>CM060689.1:128468545-128518545 GCA_030686995.1 Artemisia argyi
TGAACATCAAAAGGTTTGAGAATAAGTCTGGGAGAAAGTTTTGTTTTCAGGGAAGAGATGCAGCAAGATTTGATAGAAGGAAGGTTAAGTGCTACACTTGTGGTCAGATGGGCCACTTCTCAAGAGAATGCAAGGAGAGAAAGTCTGGTGATGAAGTTAGATATGGCTCATATCTATTGGAATCAGGAACTTCTAAAGTTGTACCTTCCAAAGCTTTGGTGACTGTGGATAGCCATATTGATTGGACTGTTCATGAACCTCCTGAAGAGGAAGCTTCTACTTCTAAACAAGTGAATATGCTGGCATACTCCCCCACAGAGGATAAGAAGGAGCAAGTTTCCTTGATGGGCACCTCTCAGGTACACAATTGTGTTTTTGGCTGTAGTGTAAGATATAATGAACTTAAACAAGAATATGATGAATTGAAACCTAAATACAATGAGTGTTATGTGGAAGTTGAGGCCTATAAAAAGGCTTTAAAAACGTTAGAAAGACAGAAGGTTTGGTTTCAAAAAAATCAGCTTAAATATGAAGAAAAAATAAAAGTCTTAGAAAGTGACTTAAAATTTGCTAAGATAGATTTAAGGCGTACTGAAAAAGAAAAAGCTGATGTGGTTTCAGAAAATCTAGTGCTTAAACAAAAATTAGATGAAGAGATAGCTAGACATAAACAATGGTTAATATCAGGTGATAATCTAGCTAGTGCACTTTATGGTAGTCAGGCTGTTAACTCTGGAATAGGTTTAGGATTTAAAAAATATGTTGGTTTAGAAGCTAGGAATGACCTAGGTAGATCAACACCAGCAGGATTAGCTAACTATGTAAAAGAAGGTAACTTACATGTTGTCCCTTGACCTATTAGAGGAGAACACATGCCTATAGACTTGTCCATAACTGTTGACTTTGATGGATCACACCATCTTTATGGCAAAAGGTCAATTGACTTACCAGACCCTGATTCTAAATCTAATGACTTTGTCTCTTGTTGTGACAGTGACAAGTCTTCGGACCAAGGGTCTACTTCATATGCCAGTTGTGATTCAAGTGAAAAGTCATACCTTCCCAAGACCACACCCAAGACATCAACCAAGTCTCCCCACAAGCCTGTTAGAGTTACTGCTAATTCCAAGACAGTTTCTTCTGAAGACTTGTTATTTAATTCTTTGCAAAACAATGTTTCTAGTTCTGTTAAAAACAATTCTGTCAATGTTTGTGGTTTGAATGCTTTTTCATGTTATGGAACATCTTTCACTTTGAATAAATCTTCTAAAAAGAAGAAATGTTTTATGTGTGGAAGTAAATTTTATTTGATTAAGGATTGTACTTTTCATGAGCAAAGAATGGGTGTATATGCTAGTCAAAGAAAACCTAGGCAAATGTGGAAAAATGTTAATGATATACCATCTTTTGTTCCACATCAGCAGAAACACAATTCTGATGAAAAACATTCTTCATGGAGAAGAACTGGTACTAGACCTTATGTGTGACCCACTAGTTCTTTCTTTCATAATGGTTATTGGCCTAGACAGTTTGACTCTATGTATGTTGGTGGAGGATATTGGGATACTGCTGTGAAGCCCTCAGCAGGTTGTTCTTGGACAAAGAAGGGACCTAATTTGCAATACAGACCCAAGAACAATGGTGGATCTAAAACATCTACATGGCCTACTTCTTATGATCCACAAGGCAGGCTCAAGTCAGCAATGACTTGAGTCTCCAATGTGTACTAACCTTTGTATATTTTTTGTTGTTGTTGTAGGATCATCCCCTGAAGAGTTCTGAAGTAGGTATAGTAGATAGTGGTTGTTCCAGAAGTATGTTAGGGAACAAGGATAGGATGCATGACTTTGTGCCTATAGAAGGAGGAGGCAATGTGACTTTTGGTGGAGGAGATGGAAGAATCACTGGGAAGGGCACTATCAAAACACCTCTGTTAGATTTTGAGAATGTATATTATGTGAAGGAACTTGAGCACTTTAATCTGTTCTCTGTATAACAAATATGTGACACCAAGAATAAAGTTTTCTTCTCTGAGGATGAATGTCTTGTGCTCTCAAAGGACTTCAAACTTCCAGAAGATACAACTGTTTTGCTAAGAGTTCCTAGAACCTTCAACTTGTACACATTCAATCTGAATGATGTTAAACCAGAAGGTGATCTAACATGTTTGGTGGCCAAAGCTTCCCTGGATGAATCTACAAGATGGCATAGGAGGATGGCTCATTTGAATTTCAATATCATTAATAAGCTTTCTAAACTTGGTCTGGTTCAGGGACTTCCTTCAAAAGTCTTCACCAATGAACATAATTGTGTTGCATGCAACAAAGGAAAGCAACACAGAGCCTCTTACAAAGCCATAACAGCTATGAGCACCATTTCAGAACCTCTTCAGTTGCTGCACATGGATCTCTTTGGTCCAACTCCTATCAGAAGTATTGATCATAAGTACTTCTGCCTGGTTATCACTGATGATTATAGCAGGTTTTGTTGGGTATTTTTTTTTTTTGAAAACTAAAGATGAAACAACTCCTATTTTAAAAGAATTCATTACCCTAATTGAAAACCAGCTAAATAAAAAGGTTAAAGGCATTAGGTGTGATAATGGGACAGAGTTCAAAAAAAATGTTGTTTTATAGAATTCTGTAAGTCTAAAGGGATAAAAAGGGACTATAGCACTCCCAGAACCCCACAACAAAATGGGGTTGCTGGAAGGAAAAATAGGACCTTAATAGAGGCAGCAAGATCCATGCTTGCAGACTCTAAGTTACCCACTATATTTTGGACTGAAGCAGTAAGTACTGCTTGCTATGTCCTGAACAGGGTATCCATCCCCAGACCTCATGTCAAGACACCTTATGAACTTCTCACTGGGAAAGTTCCAGACATTCATTACCTTAAACCTTTTAGGTGTAAAGTCACCATTTTGAACACTAGTGATACACTGAGAAAGTTTGATGGTAAGGCTGATGAAGGGTATATTGTGGGTTATTCAGCTCATAGCAAGGCATATAGGGTTTACAATTTGCATGCTAAAAGAATTGAGGAAACCCTTAACCTGAGATTTCTAGAAGATCAGCCTAATGTTCAAGGACAAGGTCATTCATGGTATTTTGACCTAGATTACTTGACTGATTACTTGGGGTACACTAGACATGTTTCTAATCTAAATGCAGGTACCAAAGATACAATTTCTAACCCTGCAGGTTCCCTGGATGATGACTCAGAGAGTGACTCTGAGAAAGATGTACAAACCATTGTTGTACCTTCTTTTCCACCTAACCATTTTGCAGGAAATCATTCTGCTGCTGAACATGAAGATGAGTCACATTATGCAGAGGATCTTGCTAGACTCAAGAAGCAAGAACATGCAGCCACTCAGGAAGCTAAGAGACTCAGTGAAAAGTTTGCACAAGAGACTGATGCCTTACTTCAACAATCCGCATAAGCAGTCAGTGGAAACAAGGATGCTGCTGATAGTTCTACTGATGGCTCTCCTGTTCCTGCTGAAGTGATCAAAACTGCTGATAGTCCTGCTGCACAATCTCCCATTTCTACTGAAGTGTCTACAGACTTTGAGAAGCCATTTACAAGATTTCCAAGTCCTTCTAATCTTGGTAATTATCAACCCAAGCCTGGTATCTTTAACTCAGCTTCCTATGATACTGAGTTTGGACCCACTGTCAACAACCTTGATGCCACAATCAATGTCAACCCCACAGCAACAAAGAGGATCAATAATGATCATCCCCTATCAAAGGTTATTGGAGATCCTCAAGCACCTGTTCGAACTCAAAGTACTGTGAAGAACACTAAATATGGTGAAGTTGCTTTCATTTCCTATGTCTACAATCAACAGAGGGACAATCATACAGACTTCAAACATTGTCTGTTTGCTTGCTTCCTTTCTCAGGTACAGCCAACCAGTGTTCCTCAAGCACTTGCTGATTCAAGTTGGCTTGAAGCAATGCAAGAAGAGATGCTGCAATTTAAGAATCAGCAGGTTTGGATACTGGTCCCTCTCCCTGATGGTAAATATGCAATTGGGACAAAATGGATTTTGAAGAATAAAAGAGATGCAAGGGGTATTGTAGTGAAAAACAAAGCAAGGTTAGTGGCTCAGGGGTTCAAGCAAGAGGAAGGCATAGACTATGATGAAGTCTTTGCACCTGTGGCCAGAGTTGAAGCAATCAGGATATTCTTGGCCTATGCATCTTATATGGGCTTTATGGTATATCAGATGGATGTCAAAGGTGCTTTTCTGTATGGTGAGATTGAAGAGGAGGTTTATGTGACTCAACCCAAGGGTTTTGAAGACCCTGATCATCCTGATTATGTTTATAAGGTTGTCAAAGCTCTCTATGGACTTCATCAGGCACCAAGAGCTTGGTATGCTAGGCTTTCTGCATTTCTGCTGAAGCATGGTTACAGAAGAGGTGCCATTGACAAGACTCTCTTCCTTAAGAAAGACTCCAGGGATATCATTCTTGTGCAGGTTTATGTGGATGACATCATCTTTGGTTCCACAAAAGAAGAATGGTGTAGAGAGTTTGAGGATTTGATGAAAGGAGAATTTCAGATGAGTGCCATGGGGGAGCTCACTTTCTTTTTGGGTTTACAAGTTCAGCAGAAACCTGATGGTATCTTTATCGGTCAAGATAAGTATGTAAAAGATATGTTGCAAAAGTTTGATATGGAAAATGTCAGGACTGCCACTACTCCCTATGAAGCTCCCAAACCAAAGAACAATCTTGAACCTGATCTTCCTGTGAATGTCCATTTGTACAGGTCCATGATTGGTTCTTTGATGTATTTGACTGCTTCTAGACCTGATATTACATTTGCTGTGAGTGCTTGTTCAAGGCACCAAGTCACTCCACTTACCTCTCACTTGAATGTTGTCAAAAAGATCTTCAAGTACCTGAAAGGCCAACCCAAATTAGGTCTTTGGTACCCAAAAGAATCTCCTTTTCAGCTGGAAGCATATAGTGATAGTGACTATGTTGGGGCCAATATGGATAGGAGATCCACAACTGGAGGTTGCCAATTCCTTGGAAGAGGACTGATTTCTTGGCAATGCAAGAAACAGACCATTGTTGCTACCTCTACTACTGAAGCAGAGTATGTTGCTGCTGCCAATTGTTGTGGACAGGTTCTATGGATTCAAAATCAATTGCTGGATTATGGGTATAATTTCATGAATACCACCATTTTTATTGACAATCAAAGTACCATTTGCATTGTTAGAAAACCAGTTTTTCATAATAGAACCACACATATTGAAATCAGGCACCACTTTATCAGGGATGCTTATGAAAAACATTTAATTAAAGTGGTTAAAATTCACACAGATGATAATGTGGCAAATCTGTTAACTAAAGCTTTTGATGGACCTAGGTTTCAACACTTAGTGGTCCATATTGGTATGCTTAACCCTTGAATGCAAAGTTTGAGGGGAGGCATACGCCTAAGGGGAGGCATATGCCTCAGGGGAGGATTGTGATTGTAAACTTTGTATAATTTGTGTATATTATTGTTTGGCTAACACTAACCAACTAATGTATTGTAAGTTTGTTTGGTTTGTTTGTTAGTCTGTGTCTATTTTGCAGGATGCCCACCAAGATATTTTAATTTGGATGCTGATATTTGTTTCTTCTAAAGTATAATGGATGCTGAGATTGATTTCTATTGATTAAAGCAATAAAGAGATCAAAATTGGCAAATGATTTTTCATTCATTCTAGGAACAAATTACAGCTGACAAACAACTTCAAATGGAAATACAAAATTCAATCCTATACAAGTCTATCCAAATTATTCAAGCTCCTATCATCTATTACAAAAGCTGATTGATGCATAACCAGTATGATGAAGATGCTGAAGCTGAAAAAGAAAGGATGGATTGATGAAAACGACGAAGATGCTCAAGTACCTAGTTTTATAACTTCAGTTCATGGCAAGAAGATGCTCAAGAACCGAGTTTTATATCTTTGGTCCTTGGCAACATCCCATCATCACCTACTCCATTTTCCCTTTCCCTTTACCCACTACCTCTGTCTTTTTGCCCTTTCCCCTATGTCCATGGTAAGAAGAACCAGATCCTGGAGTAGGAAGACCCAACACCACAACCCGTGATGTTGGAAGAGATGGATTTCTCTTCCTTGGCCTTGGTTGGGATCTCTCTGGTGTGGAAGGAGGAAGAAATGATGGATCTTCGTCTTCATCCTCTGAAGAGTCTTCATCAGAAGAAAAGATGAAGGGAGAGACATTTTGTCTCTCAGCAGGAACGGGGGCATTACTTGGTCCCCCCTTCTTCAAAGCATTCCATCGTCTTTCCAACTCTTGAGCATAATCTGAATCGTCTAATTCAGATGGATACAGTGGAAGATCATCTGATGAGGAAAAAGAGGAGGTCAGGTCAATAATTTCATGTTTGGAAGACATTATTTGGTGATGAATTTGGGTTAATTGTGAAATTAGGGTTTTGTTATGATTTGGAGGTAATTGATATCTGGGAAGTGTGATTTGGGGGTTATTAAATAGGCAAAGTCTAGGATTTATGATCATTAATGCGAGTTGGGTGGCACAGTAAAAATCAAGATATTCACTGAAGATATTTTTACTCTTGATTGGTTTCTGCTGATTGACCATCCATCAGCAGATTTGACTTCTATTTCTGCTGAAGGGTAATTTTAAAATTAGAGGGTTCCACGTTACACGTCAGACTTGGTCAACAGTTTGTTCCGATAATTTTGACCACGATTGGGAACTTCCAAATATAACCTACTTTACATATCCTTTCCTAAACTAAATTATTCTCCCATCACTCCATTTAAACCCATCATTCTTTTCATAATTCATAACCGTCTCTCGCAAAATAATTCAAATGGCTCGACTTGAATTCAAGCAAGATCATAACAAGTTTGCTATTTTAAAAAAGGCTATGGGTCATGAAGAGTTTGATTCAATGGTGGAGTTTCTACAGTGTTCAAAGATTCATTATGCCTTAACACATTCTCCTAATGTGATATATGAATCTATGGTGAAGCAGTTTTGGGCATCTGCTAAGAAAATATCTGACACAGAGATCGTGGCTGAGATTGAAGGTAATGAGTATGTGGTGACTGAAAGTTTGATCAGGACAAAGCTTCAGTTGGATGATCAGAATGGGGTTTATCACTCCAACACTGAAGAGATACTTACTGGGTTGAGGGAAGCTGGTTATCAAAGCACTGACACTACTAAGTGGTTGAAGAATCAGTTCTGTCCCAAGTGGAGGTATTTGGTGCATTTGTTGCTTCAATGTATCAGCAATAAGTGTGGTGGCTGGGATCAGTTCTCTGCCCAATTGGGTTGTGGTATTGTCTGTCTCTCTAATGGGTTAACTTATAATTTCTCAAAGTTTATTTTTGCTAATATGCTAGAAAATGTTGAGAAACAAAATCATAAGTTTTTAATGTACCCTAGGTTTTTACAAATAGTTTTAGACATAACCACTAAAGACAGGATTCATGTGCCTATTAAGAGCCTTGGTTCAAAGTTGTTTGCCTCTATGAAAACTAATTATAATGGGGAACATCGCCCTCTATTAGCTGCTATGTTGCCACATGGCATTGATGATGTAGTTGAGGGTGATGCTACTGGCCATATACCCTCTCCAAATGCTGCTGATGATGGTAATCCATCATCTTCTGATGTTGCTGCTGATGGTAATCCTTCAGTGGCAAATGAGGGAGAGCCATCTACAACTGCTGAACCATTGCCTGTTTCTCCTGACCAACCTCCACCTTCCCCTCTACCACTGTCACCTAGTCCTGTTCCTTTACCATCTCAGGTTGCTCCTGTTGAGCTAACTCCTGAGGTTGAAGAGACAATTCAGTCTCTTGGTACACAGGTACCTACACCTATTGAACCTGAGATTACTAGATTACCTACACCTAGTCCTGTGAGAGAGCCAGTTGATAAAGGCTCTCCCAATGTTGTACATATGTTTGTTTCTCCTGCTAGCTTCAATGAAGCTCCTTTTACCATTGAGCAACCTGTTGGTGGAGCAGAGGACCCTGTTACTCTTACTTCAATACATGATTTGCTCTACAGATATATTAGAAAGACTGATGCTCTTCAAAAAGAGCTTGATGATACCAAGTCTACTCTTGGTGGTGAGATTGAGATGCTGAAAAGCAAGGTTCAGGATTTGGAGGCACAACTTACTCAGCAGAAGAAAAGAAAAGTAGTAATTGATGCTGATGAAGTACCTAAGGAGGGTAATTTGGACTCCCTTGAAATCTTGGCTGAAGTGGCTAGACAGACACATGTTTCTTCTCCCAAAGTTGCTAAAGTATCACAATCTAAGCTGACAATTCACTTCAGCAGAAGAAGTAGAAGACAATAATTGGCAAAGAACGCTGCTGAATTTTCTAAGGTGTCAAGTGGTGATGAGATTCTTATGGCAGAAGCTGATGATACTCTTCAGGAGAAACAACCAACTAGTCACCTTGCTACTGACAAGATTACTAATGGGCTTCATGCATCAGTAGATACATTCTTTGTAGCTGGTAAAGAGTATATGGATTCCCCTGACCATGATCCATCTGTTCTTAAGCAAGTTTCTCCTGATGACACCACTGCAACCGTGAAGCCTAAAGGATCTGCTGATAATCTACTTGATTCAGATGTTCAAAAGTTAATTGCTGATCCTATGGAAGGTTTAGATATTCCTCATGTTGATTCTGCTGAAGGTGATGAAGTGTGTGATGATGAGTTTATTCCAGAAGAAGAAAGAGTTAAACAAGAAAGACTCTTGAAAGAATGGGAAGATTATAAGAAGAGTACAGATTTGGCAGAAGCTGAGCAAGCCAAATATGATTCAGAATATCAGTCTGCTACAAAAAGATATATTTCTACCTTGCCTACTGAAAGAGCGAGAGAATTGGACGTTGCTGTTCAAAATTTTGATGAGTCAGACTCGCAGAATATTGGAGAACAAGTGATTACTACTCTTGGTTTGGCTGCAGACATTCTTGGAAATGAGGTGGATAAAAAGGACTGGGTTTCTGAAATAGTGAAGAAGATGAAATTAAGGAAGAAAGAAGCAGATGAGCAAAACGCCAAAGCAAAGAGGGATAAACCCATGACTCAAGCACAGCAAAGGGATTATATGAGAACTTATGTGAAATGTCAAAGCAGTGCTCTATATAATAATGCTTGGACTAGGAAACAAGTATGGGCTCTTTCTGATGAACAATTGGTTCTGATGTATAATAGAATCAAGTCTAGGTGTGACAAGGATGGAATGGGTGCTCCTAAGCTTGTTCCTACCATTCTTGCTGATGATGTTTCCTCTGTGCATGTGGATAAGCCTGTTGTTGATCAGGTATCTTTGCCAGCTACTTCTGCTGATGTAACACCTGTTGCTGCTTCATCTAGTGTTGATAAAGTTAAAGCTAAAGTTGTAGCAGAAGTTCTTCCTTCTAGAAAGAGAACCAGGAAATAAAAATGGAGGAGGAGAGGTGGGTGAAGAGGCTGCAAAAAGGTTAGCTGATGAACAACAAGCTGAAATGGCAAGATTTCATGAGCTTAAGGAAAGAGAAGTAGAGCTTGCAGCTACTAGGGCTAAACAGATAAGGAAGGCCATGAATGAACAATATGCGTCTGCTGCACTTGATTCTTCTCAGGATTCTACTGATGAACAAATGGATATTCCATCAGTGGAAACTAGTACCGCAGAAGACGTACCTACTGAAGCTGTAGCTCTTGAGGAACCTTCTTTACCACATGATGCAATTTATGTTCCTGGAAGAAGTGCTAAAAGAATGGCCAGAGTGAGAACTTCACATTCAGCACAAAGATTAATAGATGTGAATGCTCCTGATGCTTCATTTATCAAAAAAGGATCCCCTGATGATTGGCCAGAAGGAGTTAGAGATGTTTTGGTTCACTGGGAATTATCTAAAAATGGTCAGATTAATACCATTTATAGGCTTGATAAAACTTCTCTATCATTCACCTTTCTACAAGAAATACTACATCTTGTGGATCATCAGGACTTGCTCACTCTAAATGATTTGGTTCACAAATATTATGCAACTCATACTCCTACAGGTTCAGGATTGTATTTGTTGGGTGATCTCAGAGTGCTTTTGGATTCTTCTACTCCCACTGGGTACTCAAAACTATTGGGTACTCAACTCACCCATGCTTAAATCTGTTGATAGCTGTAATAGTTTGCTCAAAACTATTGGGTACTCAACTCACCCATGCTTAACAGCTAAGAGTTGAATGGTTGTCAATTGACCATGGATTTTTCCTTTATGGATTCCCAATAATTGGCTAGCCCACATGTATATGACTTGTGGTAAAGGCAGTTGAAAACCATATTTGGTATTCAATTGACCAAGGTGAGTAAAATCAACCAAATAATTGACTAGTCCTGAGCAAACGGCTACAGGTAAAGACAACTCAAATCCGTTTAAAGCTGATGATTTGCTAAAAATTATATGGTCATCAGTGTACCATAGTTTTCAAACTTAACCATTTGGCTACTCCAGTAGTGATGGCTATTGGTAAAGAGACATCAAATCCATTATTTTCAATGATTCACCTCTCACAGGAGTTAACACACCTGGATGTGATGAGAATAGTATGAAACTAATTTGCTTTGATGTACATTTGGTCATTTGTTGCTGCAAAGAATGGAGTTTTCAAGTATGTGCTGATCATAAAGATCCTGCTGATGGTGATTCTTTGCTGATGGTGTTCGAATTCAATCCTCTTGGTATGTAACTTTAAAGATCTATCAAGAATCTTGAACTTAACCATGTCAAATTCAAGATTAGGGGAGGATTGTTGGGAATTCTGCTAAGTAAGAATTCTGCTGATGGTTACTGCTGAAGGATACTGCTGAAGAGCTGGTTCCTGCTGAAGCAGTGTATCTGCTGAAGTCTAGTTTCAGCATTATTAGTTTCTGCGCATATAGTTATTCCGTATTTTATGTAATATAGTTAGGATATGCATGAGTTTAATTAGGAAGTGATAATGCATATCTTTTAGAAGTTTGAGAATATACATTTTTTATGAAACGGTTTAGGGTTCCTTGTGTATAAAAGGAACACACGATTATGTATTGGATACACGTTTTTAGAAAACACTTTTATTATTATTAAAAGATCCATAGAGGATCAACCGTTCTTAGTATTCAGTTGTTAATACTTGTGTTTGTTTCCGCTTTAAAATACAAGTTACAGAGATTATCTTTTAGTGTGTTAGTGATTACATTAACATAAATAACGATCCACGAGTGCTCAAAGATCTATCAAGGTCTTAGGTTCAACAATAATTTCGGGCATTCTCCAATAAAATGATTTGGATCTCCACACTTGAAGCACTTTCTTTCATTCTTGCTAGTCTTGTCGTCCTTGTTTCTTTGGAATATTTTTCTTTCATCAAACGGTTGTCTAACGTATCTTCCTCTTCTTTTGAAGAATTTCTTGAAGTCTCTTACGGCCATGGCATACTCTTCATCTTCACTTTCGGAGGTTGAGCATTCTTCGTCACTAGAGTCATTTTTTGCTTTTAATGCGATTGACTTGGGTTGCTCCCTTTTTCCTTTAACCATTTCGGAATCTTTCTTTATTATCACCTCATACACTTTCAAGTTTCCAATTAGCTGGTCAAGTTGTAGAGTTGATAGATTCTTTGACTCCTCAATAGCCGTCGCTTTAGCACGCCACTTCGGATGGAGAGCCCTGATTGAGGCAAAAGCAGTCAACTAAAGTCAACCATGGATGTGGTCAATATAGTCAAACACATTAGGCTCAATACTCCGCGGAAGTATAGTGGTTTCCCCGGGTCGTTATGTCCCGACGAGGTGTGAATTGTTATCAAACGGGCTTGTTATCGGGTGAATTTGGATGGAAAGGGGTTTGTGATTGATTACACTACTGATTTGTACAATGAAACAGCTTATATAAACTATATTAACAAGGTTGGAAATTTGGAAAAACCAGAAACGTTTAAAACCTAAAACGCGTACGTTTAATTTAAATTTACGTTAACGTACGAGATAAAAAGTGAAAACTGAAATCTGAAAACCCCCAGGGGGTGAAAATGACTTTTTTACAAACCTAAGGATGAAAGAAAATTTTTAGAAAAAGAAAATAAATTTTTACACTAGTTACTTATTTAATATTAATTAAATACTATTTAATTCTAATTATTAATATTTAAAATACTTAAATACAATATAATATTATTTAAATACTAGAAAAATGAAAATTAAATTTCTAAAATTATAAAATAACTAAAAACAAATTTTAAAACTAAAAATATGTCTTTTTGTCTTTTTGTGATTTTTATATTAATTAATTACTAATTATATTTAATTACCTAATTTAAATTAATAGAAATACTAAAAAGACTTAGATAATTATGAAAAATTTTACAAATCTAATTAACCATCACAGGAATCCTAAAAAATTATAAAAAGTTTATTTTATATGTTTTTACACTATTTTACTAATTATTCTATTAAATATTAATTAATTACTAATTAAACTATTTAAATTACCAAAATTAGAATATGAACAGTAATAATTATAAGAAAATTCTAAAATTATTTTACAACTTATAAAAGCTAGGAAAAATATAAAAACTAGGGTTTACTTTATAAAAACTAATTATGCTATTTAAACTTAATTATTAATTAATTATTGATAAAACTAATATTAAATCTAAATAATACTAAATGACAAAATTAAAATCTAGAAAAATTACTGAAATTACTTTAATATAAGAGGATTTTAAGAAAAATATAAAAATGCTAAGTGCTTAACAAAAATCTAAAAAGGAAAATTAAAAATTTAAATTACATTAAATAGAAACTATCACTTATTTTAAATTTTGGATTTTTCTGATTTTTCTTTTTACAAAACTATTTGAATACTAGAAAGAAACAACTTTTGTGAAGACAAATTGGTTGTGGATAAAAAATAAGCACTATAGAAAGCCAAGTGCTTAACAGATTTGGTTTTCTAGTTTATTATGACTTTGTAATCTTGAAAAAGCTACCCAAAAGGTAGCAATCTGATTCCACAATGGAGAATAAGCCACAAATAGATGATAGGACTTTGAAATAAGCAAAAGAAAATGAAGAAGCATAAGAAATAAGCCACAGAAAGCAGAATAAGCTAAGATCCTAAACCTACACTAAGACAGGCTAGATTGCAGACCTTCAGGCCAATGGGGGGTCCACATGGGGGTCCAGGGGTCCAGATTGAACCTTGAACCCTCAAGATGAGCTGGAGGCCTGTCTAATAAGCCAAGGGTCATACACTGGGACCCACTAATAAACTAGAAATAAGCTTGTGAATCCAGCTCAAACTCACTGAAAGAGCAGTGTTTGTAGCTTGAAAAAGCCACTTGCAGGCTTATCAACTGAGCTTGGAAACCAAATTCAGGCCTGGAACTAGCAAGAGGGTTATGAGAGATTTCTAAAAAGCCCAAAAACACAAGTTAACACTCACAGATGAACTTAAAATGAGCTTATGAAATGCACTCAATCCACACTGATGAGTCAGTGTGCAAGTTGAGTCAGGCAATCAAAAGGATCAAAATAAGCAAACTTAGTAAGCAATAAAATGCAAACAAAGATGAGAAACTACAACTTGGTAAGGTGGGTTTCTCAAAACCCACAAGAACAGGTAATAAGCTCAAGGAGTGAGCTTATTGTGGGCTTGGGAAAAGGGGTCAGACAGTGGTGCAGGGTAAGCAAGTGCTCACACAGGCAATTTCAAGCTCACATTTCAATGCACAAAAGAGTTTAAATTCCAAGTTGTTGGCTGAAATACATCCATAAGCTACCAATTAACTTAAAACAACAAGAATCATGTATTTCAAATCTACATTGAAACCTACAAATTATCAAGAACTTTTGTCCATTTTCCTGAACATGAAAATTTTGACTTTTGATTAGATCCCTAACTTTGACTATTTTTAACTTTGATTGATGCTAATTGACTGAAAATATTGTTATAAGCTGAAAAAAGATTAAATTAAGCTATGATGACTAAGTATGCAAGTTCATAGATGATTATGTAACTTAAAAATTGCACAGTGAACACTTATAATGAGAATTGAACATGCATTTGACTTCTACAACTAAGACTACTGGTTTTAGCAATTTAACTATCCTAAGCGGACTTATTGTGGACTAAAGGAACCAAATGTACCAACAAATGCAAGTCTTAACACCATGAACCAGTTCAAACCAAACACTCCCTTCACTGTGACCTGTTCCTAACTTAAGTGGGTTAATGACAAATCCAGTCAATCTAGGCACACACAGATGATCACTAAGCTAAACTAAAATGAGATGAGCAATAAACAACCAAAAATAAACACTAAACAGAGCTAAAATGAGCATGTAGTACAAGACATTATATAAGCTGAAATTTAGAATTAAAATGAGGAAAAGGGAAACTGACCTCAGGATAATGGTATAAAGCTTATTAGAGCTTATTAACATCCTACCAAAACCTACTCAAACCACAATTACCCTTCCTGAGTTGGCTTAAAACACCATTAGCCTTTGTTGACTTTTGTTAACTAAAAGGAAATTTTTAGTTCACAGAAGCTTAAACCAATGGGACTCACAATAAGCTATCCTCTGGCTTATATGAGTTCATAAAACAACCTAAAACTAATGATGAACCTGAGGGAGTACTTGCAATACTTTATTTTTTAACTCAAAAATTAAGACAGGAAATTGGATAATAACTTGAAATATAAAATGTGGAACTTATATTAATTGAAGTAAACAGGTTACAACTACAATCTTTGACTGGAAATATAAAACTACATTGAATTTTTCACAAGCATAATTGAACTAAAAACTACACTAATACCCTGACGTTCTTCTTTTTCCTTCATTCTTATAGACCCTGGGTGGTCTCTCTGACTTTCCCACCCCTTTTCTGGCCATTGGATGGCTTCATCAAATCTTAGTCGTTTAAATGCAACTTGGCGGGAAATCTTGGTTTTGGCAGGTAGGGGATTTCTTGGAGCAATTTGAGGGTATTAATTAGGTTTTGGAGGGTTGTGGTTTGGAAGGGGAACAAAGTATAGGGATGCTGATGTGGAGGAGGGGGGATGTGGAGTGTGGCAGGGGGTTGCAGGCTGCAAGTGGTGAGGGAGGTGGAGGTCAAAGGTGGGTTTGACCCTGGTGTTAATAAAAAACGGGATGGGTATTGTTTTACTTGGTGGGCTTTGGATGGGAGATGGGCTTGGTGGGCTGGTGAGGGTATATGATTGGATCAGGGGTGTTGGATTGGGTAGGGTTAAGTTTAGTTTTGGGTTTAGGATAAAAGGGATCCGTATGGTTTGTATATTAATCACAAGGACCAATCTTGTAATATGCTAAAAATGGAGGGGGTGGGTTTGACAACTTCTCCAAAGTATTCCAAGGATCATTCCTGCCACAGCTTCATTAGTACACGGACCATTTTGAAATTCCTAGGGACCAAAATTGTCATTTTTGAAAAGTCCAGGGACTAAACTTGCAATTTTCTCAAAACTTCGAAATTTTTCACTAAAGGGCTAATTTTGACAACATATGATTTTAAAAGGACCTTTGGTGATAATTTTCCATATTTTGAATGACCAGGGACTAAATCTGACATTTTATGAAAGTTGGGGGACTGAAACTGCCAATTTTATAAACTTTGTACGTTTTTCATTTGTTTTTACTCTTTTTGCATCTAAAACATATAAAACACAATTTTGAAATATTTTCAGTATTTTGATGCATTTCTGAGTGTTTTTGTATGTTTTGCAGTTCAGATTTGACCAAAAATGATGAGTGTTTGAGCACTCATCAATCCCCCACACTAAATTATTGCTAGTCCCTAGCAATAAACTGTTTTGAAAACTTAATTGATTTTAATCTCTTTATCAAAATCCATTACTTCTGGAGTAGCCAAATGTATCAGTTCAAGTAAGAACTATGGTCCACTTGATAACCATGTGATTTTGAGCAAACCACCAGCTGTCAACAGATTTGATTAGTCTTTACCAAAAGTCGTTTGCTTCTGGACTATCCAACTCTTGATGGAATAGTCAACATCTTGGTGAGCTGATTACCAATTATGGTTTTTCCACTGCCTTTACCACAAGCCATAATCTTGCGGGCTAGCCAACTCATTCACTTTTTAGGATATGGCGAGTTGATTTACCATACAATTTTGGGCAAATTGCAAGGCATCAACGGATTTGATATATCTTTACCAAGATCCGTTTGCTCCTGGATTAGCCAATCCTTTTGTCGTTTAGACATGGTGGACTGATAACCACAAAAATTTTGAACTTAAGTGAAATTTTTTTTAAATTTTGCCAAAAACGGGGGTACTAGATGATAAAATGTGATAAAATTCGCTAGAATAGCAAAATAACCCCCCCCCCCCCCACACACTTAGAATGAATATTGTCCTCAATATTCAAAGTCCCGGCTATTATGTCGATTCTTTGAACGTAAAAAGGCAATATTACAAACTAAATGTGGAAACACCAGTTTTTGCTTTTTCACTGTATTGGTAACCACAGTAGGGGTAACTCCCCCACACTTAGGGTGAAAACCCTAAGTACATGCTACTGTTTTTGTTTACCGAGTCGCTAGCTTGACTCGACCCCGAATTCATTTGTCCTTGGGGAAGCATGATGTGGAAGAAGGAATCTCCATTGGACTTTCATTCAAGATGTTTGGACAAACATTTGAAGCACATGAAAGTTCCACACCGATGAGATAAGTACCCGGCTCAAGATAATGGTGAATGAAAATGCCGGGATCAAAGATGGTATCTTCATTCCCGAAGGAGTGAAGAAGAGAAGAAGTCACCTTATAGGTGAAGAAAAGGAAGAAAACCATGATGAAAATCATGATTTGATATTCTTCCTCGAGAGCAGGCTCATTAGCCTGAATTTGGATTTCAAGGGTTAAGCTCAAAAACATCCCGGGAGGGTGGGTGGGAATTTGCAAATTCTCATGATTGAGTGCATCTCCCCCCGGGCTATCAACCTCCGGAGGAGTCATGATATGATAAGTGAGTTCACCGGAGAACTCCTCATGAAGAGAATTATTCACAAGATGTGAATCTGTGAACTCATGTTCCGGAATAGACTCATCACAATCCTCATTCCGAATACCAAAGATTTGGTTATCAGAAATCAAAGTGACTTCAGATTCGAATTCAAATAGAGGATTGGTGAGAGTAGTATTGAATACTTCGGGAACAAAATGATTATCATTCTCTATTGGACTGTTGGGATAAGAATTGAGTGGTGGATCATGATATAGGAGACTTTCAATTTCTCCCAGATCGGCTTCGAAATCGAGGAGACCATCATCACTTTCCAATGAAAGTGGATTGATGTGAGTGAGTTCATCGGCGAACTCCTCAAGAAGAGGATCAACATCAGAATGTGGAACTGATGCCTCAATATACTCAATGTCTCCATGAGATGTACAATCATCATTAAAATCTGAGAAAGTCTCAAAATGATCGTTTGAACACTCAAGAGGGGAAGGAAGATCACACATATGCTCAAGAATTCCCTGTGACTCTCTTGGGATTGGGACAAGGTTCTCAACACTAGACTTTATGAATTCGTCCGGTTCCTTTTTAGGAACAGTGTCAAGATGCTCGTCCCCCATACTCAGAGAGTGAGTGGGAACCTCGGGTGTGATAGCAGTTGTTTGAGATGGAATCTCAACTGCTGGGATATCAACTGATGAACTTGATGAAGTTTTATAAAATTGAAGAATATCAAGGATATCTTCATCATCACTGTCATCAGGAATAAAATGGAACTGAGAGCTAGATCTGGCTGCTTTTTCTTTTGCAATTGATTCCCTAACAGATTTTTCATAGGCATCTTGGGAATTTATTCTAGCAGCCTGCTCTTCAGCTAGCAATTCTTCCATGGATTTTTGATGAGTGTCTTTTTGGGAAAAGTCTTTAACTAAACCCTTAAGCTCATCAAGTATTTCCAGTACATTTTGAATTTCTTGAAGAATTACTTGGTTCATTTGGTACTGTGGAGGTTGGTCATAATAAGGTGTGTCAAAATTGTCACAAGGATATGGATTCCCCGTTTAACAATCTGAGTTGAAGTGTGGACCTCCACAGTAATCACAACAGTAAAACTGTTGAGTTTGGACTGGTGAATCATATGGGTATTGATCATAACCAAAGTTCTGAGTATCACCGGAAAACTGTTCATAGACAAACGTGTTTCCAGCTTGACACTCAAATCCTTGGTGAGGACCACCACAAAACTCACACAGATATGTCAGTATCTCATGATGTGGTGGCTGGTAGGATGAATCAGATGTGTCATGGTAAGGATAGGGAGCTTGGTTATAGACAGACCCATCTCCTGACTCTACCATGCCACAACCGAGACAATTCCCACCATTATGAGGACCACCACACCATTGACAACCACAATGGTGAGGATACGACATAGAAAGAATCAAAGGTTTACAGAGGGGTAGGGATGAAGAATCAAAGATGTGAGAGGGTAAAGGAGAATGTTTTTGGATTTTTGGATAAACATTTTGTACAAATAAGAAAGAAAATGTTTTTGTGTTTTTTGTGTTCGTTGAAAACTGAGTTTAAAATGTTTTCATGAACTGTTTTGTTTTTATTGGAAAATAAGAAGATAATATAAACAAGGGTGGGTAAATATACAATGAGTGTATATCCCGATTCACTAATACGCAAAACCGGTTAGAATAGCGCGCATACTTCCCCGGCAGCGGCGCCAAAATTTGATTGAGGCAAAAGCAGTCAACTAAAGTCAACCACGGATGTGGTCAATAAAGTCAAACTCCTTAGGCTCAATACTCCGCGGAAGTATAGTGGTTTCCCCGGGTCGTTATGTCCCGACGAGCTGTGAATTGTTATCAAACAGGCTTGTGATCGGGTGAATTTGGATGGAAAGGGGTTTGTGATTGATTACACTACTGATTTATACAATGAAACAGCTTAAATAAGCTATATTAACAAGGTTGGAAATTTGGAAAAACCATAAATGTTTAAAACCTAAAACGCGTACGTTTAATTTAAATTTACGTTAACGTACGAGATAAAAAGTGAAAACTGAAATCTGAAAACCCCCAGGGGGTGAAAATGACTTTTTTACAAACCTAAGGATGAAAGAAAATTTATAGAAAAAGAAAATAAATTTTTACACTAATTACTTATTTCATATTAATTAAATACTATTTAATTCTAATTATTAATATTTAAAATACTTAAATACAATATAATATTATTTAAATACTAGAAAAATGAAAATTAAATTTCTAAAATTATAAAATAACTAAAAACAAATTTTAAAACTAAAAATATGTCTTTTAGTCTTTTTGTGATTTTTATATTAATTAATTACTAATTATATTTAATTACCTAATTAAACTAATTTAAATTATTAAAAATACTAAAATGACTTAGACAATTATGAAAATTTTTACAAATCTAATTAACCATCACAGGAATCCTAAAAAATTATAAAAAATTTATTTTATATGTTTTTACACTATTTTACAAATTATTCTATTAAATATTAATTAATTACTAATTAAACTATTTAAATTACCAAAATTAGAAGATGAACAGTAACAATTATAAGAAAATTTCTAAAATTATTTTACAACTTATAAAAGCTAGGAAAAATATAAAAACTAGGGTTTACTTTATAAAAACTAATTTTGCTATTTAAACTTAATTATTAATTAATTATTGATAAAACTAATATTAAATCTAAATAATACTAAATGACAAAATTAAAATCTAGAAAAATTACTGAAATTACTTTAATATAAGAGGATTATAAGAAAAATATAAAAATGCTAAGTGCTTAACAAAAATCTAAAAGAAAAATTAAAAATTTAAATTACATTAAATAGAAACTATCACTTATTTTAAATTTTGGATTTTTCTGATTTTTCTTTTTACAAAACTATTTGAATACTGGAAAGAAACAACTTTTGTGAAGACAAATTGGTTTTGGATAAAAAATAAGCACTATGGAAAGCCAAGTGCTTAACAGATTTGGTTTTCTAGTTTATTAGGACTTTGTAATCTTGAAAAAGCTACCCAAAAGGTAGCAATCTGATTCCACAATGGAGAATAAGCCACAAATAGATGATAGGACTTTGAAATAAGCAAAATAAAATGAAGAAGCATAAGAAATAAGCCACAGAAAGCAGAATAAGCTAAGATCCTAAACCTACACTAAGACAGGCTAGATTGCAGACCTTCAGGCCAATGGGGGTCCACATGGGGGTCCAGGAGTCCAGATTGAACCTTGAACCCTCAAGATGAGCTGGAGGCCTGTCTAATAAGCCAAGGGTCATACACTGGGACCCACTAATAAGCTAGAAATAAGCTTGTGAATCCAGCTCAAACTCACTGAAAGAGCAGTGTTTGTAACTTGAAAAAGCCACTTGCAGGCTTATCAACTAAGCTTGGAAACCAAATTCAGGCCTGGAACTAGCAAGAGGGTTATGAGAGATTTCTAAAAAGCCCAAAAACACAAGTTAACACTCACAGATGAGCTCAAAAGGAGCTTATGAAATGCACTCAATCCACATTGATGAGTCAGTGTGCAAGTTGAGTCAGGCAATCAAAAGGATCAAAATAAGCAAACTTAGTAAGCAATAAAATGCAAATAAAGATGAGAAACTACAACTTGGTAAGGTGGGTTTCTCAAAACCCACAACAACAGGTAATAAGCTCAAGGAGTGAGCTTATTGTGGGCTTGGGAAAAGGGGTCAGACAGTGGTGCAGGGTAAGCAAGTGGTCACACAAGCAATTTCAAGCTCACATTTCAATGCACAAAAGAGTTTCAAATTCCAAGTTGTTGGCTGAAATACATCCATAAGCTACCAATTAACTTAAAACAACAAGAATCATGTATTTCAAATCTACATTGAAACCTACAAATTATCAAGAACTTTTGTCCATTTTCCTGAACATGAAAATTTTGACTTTTGATTAGATCACTAAGTTTGACTATTTTTAACTTTGATTGATGCTAATTGACTGAAAATATAGTTATAAGCTGAAAAAAGATTAAATTAAGCTATGATGACTAAGTATGCAAGTTCATAGATGATTATGCAACTTAAAAATTGCACAGTGAACACTTATAATGAGAATTGAACATGCATTTGACTTCTAAAACTAAGACTACTGGTTTTAGCAGTTTAACTATCCTAAGTGGACTTATTGTGGACTAAAGGAACCAAATGTACCAACAAATGCAAGCCTTAACACCATGAACCAGTTCAAACCAAACACTCCCTTCACTGTGACCTGTTCCTAACTTAAGTGGGTTAATGACAAATCCAGTCAATCTAGGCACACACAGATGATCACTAAGCTAAACTAAAATGAGATGAGCAATAAACAACCAGAAATAAACACTAAACAGAGCTAAAATGAGCATGTAGTACAAGACATTATATAAGCTGAAATTTAGAATTAAAATGAGGAAAAGGGAAACTGGCCTCAGGATAATGGTATAAAGCTTATTAGAGCTTATTAACATCCTACAAAAACCTACTCAAACCAAAATTACCCTTCCTGAGTTGGCTTAAAACACCATTAGCCTTTGTTGACTTTTGTTGACTAAAGGGAAATTTTAGTTCACAGAAGCTTAAACCAATGGGACTCACAATAAGCTATCCTCTGGCTTATATGAGTTCATAAAACAACCTAAAACTAATGATGAACCTGAGGGAGTACTTGCAATACTTTATTTTTTAACTCAAAAATTAAGACAGGAAATTGGATAATAACTTGAATTATAAAATGTGGAACTTATATTAATTGAAGTAAACAGGTTACAACTACAATCTTTGACTGAAAATATAAAACTACATTGAATTTTTCGCATAATTGAACTAAAAACTACACTAATACCCTGACTTTCTTCTTTTTCCTTCATTCTTATAGACCCTGGGTGGTCTCTCTGACTTTCCCACCCCTTTTCTGGCCATTGGATGGCTTCATCAAATCTTGGCCGTTTAAATGCAACTTGGCGGGAAATCTTGGTTTTGGCAGGTAGGGGATTTCTTGGAGCAATTTGAGGGTATTAATTAGGTTTTGGAGGGTTGTGGTTTGGAAGGGGAACAAAGTATGGGGATGCTGATGTGGAGGAGGGGGGTGTGGAGTGTGGCAGGGGGGTTGCAGGCTGCAAGTGGTGAGGGAGGTGGAAGTCAAAGGTGGGTTTGACCCTGGTGTTAATAAAAAACGGGAGGGGTATTGTTTTACTTGGTGGGCTTTGGATGGGAGATGGGCTTGGTGGGCTGGTGAGGGTATATGATTGGATCAGGGGTGTTGGATTGGGTAGGGTTAAGTTTAGTTTTGGGTTTAGGATAAAAGGGATCCGTATGGTTTGTATATTAATCACAAGGACCAATCTTGTAATATGCTGAAAATGGAGGGGGTGGGTTTGACAACTTCTCCAAAGTATTCCAAGGATCATTCCTGCCATAGTTTCATTAGTACACAGACCAAAAGTGATATTTTTCCATTTTGAAATTCCCAGGGACCAAAATTGTCACTTTTGAAAAGTCCAGGGACTAAACTTGCAATTTTCTCAAAACTTTGAAATCTTTCACCAAAGGGCTAATTTTGACAACTTATGATTTTAAAAGGACCTTTGGTGATAATTTTCCATATTTTGAATGACCAGGGACTAAATCTGACTTTTTATGAAAGTTGGGGGACTGAAACTGCCAATTTTGCAAACTTTGTACGTTTTTCATTTGTTTTTACTCTTTTTGCATCTAAAACATATAAAACACAATTTTGAAATATTTTCAGTATTTTGATGCATTTCTGAGTGTTTTTGTATGTTTTGCAGTTCAGATTTGACCAAAAAAGATGAGTGTTTGAGCACTCATCAAGCCCTAAGAAATTTCCTTACAAAGTTCTTGCTAGAAAAATTCTCATCAAGTGCTTTTAAACTTGTGATGATAGTGTTAAATCTAGCAAAAGCATTATCAATTGATTCCTCTTCCGGAATCGTAAATTGTTCACATTGTTGTATAAGAAGATCTATTTTATTATCTTTGACTTAACTATTACCTTGGTGAGTGATTAGTAAAGAGTTCCAAATATCTATTAAGGTTTTACACATAAAAATTCTTTCATATTCTTTGCGTGGTAACGCATTATAATAACCATTTTAGCCTCATTATTTTTAGCAAGTTTCTTTTTCAAATCATCATTTTGTTTTTCAAAAGGTACAATTTCATCCCTTTTGGTTTCGGAATTATTTTGTATAGGAGGAAAATCACCATTAGTAATAACATGCCAAAGATCTAGATCTTTTGATTTCACATAAGTTTCGAATCGATTTTTCCAATAAAGAAAACCATCACTTTCAAATAGTGGTTCTCTTTGCATAGATTGACCTTCTAAATATTTTTCAGATTTCATAGATCGTTTCAAGTTTTAAAATACAGTTTATTTTAAAAAACTTGTTTAACGTAGCTCTGATGCCAATTGTGGAAAACTAGAAGGGGGGGTTGAATTGTTTTACGTCAATTTATATTTTAAAAACTTTGTTTGATAAAAACTTCGATTCTTATTTATGTGAATTTCAACACTTGCACAACTCAAACAATTTAATCTAACTAACTAAATAATGATAACGTAAATATGAAAGTAATGAAAAGATAGAGATAGAGAGATCAAACCACAACACACGATATTTATAGTGGTTCGGCTACGAAGCACCTCTTCGCCCTACTCCACTCCTCGAGTCACCTACTCAAGAGTTTTCTTCACTATGTCAACAAACTCCCTTTTTGGCGGAGAAACCTTACACAACTTTCGCTTACACCAATTAACGACACAAAGCTAGATGTCGAGTCTTAATAGTAGCTAGAACCAATCTCACACCACTACACGCCTTCTTCACAACTTATACACACCACTACTTCACAACTACCCACTACTACTTCACCACTACACACTACTTCTACTTCACACCACAACTTCTTCACTACTAGATTTACAACACCCACCTAGATCTACCAATTACAATCACTACACAACTTTACAATAATTACAAGCTAAACAACTAATCTTCAATACTTCTTGATTTAAGATGAAAGGAGTATTCTTCTCTTACTTTGATCATAAAATGTATTAGGCACTTGTTTATTCATACCTTAAGTGAATTAGTTGGATATAATGATATTTTGTCACTAAATACTTATTTACGTAATGATTTTATGTTTAATGATTTTATATTTTGTGATCGTCAAAACATTGGGATATTGAAAAATATTAATAACGTTTTTACGCATTATTTATATTAACACATAGAAAAAGGCCCCCTTGCTTCTTGAGCAAAATAGCAAAATTTCATATAACAAAGATACGTATATTTTTTTATAACAAAGTAGCAGAATGCAAAATATCTGTTATTATTGAGTATATACTCATTAGTATCGACACATACTTGCTGAGAATGGGTTTAAAAGAAGCAGGAGCAGGAGTGATACGTGGGAATCGCACCAGGCTTTACCTCTCGAGGGATCTCGAGAAGCTTACAACCCCCACCAGGAAATGTACCTGATCGTTGTAGTATAGTATAGTGACAAGTACCGGGGGATTGATCGTTCAGCTAGGAATAGTGTCGCTAGGATTAGAGAACTTAATTACTAGTTCTAAATATGAGAGATGATCATTTATGTATTTTTATAATTTTTAGAAAGCAAGTAAAAATCTCGGGTTTGAAAGATTTGGGCGAAAATAGTTGCTAGTCAACTAACCCAATACTAAAGATGCAATCAAAATAAAATACTGAAAATGAAAATGAAACTAAATTAACTAAAGTTGTGAGCAATAAGTGGAGAAAATGTGTTTACTTAGATTTCACTACTCTCTAGACATCTTTTACACGTTAATTACTTGTTATAGTTGCGTGGATGACGGATTGTATTCCTTAATACCATTCATGGGGTGGCGCACTTACTTCCCCAATCCTATGAGTGCCTACTTCACTCCTATGTCGAGCCGTTAAAAACTCCTAACATGGGATCATTAGAAATTACTCATGCAGTAAATACAACCAATAAAACCTAGCGCACATCGGTTCATGTTTCTTAAGACGTTCAAGCATGTTACCAATTGGAGATCTACCAGTTTTCTTAAGCCTAACATCGAAATCATTCATCCAATACAACCATAAACAAGTAATCAACACATAATTAACATCTAGGTTTCATTAGATCTAAGCAAACACAAGATAGATCTAGCCTAGCATGATGGAATTAAGACAAGAACAAGATATAGAGAACCAACACATAGACTTATTGATTGAATTAGAAGAATACTTATCTCAATTACACATGAAAGGGGTCAAGGGCAAAGAACCCTTGAAAAACCTGTAAAATTCATACCAAAGTCGGACCTAGGGTTTCTCCAAAACTCCTCTTTTTTTAATGTGACAATTAGAAAACTATATATAGGAAATAAGGGCTAACGGCGTCAAGACAAAACTTGTGACGCCGTCATCTCGCCGCCAAAATACTTCTCGGACTGCCTTGATCTACTTCTGACGCCGTCATGTGTTAGCATTTTCCAAGCCGTCATGCATTTTACTCTTGACGCCCTACTTCTGACGCCGTCACATATGTACTGGGTCGTCATGGAAAATCATGGAATTACTCTTGACGCCGTCAGGAATTTCTTCTTGACGCTGTCACCTACTGTTCCCAGCTTGGAAAATTGAGACTTTTCCGTTTTCTTCACTTTAATGCTCTAAAAACGTCAAAAATAGCTTCTTTTTCAGATTTCACTCCCAAAGTACCTAAAATCACAAAAGGAACGATTTAAGGCAATATTTGATCAAATAAATTCAATTCCGGGCTTAAATGACCCCCTAAAAGTGGTTCATTTTTCGCCTCATCATAAACCCTTACACTTGAGATTTGCTTGTCCTCAAGCAAATGCGCTTTTATTCTAGTCAAAATACAAGTTAGGGGTCATTTAACACTAATATAAAAGTAATTACAACAAATAATCGTTCCACTAAAGACCAATAGACAAGCACGGAGGTCATACACAAGCACCTCACAAATAGTGTTTAGATACTCACATCTCTCGGGTGTAATAAAGTGTAAATTACAATATGGAAACGGAAGATATCTCTCACTACCTGTCATAGCAAAATAGATTACCATAGGCTTGGGAAAGGATCAAACCTCCACCACATGGCGTAAGCACCTAGGATAAACTATCAAAGAAGTCTTTTAAAGGGTTGTAACGTTAGGTGTAGGGATATGAAATACACGGTTTTGTTGGATAAAGGCAGTCTTTACTGGTGGCGAGTTAACAATCTTAGTCAATTACATGTACAACATGGCGTTGCTAAGCCAAGACTAGACTCGACTTAAGCTAATAAATGAAAAATAACAAAAACATAAAATTGAACATAGAATGAAAACGGATGGTAGTCCATATGTTTTTTCTCTTTTCTCTTTTTTCTATATATATATATATATATATATATATATATATATATATATATATATATATATTATTTTCGATTTTTTTTTTTTTTTTTTTTTTTTGACAACCACTCTTACCCTACCATCCAAAATAATACATCATAGGGGATGAGAATTTCCCTTACACTTGAATCTTTACATACTTTACAATAAACTATTCTAATGACTCGAATTAAGATAATCAAAACACTTGGAGCACTTTTAAGATTAACGTACGTATGGGGGTAATAAATGATGTTCTTCCCCATTACTCCATAAAATAAGTACTTTACCCATGAGTCTCAATCGTCCCAAAACAATATGTACAAGGATATGACTCGACTTAACAACCATGTAATCAATTAGAAAGTTAACTTAGGGTTTAACAAATAACAATAATGCACTAAAAATGAGCGCATACACGGAAGGCTAAGCCGATTTGGTTGTACATTTAAGTGGGGTGTAACAAATTCTTCCTTTAAGTAAAATGCTTAAAGTTAGAAACGAAAAGATAGGCTCGGAGGGGTGTACTAGGGGTTTCGTGTACTAAAAATGAGTACAACGCTAAGGGTGTGGGAAAAAATTAATTGACTTAAGTAGTCAAGCAATATGACTAAGGTGGTCAAGAAATTATAATTCGGGTTTAACACAAGGGTGATCCTAATGCCTCTTATCATGTAGTAAATCCTACCACACGAATGTAGTCTCACTAGCGGTCCCGGGATGCATCACTAACGCAAGTTCTAGAATCTAAATGCTACCGGTACACTCATAAGCACTAATAGTAAATGCTTTTCCTATCAAATCTAAAGGCGAACCTCACATATTTGGGTGGAAAATTTTTCTGAATATACGGTTATGTGCTAGTCATACAACCTCCTATCCATGAGACGCTTGCTATGGCTAAAGTTTCACTCCTAAATGTTGTAAAAAAATTTAAATTTGGCGCTAAAATTGCACTAACAAGTATTTCTCATAGTTTTATTACACACCTACCATTAAACAAAGCAAACTCAAGCGAAAGTGCATATGTAAGGTATCATCATTTTACCCTCCCCTTACACTTAAGATGAACATTGTCCCCAATGTTCAAGTAAAGAATGTAAAAGTGAAAAAGTAAAAAGAATGAAATCAAATACTCCACTGATTCGCTCGGTATGGATAATAGGGTGGCCAGGTTAAATCTTCCTCTAAGAAAATGAACAATCAAAGCTTCCCTTCCAGAATATAAATCATCTTCTTGTCATACATAACCTGTAAATCCTGAGAAATAGACAAGACAACCTCGCATAAAATCGGCGGCATCCTATATAAGTTACTAAATCCTAGAAAACAAAGTAAGATATAATGCTTGTGGAATGAAGTTTGCAGATTTCCTGGGGATTATAAAACTTAATAATTCACAAAAACCATAAGACTCCGTTAGAAAAACAAAACCGGTAAAATTTCCAGATTTTTATGCCCGTGACGTCGTCAAGAGTTAACTCGTGACGCCGTCAGGATTGACCTGCAGAAATTCTTATGTTAAGTTTCCGGAAAATTTCTGGAAAATCTTGGTTCTACTTCCTGGAAAATCCTGCAAAACTTCATTATGACTCAATACAAGCATTTGACTCTAACAAATACGAATACACACGTTCATTTAATATTGTGGAGAATCATGATCGAGTTGTTTCTTAAAAACATATTTGGGGTTTCCCCTTACACTTATCTTTTGCAAAAATACCTTTAGGTGGAGTTAAGACTAGGCCAAAACAACAAAGTAAAGTATTTTCACATTTTAATTGAGAAACATGATCTACCAACAATAAAAATAAAGCATGCATACGGAAGCAAATAACAAACCAAACAAACAAATAAAATGAAAATCACACAAAGCAAAGAATGTCACCATGAGCACATTCAATTATTCCAAATAAACATAAATATAAAAGTAAATTGTTCAAGGCCAACAGAGGCCGAATCCTAAACTATTACAATACCAAATGTTTCAAATTACACAACCATCAATGAATTGTTCAGAAATAACAGAAATCAAGAGGAATCACTGGGGAGGAGGACCGAAACGGTAGTCATAGCCTGGAGGGAGGTGTCTGGTGTATCCGTAGGGAGGGTAGTCAGTCTCACGGCCAGGGAACGGGTCAATCTGCAAGTGAGGCTCAAGCTGATCATGGGTGGAGAGGTGCTGCATCTGGCGGATGGTGTGATCATACATCCAGTCAAAGCGCTGGTCAGTGGTGGTCCGCCATGCGTCCACCTGACCCATCCAGGCACCCTGGTGTGCCTGCCAGTCTCCCCGACCCATGTGTCGGTAGTGGTCAGCTGTCCCCTCCTCATAACCCTGGAACTGATGCTGATGGGGCCCCACCTCATCATCATCCTCATCTTCATCAGCAGGCCCCCCTGCCTCATACCAGTTATAGGTCTCATTCCTCTCTAGCATCACGATGCTCATCTGCCTGAGGGATTTAGCCCTCACCACCCTACAGGCCCTACAGTCGCTCAAGTACCCCATGATCGGAGGAGTAAGAAGATCATAGGAACGAGCTAACCGGGTCACGAACATCCCCCCATAAACCTTATCGATGTCCCTCTCACCCACACTGGTCCTCAAATAACTAGCTACCGAAAATGGGATGTTGTAGTAAACATCCGCTGAAAAGATCGTGTACAGGTAGAAAAGATCTGAAGCAGTGACACGGTGAGTGGTACCATGACGTCCTGATAGGCTGTATGTGATGCATCTGTGGACCAACCTAACTACGGGGTCCCTGATGGATGTTGCCCAAGTAGTCGAGGTGTAAACCCCGTCCCCAATGGTCGGCCAAAAAGTGACACACCTCATCTCACTCCTCTGAGTCTCCCCATTCAACAACCTCTGCATAAAACCTCCATCAACCGCCTCCTCCCTAGCATACAACCCAATCCTCCAACCAAACTCGGTGACCGAGCATGACCGCAACTCCCCTCCTAGCCTAAAATAGATAGTGGTACCCCCCATATCCGTCCTAGCCTCAGCCTGATCAAAACGGAAGGTCGCAAAGAACTCGCTCACCAACTCACTATACACCGTCTCCCTAATCCTAAATAACCTCTCCCATTGAGGACCCGCAAACCCATCAGTGTGGATCCTCTCCAAAAACTCAGCTTCCAACCCTTGGGACCTAAGAAACTCCCAATCAACCACAGCCCCAGCATCAATATGGTGGTTACAAAGTTCGGCATACTTGGTGGTGGCACCAACAGTGTCAAACTCGCTCCAACTATGGACCAATTCTCCATAGTTAACTCTTTGTGACCTAGAGGAGCTGCCACGATGTTGGCGAGATCGCTTACTCATTTTCCTGGAAAAAGATAGAGTGAACGGAAACAATTAGGAGGAGAATTTTAGTGAATTTTTTGCTGTCAGACAGATCTGACGCTGTCAGGAATGGTCCTGACGCCGTCAGACTTAGCAGAATCTGAATCATGCAAATGCAAGGGAAAAATCAATTTTCAAACTCTTAACCCATTACCCAAACGCTCCTTTAATCAGAAAACATGGGTGGGGGGTCAAAAAATCCGTGGCATGAAGGGCTTTTCCTAAACTAATGCATCATCCGAGTGGAATAACATCATCAAAGAGTAACCCCCATGTTTACAAATCACCAAATGGATGGCATTACGATTTGTCAATGATGGATCAAGAATGGGGTTTCGGGCGAAAGGGGTTTTCGAAATTGATTGATCCTAAGGACAATTGATCGAAAAAGAGTGATGAAAAATCACTTACCAAGTGAAGATTGGTCGCGCAAGACGTCGAATTGAAGGATGGAGATTCGGAGTAGCAGCAGCACTTTGGGTGAAATTTGTGGGGTATGGGTTGAAAGTGATTGGTTTTGGGTTAATATTGCTGATTTAGCGAGGTGACAGCGTCAAGAGTTAATATCTGATGTCGTCAGATGCCCGTGTGAGGTGAGAAATGGAGTAATTCCACATTTAGTCCCTGCACTTAGTGTGAATAGCTAAACATAAGTAAAACCATGAGTAGCTATTCCGTTAGTGAAGTCCACCAGGTTTGAACGTTTCATTACTGTCACGGAAAGAGGTGAGGTTGTAGAAGGGGTTGGGTGATGTTCTAGATAAGTTGTAACCCTCGCACGGGTCACCGGTGTGTACAAAGAGATGTTGTTCCATAGAGGGTTTCAAATCAGTGGTGTTTTTGAGGTACGACCACTTCACACCGGGTTTAAAACCAAAAGAACGTCTCTTGCATAAATTTGGGAGTGTGGTTCGCAAGCATCCAACGAAAATGTTACGGAATTGCAAATTTTTCTCTTCCTGGGGATGCTCACAAGAACGGGAGGTAGTTAACGGTGAAGCACTTGGGGAAAATTCCCCGCTATCCTCTTGGTCAAAAGCCAAAGGAGTTGAAACCTCGAAAACTTTTTCGATTTTTCTAGGTACGGAATTTTCTTTGATCTTTTCTTTGACCCGTGATATGAATTGGTCTGCTAAATTCATAAAAGCTTGGTGAGTGCTTTCCATACGTGCTTCTAGGTGCTGGATTTGTTTTTCCTGATTATCCATGAAGGTTACCATTATCCCTTCGAATTCCACTTGTCGTGAACGTTCAGGAAAATTGTAGTCGATAACCGCGTTCTTTCGTAAATTAGGATTCCACATGGGTTCAGCAGCAGGTTTCTCAATACTCATTAATTCTTTTACCTGCTTCTCGATGCTTCCTAATAACTGTTCTTGGGTGGCGTGTGCGTAGTCAAGTTTTCCCTTGCTTGGAAACATCGGGTCCTCCCAACCTTCTTCTTCGTATTGTGCCAACTCCTCAAGAACTTTCTAGCATTCGTCAATGCTAAGTCTGTTTAGCCTGCCCTTGGCTGTGTAATCAATGGTTCTCCTTGTTTGGTAGTCAACTTTATCATAAAAGATTTGAATCTGGAGCCAAGGTTCGATGCCGTGATGAGGGACTTTTCGGAGCAGGTCTTTATATCGAGTCCATGCGTCATAAAAAGTTTCACCTTAACGTTGTTGGAACATCAAGATTTCATTTCTAAGCTTGGTAGTTCTCCCCGGTGGGAAAAATTGAGCAAGGAAACGAGTGGTGAGATCATCCCATGTGGTGATGGATCCCGCGGGTAAACACTCAAGCCATTGACTAGCTTGATCCCGTAGAGATAATTGGAATAGGCGTAGTCGGGTAGTCTCTCTAGTTTCAACACTTAGGTCTATAGAATCTACGATTTTAAGGAAGTCCTTAAGATGTTGATTTGGATCTTCGGAACGAAGTCCATGGAATGCACATCCGCTTTGCACCAACCGGATGGTGTCGGATCGCAAGGGGGTCACATTGGCTCCGGTGAGCTCAATGGTGTTTCGGTAGCCTTGGTGGCTAGGTTGGGAATACTCGCCTAAGGTTCGGGGCCTAAGGGGTTCTAGTGGTGGGTTTTGTTGTGGTTGGATGACCGGTTCAAAGATGTTCCCGTTGTCCATGGTGTCGAGTGGTGAAGAGTTACGAACAAAGACACAAATAATTAAGATAGACTAAAGAAACCTAAAAATAAAAATAAAATCTTACTAGAAAGGAATCTAGCAAGTAGACCTAATAAAAAGAAATCCTAACCTAGACAATAACTATTCCCCGGGCTGCGGCGCCAAAAACTTGATACGTGGGAATCGCACCAGGCTTTACCTCTCGAGAGATCTCGAGAAGCTTACAACCCCCACCAGGCAGTATACCTGATCGTTGTAGTATAGTATAGTGACAAGTATCGGGGGATTGATCGTTCACCTAGGAATAGTGTCGCTAGGATTAGAAAACCTAATTACTAGTTCTAAAGATGAGAGATGATTATTTTTGTATTTTTATATTTTTTAGAAAGCAAGTAAAAATCTCGGGTTTGAAGGATTTGGGCGGAATTAGTTGCTAGTCAACTAACCCAATACTAAAGATGCAATCAAAATAAAATACTGAAAATGAAAATGAAACTAAATTAACTAAAGTTGTGAGCAATAAGTGGAGAAAATGTGTTTACTTAGATTTCACTACTCCCTAGACATCTTTTACACGTTAATTACTTCTTATAGTTGCGTGGATGACGGATTGTATTCCTTAATACCATTCATGGGGTGGCGCACTTACTTCCCCAATCCTATGAGTGCCTACTTCACTCCTATGTCGAGCTGTTAAAAACTCCTAACATGGGATCATTAGAAATTACTCATGCAGTAAATACAACCAATAAAACCTAGTGCACATCGATTCATGTTTCTTAAGACGTTCAAGCATGTTATCAATTGGAGATCTGCCAGTTTTCTTAAGCCTAACATCGAAATCATTCATCCAATACAACCATAAACAAGTAATCAACACATAATTAACATCTAGGTTTCATTAGATCTAAGCAAACACAAGATAGATCTAGCCTAGCATGATGGAATTAAGACAAGAACAAGATATAGACAACCAACACATAGACATATTGATTGAATTAGAAGAATACTTATCTCAATTACACATGAAAGGGATCAAGGGCAAAGAACCCTTGAAAAACCTGTAAAATTCGTACCAAAGTCGGACCTAGGGTTTCTCCAAAACTCCTCTTTTTTTAATGTGAAAATTAGAAAACTATATATAGGAAATAAGGGCTGACGGCGTCAAGACAAAACTTGTGACGCCGTCATCTCGCCGCCAAAATACTTCTCGGACTGCCTTGATCTACTTCTGACGCCGTCATGTGTTAGCATTTTCCAGGCCGTCATGCATTTTACTCTTGACGCCCTACTTCTGACGCCATCACATATGTACTGGGTCGTCATGGAAAATCATGGAATTACTCTTGACGCCGTCAGGAATTTCTTCTTGACGCCGTCACCTACTGTTCCCAGCTTGGAAAATTGAGACTTTGCTGTTTTCTTCACTTTAATGCTCCAAAAACGTCCAAAATAGCTTCTTTTCCAGATTTCACTCCCAAAGTACCTAAAATCACAAAAGGAACGATTTAGGGCAATATTTGATCAAATAAATTCAATTCCGGGCTTAAATGACCCCCTAAAAGTGGTTCATTTTTCGCCTCATCAAGGAGGCTTATTCTATGTCTACACGTTTAAATTATGTTACTGGCTTCTTCATTTTGTATCCTCTTTAACAGATTAAAAAGGATATCATACAGGAATTTATGTCTTAATATTTATTACTATTTCTACTTACATGTAAGTTCAAAAGAAAGTTCAAAAAGCAAGAAGGTTAATCGTTTACCTGTAATATCAACAGTGCAAATTCAACTATAGCCTTTAAAAAACTTCCACTGTATTTTTTTCATACTCTCCTACTTGCTCCTGCAGCTTTCATTGCTGCCGTGTAAATGCTAGACAGCCCGGACACAAAAGGTCCAAACCTCTTTACTTTTCTTTAATGTTGTTCCCTGATCATGACACAATATGATTAATTTTAGTATGATCATGACACAATACAATGACACAATCATCACTAAATCATCCATACAAAATATATACCTTCAAAATTTTCAAGGCCCATTGTTTTAACAGCCTCTTCTGACAAAAGTCTACCCTTCTTCTTTTTCTTTTTGTTGCTGCCAACAATTTTAACATCAAACGGCTTACCCTTTAATTTCAGTTTCTCAATTACAACATTCTCATATCATCACATTAAACCTGCAATTAACCCATGAATGAATTACAATAACTCTTGAATCCGCCCAATTTCAAACGGCCTATTTCTAGTAACCCAATTCAGATTAGATTCAAAAAAGAGAGAGAGAGAGAGAGAGAGAGAGAGAGAGAGAGAGAGAGAGAGAGAGAGAGAAAACTAAATTTTGTATACCGGTTTATATTCTAAGTAGCCCAAGTAATTCCTGAATCCGCCCAATTTCAACCTTAAAATTAAGAAGAAAAAAAATTATAATAAAAATGAATACGATTAATCAATTATTCAATACAACAATAATTTACAGTTAACCATAGAAAAACCAAAATCAATATAAACTAAATCTTACATATCTTTATGCAAACCGTTTTTCTCCAACTGATCCAAAACCCTTTTGGCCATGTTTAGATTATCTCTTTTGATGTAATTTCCTTTGCTATCTATGAAAAATATATATTAATATATCTGTAATGTGTTAATGCATGTGTCTGATTATTTTAACAATGGGAAGAAACATAAAGTGACCCATATAAACATAAAGTGACCCATTGCATAGATCATAATAGAGTCAATACAAAACATGGCTGTCATATTGTTTAAAGTGACCCACAGAAACATAAAGTGGTCCATAGTAACTAGAAAACATAAAAGTATTGTTTAAATACAGACCCACTACATTGTGTCTAACAAAAACATGGTCTTTTGGGGTCTGCAACATTTTTATCCTTTCTCCATTCATTCTGAAACATCAAGTGCTGTATCTGGATGGTGGCCAGGAGCATTTGGGTCTTGTTTCCTTTTTTTATTCCTGATCCTCTCAGATGGTCCCCTAAATCCACCAGGTCCTCTTTTTCTATAAAGACCAAGTCTTTTTGCTTGCTCAATAGCCTCTTCATTATTCTTTTTGTTTGCTTCTCTGTTTGCTTTGTCTTCTGCTTCTTGTAGCTCAGCAAGTCTGATAATTTCAGCATCTGTAATTTCAGTATCATTTCTCTGTCAAGAGAAATAAAAAAGTTAGACATGGGTCAAAACAGGAAAACTCATTCAAGTGTTAAAAGTATATGAGATACATGTTGTTCAACACTTCGAAGTAATCCAGTGAAGCTTTGATTTCCAATTGGATCTGAAGGTGATGGTTGTGAAGCACTTGGATATGAGCTTGAAATTGCAATTTCTTCATGATCTTCAGAAGTTGGATCTGCTTCATTTGGATCTGCATGACTTGGATATGCACCACTTGGATGTGAACTTGGACCAGATCCATCCTTGGGTGGGTTAAATGGCTGTTTGGGAGCATTTTTGGGTTTCCTGCCAGGTTTCCTTTTTCTATTTGTGGCTTTGGACTTGTTAGATTATAACATCTTGACTTGTTGTGCCCTTGCTCCCAACAGTCGGAGCAAGTCATCTTTCTACCAGTCCTAGGAACCTCATTGATACACTCACTAGGATGTTTTATCCTTTTATTCCTAGGCCTGCCTATCTTTTTCTTTTTTTTTTTGGGTGGTAGTGGTGCTAATCTGCCAGTATTTGGCCACATTGAAGAACCACCAATTGTCTTAATAAAATGACTATATGTATCAATCCACATCTGTTTTTTATAATAATTGTCCACCCCATTAGCAGGATCTTGTTTAGTAAAAGCAAATGCAGCCACTGCATGAACACATGGCAATCCTGATAAAATCCACCACTTACAAGTACATGTCCTATTAGCCAAATTCACCCCAAATGCTTCATCAGATTTCCTTACCTCAAATTCTTGATATCCACTTACAATCACTTCCCAATACCTTTGCTTGTTATTAAGTTTTGGTAACCTCTCGTAAATTTCCCTTACGATTAGTAAATGCACAAGAACAAATAAAACGATGTTATGATAACTTAATACCATTTTTACGGGTAACAAAAAAAAATTTATGATATGGCTTGATATTGGAACCACTACGATAACTGTGATTGAACGTTTACCCAGGAACGATGCTTACACACAACCTAGATAACCTATAATTATTGTGAACTATAAATATATATAAAACGTTTATATTTATAACTATACGTTTCGTCTAAAAACCATATACTATTTATATATTTCCCGAACCTACGAAACTTCCTGAGAATGCTCACTAATATTTTTGAACCTCGACATGATATTTGAAACACACCATGTGGGCCCCCAATACCAAATGGGTCACGGATACAAATACAAACCAAACAGACAAGTTATTTCTTTCTTCTTTTGTTTTGGGCCCACGCAAACCACAAGCCCACCAGGCCACAAGCCCAAATGCACCTTTTTATTTTCTTTCTTTTCTTTTGTTTCCTGTCGCGACCAAGCTACAAACCACCCCGTTTTCTCTTAAACTCGACACACAACTCCAACATATTTTTACTTATCTCGTTTCCCATACTGCCCAAGAAACAGAAGTGATAAATATTACACTCCCTCTCACTTACCCTAGAAATCACCCAAGCAAAGCACCAAACGCTCCATGCAAGGATAAGACCAAAACGTGTTGCAACATTCCCTATCGCCACCCTTGCTCCCCAATGACAAGTAAATGAACCATATGCACCTTGTGAATGTCAGGAATGAACAGGGATTCACTTACACAATCCTAGCCATGTAAACTTGCGATTGGTTTAAGTTTGTGGCGTTACTATTCGCCTAACATGCACACACCAACACTTGTGAACTTATCTTGTCTCTACACACTCAAAAGCTCACTATATAAACTTTCCCATGCAAACTCAAGTGTCACATACACTTAAACGCACCATTACACAAAAATAGTAACGAGAAGGAGTTATTGAGGGACGAACGGATCGCCAAGAGTACCACGTCTCAAGTGAACCTAGGAGACCAAGCTTGTAGCCTCTTGAACCTTTGGTGGAACGTGAAGTGAACCACGAAGCCATTTTGCACTCACACGATCTCTACACATCGTTTTACTCCACCTTTGAAAGGTGAGGTGAGGCCTTGAAATTTTATTACTATATATATAGATACGTACGTTTATGTTTTGTGCACAATCACTTGATACTAATAAATCGTAAACTATAAAAACAACACATGTGTTTTATACATCGTACTATTATTTGGCTATGTCCTTAACGAGAACCTATAACAACTTTGAACTTATATTAACGTATGCACAATAATAATCACACGTTTCTAAGTCATGTTGGACCTATACGATTTTACTAAAACACTTAGAATTTATTTTGAGTTTTCATAAGTTTTGCGTATTGAGTTTTGGCCTATACTTTGGCCTCGTCATTTTGAATATCGACACATGACCACCTATTATTTTTGTACAATCTAATTATCTACCTGGTATACTAACGAGAATGACAATTAATTCGACCTAAGAACTTAATTAGATAGCTAAAACGAGCCTAAAGTAAAACGGGATTTCATAAGATTTTCAGGAAATAAAAACTATAAATGGGCCGTTAAGCCCAAAAAGCTATTTTTAGCTTATTACGATAAGCTAGGTGTAAAATCTGTTTTGAAATGTTATTAGAACTTAAAATAATGGACTTTGATAAACCTAGTGTTCCCCCAAACCCCTTGGATCGAAAAACGTTAACGGGCCCTTATTTGGACTCGTTAAGCCCATTTTATGAAAAATAAGGAAAATAAGCTAATAAGCTATTGGAATAAGCTGTTCTACACTTTCTGAGCTTATTGAAATATTAAAAATGTTAAGTTTTGAATTTGGTAATTTTTGGACTAATTTTGCAAAATTTCGATAACTAGGGAATAAAAGTGTCAAACGTGTAAATTTTGGGTAAAAAGTGTTAAATCTGTTTTCTAAAGGTGTAAACTGTTAATATTGAAACATGGGATTGAAAAATGTAAATATTGATATAATTGGACCTAAAACGTAAATATATATAACTTTGGACTAACGACGTAAATATTTTCCGTTAAGGGTAAAATGTGTAAAATTGAGAAACTTAAAGGATCAAATAGTAATATTGATTTTTAAATAATAAATTTTATATATAATTATATATATATATATATATATATATATATACGTATAAAATTTATATAACGGTAATTAAATTTTAGACGATAAAACCATACGTAACCATTATCTTTTTATCTATGACGTAACACATCACCTATGCACATTATGGATTGTTCGTAACTAGTAATAAATGTTCGCAATAAAACGAGACTTAAAAACTGAAACTTGCCATATCTTTTAGGTCGTGTGTGAAGCAGTTGCCTTGCATCGTTGAGATTACGATTATTCTACTGTACTACTAAGGTGAGTTCATAGCCCACATTTAACTTGTTATGTGGGGGGGATACATGCTCAAAAACCGAACACAAGTCTTTTCCTGATATTATTATTGCTTAAGTAGCTATTGCCAAAAGTCCCTCGATCATGAACCTTAATCACTTGAAGGGTGAACGTAAATAATTGTGAATAGATCTATTAGGGATTGTCAATCCCCATTTGTTTGCTAGAGGAAAGTCACCAAATGCACTTTATTTAAATATCATAGGTTACTGGCAAATACCTATCTTGGGGGCAACTTATTTCACATCATTATTACGGATAATTTTGATGTCTGTTGAATCGTTGAGTGTCATGAGCTTAAGGCAATAATGGATGTGATTTCTAACTTGTTTATTCGTATCTACATACAATAAACACTTATCTCTTATGTTCAAACTCTTAATTATAAACCTATGAATTTCACTCAACTTTTGTTGACTTTTAGCATGTTTATCTCAGGTAACTAAATGGAATGGATGGCAAAGGCACGAAGTGGGCAAATAAAGAAACGTTTATTTCTCTTTGAATAAAAACTTGTTGTTGAATAATGAAATCTCTTGGAAACATGAATATTTGGCATTTTAAATAAAACTTAAAACGTCTCATTTGAGTCGTTTTCTATAATTGTGAAAAAGATCCACGATATAATACCCCAAAAGTCTTCCACTGTCATTATAAGTCTTCCGCTGTATTGATCGATTTTGGGGGTGTTATAGATTGGCATCAGAGCTACGGTTATAGTGAACCAAGTGTTTTTGGAACATTGGACTATAACTACACTTTTAACGGGACAAAACTTTTATAAAATACCATCCTACGCCCTTCGTGCCTGAGCATTCCAATAATTGGTAAAAAGTATTATTTACTAGCATTTTAAATTGATTATAATTATGCTTACATTTACTAATCGGGAAATTATTACAGTGTCATGTCTTCGAACACCCACCCTATCAGCTTGTCATCAAACTCAGGAACTGAAGATGTTACTTCTGCCTATGCTACCTCACCTATGCCTATGTCTCCTGCTACTGACAGATACATGCAAAGCCAGCGATTTCTGCCAGCATCTGACACAGAGGCTTCTCCTCTGGCATCATCTGGTCCGATTCGCCGATCTAGGCAAATTAGACAACTTCAGCCGTATGAAGCAAGTACTGCTGTACCAGCACCAGCTCTTGTCATACCACCTGAATCAGTTGTGCCACCACCACCTGCACCACCTGTGATACCACCACTACCTACTATCTTCTACAGCCAAACTACTACTGTGCCACTAACACCATCACCCATAGCATCTCCTCCACTAGCATCACCACCTGCACCTTACCGAAGTGTCCCAATATCACCTCACCAAAGGACTTACCCAATCCGCCCAACCACCTCAGAATCTTGTGTTCAGCGCAGACGCCGAAGGACCCACAAGCGAGTGGATGCTCATAAATGGTCATTCTTGTTGCCCATCATGCGATATTGGAGATCTCAAGAAGGAACACCAAGGGAACTTGGGGAAAGTTCTTACTCCACCTCCCGAATTCTTCCAGTCACTGGGGAACCCATACATCACACCATACCATTGTTAGCTGCAAGAATGGTTCACCACGAAGATCGACTTGATTCCATCGCTAGTATACTCAACAAGATTCCGCATGAGCTTCTAGAAACCTTTGAAGATGATATGAACAGTCTCATAATTGGTCATCTTGCAATGGAAGATAAGGTTGAAAAGTTGGATTCTTTATTTTGGGAGTCAATGGAATTCATAGGAGCACTATGTGGGGCTAACACTTCAACAGAAATAATGATGGGGACTTTAGACCGAGAACTTGAAAGGATCAACACTGAGAACCTACACCTTAGGCAAGCCCTGCTAGAATCTCGAGAAAGGGAAAGGACTCGAGATCAAACAATGGAAACCATGTCCACTGCCATTCAAGAACTCCAAAACCGCCTAGACAAAGCCTTAGGGAAACCATGAAACCATCGCCTTGTTAGTGAAATCAATGTCCTACCAATAAGAGAATCTTGTCATGTTTTGTAAACATTTGCGCAAGTATCAATAAGTGTTGTAACACCTTGACGATGATTTATGGAAATTTATTTTATCTTTATTTACGTTGCAAATCTCTCGTAATATATTAGTTCATGCAGGTCAAACTTATTCGTAATTCCTATGTGTGTCATTCCAACATACGATAATTACGACTTAAACCTTTTCAATGATCAAATCATTGTGACTACGACCTATATTTACTATTTATTACTCGATATATATTTCAACGTGATAGGACTATTATAAATGTTCTAATGATATACCTTTTTTTATAATAGCAACATGGCTAGAACTAGGAGAACAACCACGACCGCCACACCAACGAACCCTGAAGTTATGACCCTGACAGTGATCCAGCAAGCAATTGCTGATGGTGTCAATGTCGTTTTAGCTGGACAAGCCCGTAATAGAGATGGAAATGCACCTACACCCCGCTACTGCACTTATAAGGACTTTATAGCGTGCCAACCAACATATTTCAAAGGAACTGAAGGAGTGTCGGAATTAGCCCAATGGTTTGAAAGAAGTGAAACAGTTTTCCAAAGAAGTGGATGCTCGGAAAACAACAAGGTAAGCTTCGCAACGGGAACACTGATGCAAGACGCTCTATCCTGGTGGAACTCTACCGTTCAAACACTAGGAGCAGAGGCAGCACATCAACTTACTTGGATTGAATTCAAGGCTAAAATACTAAAGAAGTATTGTCCCCGTTCCGAACTATGAAAACTCGAGGATGAGTTCCATGCGTTAATGGTGAAAGGCGTTGATTTGAGAAGTTACAACTGGAGATTTCAAGAACTCAAGGTACTATGCCCTACCATGGTACCCGATCATGAGAAGACATTAGAGAAATATGTCGAAGGACTCCCTAGGAGTATTGAAGGAAATGTCACCTCAGCAAACCCGCCAACCTTGGAAGTAGCAATGGAACTTGCTCAGAAACTTCTAGACCGAGAAGTGAAATACAATGAGCTTAAAAGGAAATTGGACGATAAGTGAACGACCCACCATCACAACAATAACCAACAAAGCAACAACAGTCATTGATTCACGCCAAACTAGCTATATATTCTAGAGCCAACCGCTTGTGAACGATCAACTATAAAAGTCAAACTAGAGAGATGCGAATCCAATAATCCGAGGTAGTACAGTTATATTCCCGGGTCGTTAATTCCCCAACGAGGTTGTGATATCCTGTGATTGAACGAATGTGTTTAGTAGTTTGGATGATTAGGAATAGGGTTATGATTGATTTGTCACAATACTAAAAGTATAAATAACTCAAATGAGTTATATCAACTAATAAGTACGATCAAAAACCCTAGAAACGTAAAAGGTATAAAAAACGTACGTTTAAATTAAATTAAACGTAAACGTACAAAAATAAAATTGAAAAGTGATAAATATAAACCCCACAAATGTGAAATTTATATTTTTGAGATCCTAAGAATAAAAGAAAAGTATTAGAAAAAGAAAATTATTTATTAAACTATTTATGTAATTATTATTAATTAAAAACTATTCAATATTATTTATTAATACACTATTTAATTAGAAAATGTAAAATAAGTCTAGAAAAATAAAATTAAAACTTAGAAAAATCTAAAATATTATAAAACTTATTTTAAAACTAAAAATATATTTATTACACTATTTATCTATTTATTATTAATTAATTATTATTTGATTATTTATTAACTAATTAAACTAATTAAATTATTAATACTAGAATATAAACAATAAAAATTCTAGAAAAATTCCTAAAAATATTATAACTTATATAAAAGCTAGAAAAATTATAAAAACTATGTGGTACTTAATAAAATATAATTATGCTATTTAGTTATTTAATATTAATTATTAATTAATTAAACTAGTATTAATTCTAAATATTACTAGATTATAAAAGAAAAATCTGGAAAAATTTATAAAAATACTTTAATATAAAAGAGATTTAATAAAAATATAAAAATATAGAAGTGCTTATAAATAAGCTAAAAAGAAAATTAAATAGATAGTTTCTATTAAATAGAAGCTATCACTATAAGTATTTTTGGCTTTTTGTGGTTTTTCTTTTATAAAACTATTAAAATACTTAAAATAAGAAACTAATACAAAAATAACTAACTTAGAAACCCAGAATAAGCACTGAAAGTGCTTATTACCCAAAACAGTTGACTTTCTGTTGACTTTGAAGGAAATAAGCTCAAATGAGCTTATGTGGGGTCCACAAGAGTAGATTCTGGTTCCTATAAGTTATTTATACAGTACTTAACAAGATTCAACCAAATAAATAGCTTGAATAAGCCACAGAACACAAATAAGCACTTAGCTTATTGGATTCTGAGACAGAAAATGGGACAGCTTTATGAGGTAAAACCAAGTGGGGTCCATTATGATCTAGGCCAAACAAAGGGTCAATGGTTCAAGCCTGGTAGGAGGGGGTTGGGAGAACCAAGATTTAGGGTGTGGGACCCACTGATGAGCTCAGAAAGAGCTTGTGAAGTGAGGGGTCCAAACTGGTTTTCACTCAGTTAACTGAGTGAGTGATACAAGCTTGAAAGCTTGACACAAGCTTTAAACAAGCTCAAACAAAGAAACAAAAGATAAATATTATGTATAGAAGGTATATGAACAATTATGAACAAGATTTGTTCACTGGATTAAGCTAATAAGCTTGTAAGAAGCTTTTGAGCAAGTCCAAGTAAACTGCAATCCAAGCACTCTTTACAGTCCACAATATGATCAAAATAAGCTTATGTAATAAGCTCTAAATGACAAGATGAGTGATGGACTATGAAGTTGGTCTGGTAAAGGTTCCCAAAGCACAAGTTAGACCAATGGTGTCCACTGGATAGCTTGTCAAGGGCTTATGAAGATGGGTTGAGTGAGCTGATTGCTCAGTACACTCAAATGATGGGACAAGGTTCAAGCTGTTAGCAGCCCTAGTGAAAGGGCATGAAAATGAAAGTTAAAGCTTGAACTGATAATATAGGTTGCTTAGCTACTTAATGAGCCTTAGATCACAAGCCAAAGCTTATTGATGAGCTTATGGTGGGCTTGTGGTTTTGCTTGTTTACACTGAGTGATCAGTGTTTAAGTTATTTTGATAGCACAAGTTTAAGTAGAATAAGCAGTTCAGATAAGTAATTAAAAACAAATAAGCACTTAGATCAGATAACTAGCCACATGGGCATCACAAAGATCCAATATACTCAGATCAACACTCAATAAACAAGCTTATGTAAGCTTGTGAAATTGGGTGTCAAACCTGTGCACAGGGGAGGTCTATGAAGAATCACCAAAAGTTAAGCACTAATTAAGCTCTTAATCAGCTAGATAAAAAATTAATAAAAATAGTAACAAAGAGATCAGCAACAAGACTAAATTATCCTACAAGCTCAAGTTCTAATATCAATTAACAAGCTCACAATTTAATTCCAAAGTTTATTCAAAAATTCTTGTGACTGAAAATTGACTTTTTAATTTTAACACTAAGTTTGACTAATTTGAGCTTTGATCCTAATTTACTGATTACTTAAGTTGTATTAAGCTATAATAAGGTTGAATTAAGCTAAGTTTCAAAGTTTTAAGCTAATATGAAGATTATGGGACTGATTTACACTAACAGTTAACAGCTAGATTAGATTGAGTTCTATTTTGACTTTTTAACTATTAAGACCTATATGTTATGACAGATATGGACTATTGTGATCTAAACTAACATGTAGAAACAAGATTCAAAAACAATAACATGCACTAACTCAGATAGGCAGCTTGATCCAAACACTCTATAGCAAGACTGTTTTTGTGATTAGTGTTACACAACACTGAATAAGACCATAAAATTGAATCTTAACACTTAATTATGATGAACTAAGACTAGATAAGCACAATTACACAGTAAACAACAACTAGAACCTAAGAATCACTACTATACTATTTTAACTGTCTAACTATAACAACTAACTATTGAGATTTCCAACAAACAAACTACCAATATTACACTAGATTACCACTAATTACTAACAACTAAGCATAAAACAAGAAGAATTAAGCTAAATTAACAACTAATACAATAAATGCCAAAAATCAAGAAAATACTTACAATTTGGAAATAAGATGAACACACAGAACCAAGGACTGAGAACCTTCCTATAGCTTACCACTAAGCACTATAACCAAGGCAATCCAGAATAGCACTTGCTCCAAGCTTCTTCTACAGTAACCTTTATTTTTTTAATTATTTTCTATTTTCTATGGAATTTTCCTAATTATGAATTATTGCTTGTTCAAATGACTTAAAAGCTTGCTAAAGCTTACTGAGAGCTTAGTAGTGTTATTTGAGTCCTCTAAACAACAATTATTCAACTGAAAATTAAGAGACTTGAAATAAAAATGGGACAAAGTAGAAATTATTGAAAACTGAAAGATAGATTGATACAAGTAACACAAGCTGTTTATTACACTTTAGCAAAGTTAACAAACACTTTTGAAACAGAAATTGAAGATTAAACTAGGTAACAACTAGATTAATTATTCTACTTTTGATCATAAACTAAGTTAAAAATTATGATGAGTTCCTCTTCTGTCTTCCTCTGTATTTATCACTTGAAAACATCCCACTAGCATCCAGATATTTTCCCACATTGTTCCACAACCATTGATTGAGTCAAACTCATCCCAACCATTTAAATTACTTTTGGCGCCAAAACGCACCACGTGTAATTGAGGCGGTTTGAGACTAATTAAGGATTCTTGGGAGGAAGCATGAGGTGGAGGGGCACGTTTGGCAATGCTTGGAGGCCAAGTTGGGGGTTTAGGTCAAAACCATGGACTGGAGTGGTATTGCAGTGAAAATGGGGGAAAAAGGGGTGGGGAAGCATTTATTGTGGCGTGTAAGTGTGAAAAGGGTGATGGAGAGTGGGTAGAAAAGTCGGGGTGAGCTGGAAGGGGTAAGGTGTTGTTTACAGGTGGAGGGGGAGGGATGTGGAAGAAGAAGAGGGAAATACGGGGGTGGGTTTTTGTCTGTTTTATTTATTTACAAAGGGGAGTGGGTGGGCTGGTTGGTTTTTTTGGGCCAGGGTAAGGTTGGGCTGGGGTTGTAACTGGGTTTAGTTATTGGATTGGATTTGGAGTTTGGTTTTGGTAATAAAAAGGGTCCGTTTGTATTGTAACTAAACAAGGACCAATTTTGTAATTTCTGAAAGTTGAAGGGCTTAAGCTGCCAACTTTTCAAACTTCACATAAGGACCAAACCTGCAATTAAATATTAGTACAAGGACCATAGATGAATGTTTTTTCCATTTTTAAACCTTAGGGACCAAATCTGCCAATTTAGAAACTCCAGGGACCAAACTTGTTATTTCTCAAAACTTTTCTCATAAGGACCAATTATGTCAAACATGAATAGTACAAGGTTTATTTTGATTAATTTCCAATTTTAAAACCCTAAGGACCATTTTTGACAGTTTTGCAAAGTTGAGGGACCAAAGTTGTAAATTTGTGATTTTAAACTTCAAAGAATTATTTTGAACAACTTGTGAATCCCAAGGACCTAAAATGATATTTGTACAAGTTTTGATTGACCAGGGACTAGTTTTGCCAATTTATCAATGTTCAGGGACTGAAACTGTAAATTATGTATGTTTTGCATGTTTTTCATCCCTTTTGCACTTTAACACCTAAAAACATAATTTGATGATATTTCCTGTATTTTGAAGCATATTTGTATGTTTTCAGATATTTTTGTAGCTTAAATGTGAACGAAATGATGAGTATTTAGACACTCATCAGTCATCATCGCAACAATAACCACCGCAACAATAATCGGAACCACCAACAATATCACAACAATCGGAGCACTCAACAGCAGAATCAAAGGAAAGAGAAACCCCGAGTCTACGCCGCCACGGAAGGTGTAGGGTACAACGGTAAAAAACCCCAATGTCAACGATGCAAACTTCATCACGAGGGTCGTTGTACCGTCTGGTATGACAAATGTCATAAGATCGGTCATCAAACCAGAAACTGTAGGATTCCGGCTACAGGAAGCAACACACAGATTGTATCACCCACTTGTTACGGATGCGGAGAAGTAGGACACATCCGGAGGAATTGCCCAAAAGGAAATGAACCAGCCAACGCCCAAGCTATGGTATACCTTCTCGGAGATGGAAACGGACCTGATGTAGTCACCGGTACGTTTCTACTAAACCATCATAATGCTAGAGTATTGTTTAATTCGGGCGCCGATAACAGTTTTATATCACATACGTTTGCCCCTTTACTTAATGTTACCCCCTCTAAGCTAAACACCACCTATGAAGTCGAAATGGCTGACGGGAATTTAATAGATACCAATACTATCATGAAAGATTGCACCCTAACCCTATCTGAAAAACCTTTTGCCATTGATCTTATGCCGGTTCAACTTGGTAGTTTTGATGCTATTGTCGGCATGGATTGGCTATCCCACCATCGGGCTAGGATTCACTGTGACGAAAAGGCCATCCATATACCACTCAAGGATGAAACACTCATTGTCCAAGGCGACAAAAGCAAACCTCGATATGGAATTATCTCATGTATGCGAGTGATAAAATACATGAAGGAAGGATGTCAGGTATTCATGGCTCAAGTTACGGAAAATAAGTCATCCGAGAAGCAGCTTGATGACGTTCCTATTGTTAGGGATTTTCCTGAAGTATTCCCTGAAGAATTACCTGGTATTCCACCCGCACGTCAAGTAGAATTTCAGATTGAACTAGTGCCTGGAGCGGCACCAGTGGCTAAAGCACCTTATAGGCTAGCGCCATCTGAAATGGAAGAATTGTCAGAACAACTAAAGGAATTGTCGGAAAAAGGATTTATTCGACCAAGTTCATCACCTTGGGGAGCTCCAATTTTGTTTGTTAAGAAGAAGGATGGATCCTTTCGAATGTGCATCGATTACTGGGAGTTGAATAAACTTACGGTAAAGAATCGATACCCATTGCCTCGAATTGATGATCTGTTTGATCAATTGCAAGGATCGAGTGTGTACTCAAAAATTGATCTGAGATCAGGATATCATCAGCTAAGAGTTCGAGAAGAGGATATTCCAAAAACTGCATTCAGAACGCACTATGAGTTTCAAGTAATGTCGTTCGGTCTGACCAATGCACCAGCAGTTTTCATGGATTTAATGAATCGAGTGTGCAAACCTTACATGGATAAGTTTGTAATAGTATTCATCGACGATATTTTGATCTACTCTCGCAACGAAGAGGAACACGCGGAACATTTACGAATCATTCTAGAACTGCTCAAGAAAGAAAACTGTACGCTAAGTTCTCCAAATGCGTCTTTTGGATTAGCACCGTACAATTTTTAGGACACGTCATAGATAGTCAAGGTATTCACGTAGACCCTGCAAAGATTGAGGCTGTAAAAGGTTGGTCGTCTCCTACAAACCCCACGGAGATACGTCAATTTTTAGGTCTCGCGGGTTACTACCGAAGATTTATTGAAGGATTCTCCAAGATTGCAAAACCTTTGACTAAGCTAACCCAAAAGAACGAGAAGTACATCTGGGAAGAAAAGGAAGAAGCAGCCTTCCAGTTGTTAAAACGAAAGCTTTGTGAAGCTCCAATATTAGCCCTCCCAGAAGGAAATGAGGACTTTATAGTATATTGTGACGCATCTTATCATGGACTAGGAGCAGTTTTGATGCAAAGAAGCAAAGTGATAGCTTATGCATCTCAACAATTAGAGAAACATGAGGAAAACTACACGACTCATGACTTGGAGTTAGGAGCTGTAGTGTTTGCGCCCAAGTTATGGAGGCACTACTTATATGGCACCAAATGTATCGTGTACACAGACCACAAGAGTCTTCAGCATATTTTGGATCAAAAGGATTTGAATATGAGACAACGTCGCTGGCTAGAGCTGCTCAGCGATTATGATTGCGAGATACGTTACCACCCAGGAAAGGCTAATGTAGTAGCAGATGCGTTAAGCCGAAAAGAACGATTGAAACCACTTCGAGTTAGATCACTAGGGATGATTATTCACTCACCCATTCCATCCCAAATCCTTACCGCACAGAACGAAGCACTTAAAGAAGAAAACCGACCCAAGGAAAAGATTTACGGCATGCCCGAGAATAAGAATGGTTTCGTGAAGAAATCCGATGGAACACTATGTTTCAAGGACAGAAGTTGGATCCCTATGGTTGGAGGTATTCGTGAGCTCATCATGTATGAGTCCCACAAGTCAAAATACTCCATTCACCCAGGTTCCGACAAGATGTATCAGGATTTAAAGAAACTATATTGGTGGCCAAACATGAAGGCTGACATCGCAGAATATGTCGGTAAATGTTTGACGTGTTCAAGAGTAAAGGCAGAACATCAGAAACCTTCAGGTCTACTTGTACAACTAGAACTTCCTATGTGGAAATGGGAACGGATCACTATGGACTTCATCACCAAACTTCCAAGAACATCATCCGGATACGACATAATATGGGTTATTGTGGATCGTCTCACAAAATCCGCTCATTTTCTACCCATCAAAGAAACTGATGAGATGAATACACTGGCTCAACTGTATGTGAAGGAAATTGTCACTCGACATGGAGTACCAATTTCAATCATCTCGGATCGAGATAGTCGTTTCACCTCTCATTTTTGGAAATCATTACAGAAAGCCTTAGGAACTAAACTAGATATGAGCACCGCATACCACCCTCAAACTGATGGCCAAAGTGAAAGAACTATTCAAACCTTGAAAGACATGCTCCGAGCATGCGTTATTGATTTCGAAAAAGGTTGGGATAAGCACTTACCATTAGCAGAGTTTTCATACAACAATAGTTACCACGCCAGCATAAAACAGCACCATTCGAAGCACTGTACAGTAGAAAGTGCAGATCGCCCGTTTGTTGGGCAGAAGTTGGAGAAAGACAACTTATAGGACCAGAACTTGTTCGGGAAACCACTGAGAAAATCATTAAGATTAAGCAACGCTTACAAGCAGCCCGAGACCGACAGAAAAGCTACGCCGACATAAGAAGGAAACCCATGGAATTTCAAGTAGGAGATAGAGTCTTATTGAAAGTATCTCCCTGGAAGGGAATGGTACGATTTGGAAAACATGGAAGGTTGAACCCAAGATACATCGGTCCATTCAAGATCCTGGAAAGGATAGGACCCGTGGCTTATAAACTCGAACTACCCGAAGAACTTAGTCGGATTCACGACACCTTTCATGTGTCAAACCTTAAGAAGTGTTTGTCCGATGAATCTCTCGTTATTCCATTGAAAGAAATTCGACTAGATGACAACCTTGTCTTTACCGAGGAACCCATTGAAATCATGGACAGAGAAGTTAAACAACTCAAGCAAAACCGTATCCCTATTGTCAAAGTTCGTTGGGACTCCAAGCG
>CM060689.1:129123545-129393545 GCA_030686995.1 Artemisia argyi
ATAAAAGCAATAGTGTATGCGAGAAAATAATCAAGTATGCAACCGATATACACATAGGTGCATTTAAATAATCAATCAAGCCTTCAAAGAAACAGTAGTGTTTAAGTAAACAATTGCGCATTCAAGCATTGAGTTTAGTCAAAAACGAGCATGTATTCTCCCCTAAAACAGTTATAAAAACAGGTAAAAGTAGGGGGTATGAACTCACCTGGTGCGATAGCTATGATGACAAAAGTGGATACACTGAAATGAGGCACGATCTCTAATCGCAACCTAATATGAATGATAGTTTCTAATGTAAGAAACGAAATGATGCTACACATGCAAATACGTATGTTATCGATACCACTCATTAGTTTTGAAAATAATGTTTATCGTCGAAAAATACATTTTTGACGTCTCGTTAAGTTAATACCCACTTTTCAGGTAAATATGTTGAAACGGTACTCCACGATCCTTGTTTGATGTTCTAACAGCAAATATAAGGTTTTCGTCGCAAAAATAACATTTTCATTACTTGACAATATGCCCAAAATGGCCTCGCAAAACTAGTCGCGAAATATTGTACGTTAAGTGTTAATGGTCAAGCTCGACGTTTTTGAAAACCTTGTAACAATATCTGAAGTCGTGTTATTTAACTTTTGGCTATACGGGTCTTGATCGATGAGAGAATCGACTCTCATTGTTGTTACTTGAAAGTATTATGTTCAACACTTAGAAAATTTCATTATAGCAAAAGCTGTCAAAATATATATAGTTTATCGGGTATATAGATGAGGTCGTAGTTTATTCGTTACGAGTCCAATGATCAAACGGCCAATTGATTTGAAAAGCTTGTTGGAAGATCTTGATTTCATAAAACTACGGATCGGACTCAAACTGATCCGATCATAACGAAAAACAGCCATGAATATGGCACTTCGTGAAGACAGTTTTGTGGCAAAAATTGTAATAGAAAAGCTGATGGATATATATATATATATATCGTCGGATTTCAAACACTTGTATCTTTTTCGTTATAAGCCCGTTTTCTATGTTCTTTATATCCCCGCGAAGGTAATCAAGTATACTTTAGGTTTCTCAAGGTCTCGGCTAGTCTAGATATCATTAAATCTCAGTTTTCCCAGCTAGAAAAATCGGGACAGATTCAATATTTTCAGAAAATATAGATTTCGTCATTAATCTTGAAAATAGCATATCTTTTTCGTCGTAACTCGGATTTTAACCCCGTTTTCGGCCATAGTTTCGTCTCGGAATGTATTTTCTAAATCTTTGGTCCAAAGTTACACAAAACCCACTGATTTTCCCACGTTTTGCAAAAATGGACAGTAGCTTTTATATAGTTGTAAAAATCAATTTTTCTAGTTCAAGGCTTGTTCAAAACTTAACCAAACTATCTCAAATCGACTCCACAAATACTCAATCCTACCATACACCTTCTCAGGGTGACATGGGTTCCTAAACATCACCAATCTTGATGGATCTAATGAGATTGTTAATAAAAATTGTAGATCTATGTTTATAAAGAAAAGAAATGAGTAATAAGTGGTATGGATCATACATACTTGCATGTTTAACCAATATATCTTGAAAATACATAAAAATATAAAGTAATTGAAAGTATGAAAAGATCAAAAGTGTTCTTGAAGCTTACTTGAATATTTGAGGTGATTTGAAGATGATTATGTATAATAACCTAGGGTTTTTACCACAAAACCCCAACTAGATCATGATTAGGACTTGATTAGACACTTGGATCTTGAAAAACTATGGATTCCTTCTTATGTTGTTCTTGGCCGATCCATAAACACAAGGATGGGGAGAAGAGAGTGTTTTTGGTGCTAGGTGTTGGTAAGAATGAAAGAAAAATGAAGTAGAAAAATATCTTAGGTATATATATATATAATTTGATCAAAGTCAAAAGTCTTGGTCCAAGGGGGGGGGGGGACATAGGGGCGACACCAAAGGAGCAAGACATGGAAAAATGTTGGTGGCTCATTAATGTAGTTGTCTAGTAACACATGTGCATATATTAGTTGGTTTTGTGTATTAGGTGTTATCGGGTACCGAGTTAACTAAAAATAAATATTAACGAGGTAAAATAAAATACGACGAAATTGTAAAAGTTGTAAAATAATATTCCTGATGATATTCGGGTGTTGAAATAATTATCGAATTGAAATAACGCAAACCGACAGAGTTATAAGCTCCGACCGTAAAATATAGTCATTGGTTTAAAAACACCGGGTAAATTAATAATACAATTTTTATATTATTATAATGAGTATGTAAATATGTTAGGATCATAGTCGGGAGTATTGGGTATACGTTAGTAGTAAAACTGAGTGGTATCGTTAATTAAAAATTAAGCATACGTAAATTGAAATAATGCATATCCGTGTAGTAACTAATGTGATGATGATGTGTAGACTATTCCAGTCTATATGAAATGTCATTAATGAATGATGCATGAATTCGAAGCTAAACCTGACTGGTTACGCGAATTTGAAGACTCGTAAACTTAGTTTACGTAATGACGAACGATGATCATGAATAGTGATTTCCCTTCGGGAATGAATAGTGTCACATGAATAGTAAAATTTCTGAACGCTTCTCGGAATCACAAACTGACTCTGAAAATGATGAATAGTGACTGGTGAATAGTAAATAATGAATAGTACTGATGAATAGTAAATAGGAGAAATATCCCGAAAATACGGGTTGTTACAGTCTCACCCACTTAAAAGGAACTTCGTCCCGAAGTTCAGTTTGTGTTGGTCTCTGAAGTTGTATTGGTGAAAAGATGATGATTCTTATCGTGTAAGCTATTGAGCTCTAACAAGGTTCAAGTCTGACGGCCACCAGGCCTACTCTGTCAGAAATGTTGAATGATCCAGTGTATATCGGGTTCATGAATGCTTACTGGACTAGTGAGTTGGGTTTTTCCAAATTTTAATCCGTCAATGGATGTTGGCACTTCGGCCATAGAGTGCTTCAAATGGTGTAGTCTCTACACTCGTGTGGTAACTAAGGTTGCAACTGAAATTGATTTATGGCAAATGGTTAAGTCCAACCATTTCTAGAGTCAATCACTCATGCCCTGAGCATATCTTCCTATGTTTGAATCGTTCTCTAATTTCTGACCATTGGTCTGCAGATGATAGATGGTGTGGTTCCAAAGGAATCTTAATGAAATCTGGCAGAAGTTTGAGGTGAATCGAATTCCTCCATTAGGAATAATTGAAATGGGTATCATGAATCTTATTTTGAAAGACTTACAAGGTTAACTCCGTCAAAGGGTGTTGTTGAAAATAATAGATTAGGATAAGGTTGCGATCCTCCGCAGGATGTCATGGATTGAGTCTCTCTCCACCTACAATGCTTAGTCTCCATTACTAAGATTTTCCCCAAGTTATATGTCATCAAATCACAAACTCCTAAAGGTATAAGAGATGTAATATAGTGATTGATTTTCGAAGTTTGTTTTGAGATTGTGTGTTTTGTTCATAAACATTCCCTGAATAAATGAATTTACAACTTTAAGCAACGGCTTTTTAAGTAAAGTATTTCTTGATGTTTCAAAATTTAATAGTTATGCAAGATAGGACAATTTTCAACATAAGGTGGATAATATGGTTTACCAAAGATTGATGTTTAAAATTTCCTAACATTCAATAGTTTTGTGAAAGATTAACCAAAAGAAATTTGCTTGTCAAAATAAGTGCCTCAGAAAAGTGTTTTGTATAACGGTAGTTTGGAGAAAAATCCATTTAAAGTGAAAGTATTAAGAGGATAAAAATAGCCAGGTATGTATGTCCACACAAATGCATAGGTGTCTAACATGTTTGAATAAAGTCTATTGGTGAGGACATGTTCAATTGAAGGTTCTATAGTCTTGGTTAGGAGGTTGGATGTATCCCTATAGTGTTGCTTAGTGAGCATTCACATCGAAACTAATCTTGTAATTCAATCAAGCCAATACTTTCCAGATGGTGGAATTATGGCAATCAGGCCAGTGATAGTGGTTCGAATGGTTTTGTGGTATCCTGAGATTTCTGTTGAGTTTTGAATGGTTTCAATGTACCGAGGGATCCTCCTTTTAGATGGTATGGAAAGTCTTTCCTAGGGAGGTCTTTGATAATATCCACTTATCAATATATGGAGTAGTGAGGGATGAGTGACATCGGAGTCTATAGAGTGTTAGCTAATTCCTTATATATATATGGGGATGGGGTAAGGAAATGATAGTGATGGTGAGAAGGAAAAAGATTGTGACAACTGCGACAAAATGAGATTGTGATAAAAGAAAATACTATGATTTAAGTGTATCGTGCATAGACGTAAATGTCCATGAGATGAAATGACCAGTTGGCGTGCTTCCAATCGGTGGTTAGCGAGATGGTGAAAAGTATGAATGTTCTACCAACGAGTGTTTACACACACGTAAATGAAACATTTGGAAATTGAGTAGAGAATTCAATTCAGACAGAATTTTATTATAACCATTCTCAGTATTGCAAAATTCATTTCTGAGTCAGACATAGGTGGTCAGCCTATATCTCACTATCCCGGGTTGAATATAGATGACCAGTCTATATTCCACCGAGGTTCCATGAATTTTGAAATACTCAGCTCAGTTATACTAAGACTATGTCCTTCCCAAATACCAAGACGTTCTGAAAGACTAAGGCAGGTGACCAAACTCGAGGTCAGATTATGAAACTATGCAAGGAACAACATAACGTGGTGACATATATGATACGTGAACATGCGTATATGAAAGACGATTATAGTAATCAACTATAATAAATGAATATAATATATCAGATAATGAGACACAAATCTCATCACCTATGTCAGCAACTAACCACAAATGAGGCTTCAGCTTGGCAGGCAAGCATGTGACGGTCATAGGGTTAAGTTTTCTTAAAAGTAGCTATAGTCTAGGTTTTAAAAACACTTAGTTCGCTATAGCTAAAGCTCTGATACCAATCTGTCACACCCCCATAATCGGGTCCAGCGGAAGCATACGTGTAGCTGGGGTGTAACTCAATTGGTATTACAACACAAGTTCAAAAAGGGTTTTCACTTGAATCATTTAGAATAAAATAGCTTAATAAAAAATGTTGAATTTACATTTTTAATAGTAGTGCGGAAGTAGGCCCTTAAAATAGTTTAAAACGGTCCCCAAGTGAATAATCAGAGTCTTCTATGACCATGTCATGCCCTGCCAAAACCTCCTGTAGCGTGCCATTGCTTAATACCTGAAAATACATGCTAAAAGTGTCAACACGAGGTTGGTGAGTTCATAAGTTTGTATTAAAACAATAGTGTTGTGAGTTCAATAGAGAGTTTTGTGACCATTGTGTGACTCACAATGTCATAAAAATAAAGTTTACCTTAAAGTAAAATTTGAAGAGTGGACCATGAGTAGAGTATGTGATCATTACAACGAATACAATGCCACATAAAAAAATAGTCTATTACGCTAGCGCTAAGTTCATGCAACCGAAGCTATAACAGTGTGCATGCTCAAAGAGCATGTAAATCATATATAGGGCCCGACAAATGTTTATCCCAGACACTTGTGTTTCGACATGGTATACGTTCGTTTGCCTATCCGGCCAAACCGAACGGGGGCGTTACCCCCAATAGATCTATTTATAACATTCGAGCTTCCCAGCAGGAATTAACGGTTCATGAGATGGGCATAATTGGGACATAACAGGGCTTAGGCTAATCCGTGTAATAGTTTAAACAAAGCATAAGTTTCAGTGTGGTCCATAAAAGTGTTTGCATAAAAGTAATTGTTCATAAAGTGTGTTGCATAAAAGCAATAGTTCATAAAGTGTGTTGCATAAAAGCAATAGTTCATGAAGTGTGTTGCATAAAAGCAATAGTTTCATAAAGTGTGTTGCATAAAAGCAATAGTTCATGAAGTGTGTTGCATAAAAGCAATAGTTTCATAAAGTGTGTTGCATAAAAGCAATAGTGTATGCGAGAAAATAATCAAGTATGCAACCGATATACACATAGGTGCATTTAAATAATCAATCAAGCCTTCAAAGAAACAGTAGTGTTTAAGTAAACAATTGCGCATTCAAGCATTGAGTTTAGTCAAAAACGAGCATGTATTCTCCCCTAAAACAGTTATAAAAACAGGTAAAAGTAGGGGGTATGAACTCACCTGGTGCGATAGCTATGATGACAAAAGTGGATATACTGAAATGAGGCACGATCTCTAATCGCAACCTAATATGAATGATAGTTTCTAATGTAAGAAACGAAATGATGCTACACATGCAAATACATATGTTATCGATACCACTCATTAGTTTTGAAAATAATGTTTATCGTCGAAAAATACATTTTTGACGTCTCGTTAAGTTAATACCCACTTTTCAGGTAAATATGTTGAAACGGTACTCCACGATCCTTGTAAATGGTCAAGCTCGGCGTTTTTGAAAACCTTGTAACAATATCTTGAAGTCGTGTTATTTAACTTTTGGCTATACGGGTCTTGATCGATGAGAGAATCGACTCTCATTGTTGTTACTTGAAAGTATTATGTTCAACACTAAGAAAATTTCATCATAGCAAAAGCTGTCAAAATATATATAGTTTATCGGGTATATAGATGAGGTCGTAGTTTATTCGTTACGAGTCCAATGATCAAACGGCCAATTGATTTGAAAAGCTTGTTGGAAGATCTTGATTTCATAAAACTACGGCTCGGACTCAAACTGATCCGATCATAAAGAAAAACAGCCATGAATATGGCACTTCGTGAAGACAGTTTTGCGGCAAAAATTGTAATAGAAAAGCTGATGGAAATATATATATATCGTCGGATTTCAAACACTTGTATCTTTTTCGTTATAAGCCCGTTTTCTATGTTCTTTATATCCCCGCGAAGGTAATCAAGTATACTTTAGGTTTCTCAAGGTCTCGGCTAGTCTAGATATCATTAAATCTCAGTTTTCCCAGCTAGAAAAATCGGGACAGATTCAATATTTTCAGAAAATATAGATTTCGTCATTAATCTTGAAAATAGCATATCTTTTTCGTCGTAACTCGGATTTTAACCCCGTTTTCGGCCATAGTTTCGTCTCGGAATGTATTTTCTCAATCTTTGGTCCAAAGTTACACAAAACCCACTGATTTTCCCACGTTTTGCAAAAATGGACAGTAGCTTTTATATAGTTGTAAAAATCAATTTTTCTAGTTCAAGGCTTGTTCAAAACTTAACCAAACTATCTCAAATCGACTCCACAAATACTCAATCCTACCATACACCTTCTCAGGGTGACATGTGTTCCTAAACATCACCAATCTTGGTGGATCTAATGAGATTGTTAATAAAAATTGTACATCTATGTTTATAAAGAAAAGAAATGAGTAATAAGTGGTATGGATCATACATACTTGCATGTTTAACCAATATATCTTGAAAATACATAAAAATATAAAGTAATTGAAAGTATGAAAAGATCAAAAGTGTTCTTGAAGCTTACTTGAATATTTGAGGTGATTTGAAGATGATTATGTATAATAACCTAGGGTTTTTACCACAAAACCCCAACTAGATCATGATTAGGACTTGATTAGACACTTGGATCTTTAAAAAATAAGGATTCCTTCTTATGTTTTTCTTGGCCGATCCATAAACACAAGGATGGGGAGAAGAGAGTGTTTTTGGTGCTAGGTGTTGGTAAGAATGAAAGAAAAATGAAGTAGAAAAATATCTTAGGTATATATATATATATAATTTGATCAAAGTCAAAAGTCTTGGTCCAAGGGGGGGGGGGGGGACATAGGGGCGGCACCAAAGGAGCAAGACATGGAATAATGTTGGTGGCTCATTAATGTAGTTGTCTAGTAACACATGTGCATGTATTAGTTGGTTTTGTGTATTAGGTGTTATCGGGTACCGAGTTAACTAAAAATAAATATTAACGAGGTAAAATAAAATACGACGAAATTGTAAAAGTTGTAAAATAATATTCCTGATGAGATTCGGGTGTTGAAATAATTATCGAATTGAAATAATGCAAACCGACAGAGTTATAAGCTCCGACCGTAAAATATAGTTATTGGTTTAAAAACACCGGGTAAATTAATAATACAATTTTTATATTATTATAATGGCTATGTAAATATGTTAGGATCATAGTCGGGAGTATTGGGTATACGTTAGTAGTAAAACTGAGTGGTATCGTTAATTAAAAATTAAGCATACGTAAATTGAAATAATTCATATCCGTGTAGTAACTAATGTGATGATGATGTGTAGACTATTCCAGTCTATATGAAATGTCATTAATGAATGATGCATGAATTCGCAGCTAAACCTGACTGGTTACGCGAATTTGAAGACTCGTAAACTTAGTTTACGTAATGACGAACGATGATCATGAATAGTGATTTCCCTTCGGGAATGAATAGTGTCACATGAATAGTAAAATTTCTGAACGCTTCTCGAAATCACAAACTGACTCCGAAAATGAGGAATAGTAAAATGATGAATAGTGACTGGTGAATAGTAAATGATGAATAGTAACTGATGAATAGTGAATAGGAGAAATGTCCAGAAAATGCGGGTTGTTACAACATTGCTGCTTCAGAAGCTGCTATGGAGGCTGTTTGGATTAGGAAATTCGTTTCTGGGCTTGGTGTTATGCCTTCAATTGAATTACCTATTAATATGTATTGTGACAATTCTGCTGCAATTATATTTGCTAATGAACCTGGAGTCATGAGAGGCACCAGACATTTTCTACGGAAGTATCACTTTGTTCATGAAAAGGTTGACGAAGGTGAAATAAATCTGCTGAAAGTTCACACAGATGATAACTTAGCTGATCCATTCACTAAGGCTTTGGCGAAAGAGAAGCTTAATAAATTAGCCAATGGAATTGGACTTAAATTAGCTAGTAGTTTCATGCATAACTGTGATTAGTATTTGGATAAAGGATATTGTAAACAATTATTATTTTAATGAAATAAAGTATGTTGGTATGTTTATTTCTGTTATTAATTATTGTTGTCCTATTTTTGCATGTTTAAATCCATGAATAAAGGTTATTCTAAATTGTCCGTTGTCAGTTAATAATATGGGAATATTATTAAATTAAGACAAATCTAAAGTTGGTATAATATACTTAAAGTATATTGATGCGTAGTCATGCCATTTCAGACGATATTCGACGATACTGAATATAGGACTTATCCCAACTATATGATGTTACTTTATGGATCTTGTCATTAAGTAAATCATAAGAAGTTATCCTTAGACTTGAGATACAAGATAACGGTCATGAATGTAGTACATTTTTGAGGAACAACTTAATGCTATACGTAACTGGTAGTCATAAGGGTTGTTTTCGGAAGTGTTACAAAGTTTGTGTGTTTTGCTTGTAATCAATAAAGAATTTGTTTCTTCAAATTAATTTTTGGAGGTTAATACTGCTGGGCCCCTCGTAGGGTTGTCAAGGTGTTTGTGTGGCCACGCCCAAGGTCTTTCCTGAAAGGTTCAGAAGATTTGGTAATCTTGTCAATTTCTAACAACGAGAAACAGAATGGTTAATTAAGGAATGACCTAGATCCATATCCTTATTTAACATGGTATTAGAAACAAAGGGATAATAATAATGAGAAATCATTAAAAGGTTTTCCAGGAGCCTTACTCAAGTTGTACTAGAGGCATCGGCGTGTTGCAAGATGCTAACCAATGTGATCACACTATTATGATATGTCTAAGTGGGAGCTGTTGGTTTTATAGACAAAATAATAATAGTCGTGTGTTAGGATCGAACTTGAGATCACGGGATTGCACATAATACGTATGAAGAGAAAAAGTAATAATTATTTATAAAATGTTATAATTAATTATTAAACACAAAGTAAATAATAATAATTAGTATTATTGATTAATGACTAATTATTTATTAAACAAAGATTAGGAAAGTAATACTAGACAAAACATGGAAACAAGAGAAGGTTCCGGATACCCCTTGTGGGTTCCAAAACCGATCGGCCAAAGGGGGATACCCACCTCCTTTGTGCCTTGAGCTCCAAGTTTTGTATAGTATATAAGCAAACCCAAGATACATGTTTTCTCATAACTTGTACACACACATCTTGGTGTTTTTCTCTCCTCTCTTTTCCTTGGTCGATTTTATCAAAACAAACCCTTAGGGTTTCGATTTTCATAAGATCAAAACAAGTCTTGTGTTTATTACTTGCATAAACTTTTTCTTGAATTAGTACGTGTGTACAAGAACGTGAATCAAACACACTATTGGTTGATTCTTGGATTGAATTACAAAAAGGTAAGGGGTAATTCTTATAATCCTTATAAACCTAATTAGGGTTCTTGGTTCCGGAAGATTGCTTTGATTCTTGTTCGGGCTAGAATCATAAAGGTATGTTAACTATTTAAATTATTGATTAATTAATTACATGTTATTCGATCTTATTATAATTGCTTCCGCTATGCTCACTTTGATGTACTTGGTTTATTAATATGAATGTCATGATATAATAATTCCAACAGTACTACGTAAGAAGTGACTCACCGTATCTCTGGTTAAGGTACTGTGACAATCTAATACCATCTAACTCTCTCAAATCAGTCAAATAGTACCTGAAACAAATTCAAGATACCTGATTTCACATACCCGCTTACCAATTTACTATAAAAAAATTATCACAAAAACCAAACATACATACCAAATATTTTAATTCAATATCGTATTATTTAACCAAATTATCACATATAAATAAGCATGATCAAAATCTATTACTTGTGGCTTATAAAAACAACATACCCCAATTGATCATACTTGAAATTATCTGTTTATAAGTAAAGAATCCATCAATATAAAGCATATGAAAAGGCAACATCTAAATAAATGACAAAGTGAAGCATAATCAGTTTGGTAATAGTAACTGCAGCTTGTGAACTACAACAGAATGGCATACCCGCTTGCTATAAGGTCATTGTTAAATGCTTATTGTGAACTACAATAGAATGGGACAACCTCTTCAATTTATTCGAAGGAACAGGATCTGAGATCCAGATAAAAAAAGTAATGCCCAATAAATGATCATAAACATGACCACTGTAATGGAAGTGTGAAAAACGACAGTAACAAATGAAAGGCTGAAAATATATTCAAAATCTTACAAAATGTACCTTCTGATATATGGCTACGCCGAATAGAAGCCGTACGTCTGTTGAAAGAACGTGTCACAGGCGCAACCCTTGCAGCTATAACTATAAAAAACAATAGTTAATTGGGCAAACAAATTAGGACAGGGGACATGAGCATAGAACATATCAGCAGGCAAGAAAATAACGGCACTAAAGTTGCAAGTTAACATACTTCGAGCGGCAGGTTGCACCCTGCAGGTGTCCGATCCCGAGACTGGCAAGCCGGCAACATTTTCAGTATTTGTATCTGAATCATCATTATTCGAGGGAGACAGTGTATAAATATGGAAAATAGGATCCTAAGCAAATAAAATACTTCATATATACTAAACATGTATTGATACCTGAAGGCGCTTCATTGAGGGTACCAAAGTCTGAATTCAAATGGCAATGTAATACGCAACAGATACAGGTGGGTTAACGTGTCCCGTGAAAATATTTTATATAGCGTTATTTGTTAGTTTCTACATTGATGACGCTCGAATTATACATATTTTATATAGCGTTATTTGTTAGTTTCTATATGATTTATAACTACTTTCGATATTTAATTGCATGAAAATACATTTCAGGTCCAATAGACAAAGAACTTCAAGATCCAAGGCAAAGTGTACAAATCCAAGATAATCTTATGATAAAGCCTATTCCAATTGAAAAGAGCGCTGGTTACGGGGCCGTATATAAATCAAGTCAATCCAATAAAGAGCGGCGATCTTAGTAGTAATGTGCTTAATAATGACCCTTTGGCGCCAAGTAAACTTCTGAAGTTCTCCGTTGTTTTGCTCCAAGATTGTCGGCATTCTATGAGAAGTCCGCCGACTTTTGTATTAAGTGCGACGTGCTTCAGTGCCTGGCCACTTCTCTACACCTATAAATAGAGCCCCATTTCGTCTCAATTACACACACCTCTATGTGGAAAACTAGAAGGGAGGGGGGGGGGGGTTGAATAGTTTTACGTGTTTTTTGTTTTATTTGTTTTGTAAAAGTTAGCTTCTAAAGATTAGACGTAAATTTCAAAACTCTTTAATGCAAAAATATGGATACTAGTTTATTTACGATTTTGTATAAACACTACTTATGTATAATGTTGGGAAAGAATTTACAATTTCATATATCATATATAAGCTTATATATGTATAAGTGTTTTAATATAAGTTTATGTACTTGGTTTGTTTTTGTAAAATTAATGTTATGAATGAATTTTAGTTTTATCTTTATGTGAAATCAATATATGTACAACACAAGCAATTATAATTATGTACGAGATTGGCGACGATCGCCGCGTTGCCGGCGCGCCTGTTTATTTCGTCAATTGTTTTTCAGGGGTCGCACGGCTGCCTATTTGGTTTATTTGATTTTTATAAAACAAATCATAACATAGTAGTAATAACAGTATTGCTTTTAAACTTGATACATAGTAGCAATAAGAGTAATGTATACACAATAATGGCGTTTGACTGTTTCGCCCGTTTCGACCCGACCCATGAACCTGCTGACGCAGGCTTAAAAACGACCTATTTTGACTCGTTAACTATATCGTATAAATTCACAGGTTTTGTTTTCTTACAATATATGTAACCATGTGAAACCTCGAATAGAATATAAGTAATTACATATTTTTGGTACCTAAACAAAAAAAGCATATTGTATAGCTATAACATCTAAACACCATCTCTTTGTGAATCCATTCATCATCAGCATGCGATTCATCATTTTTGCTTCTACTGTTCAAGTTCATAAATCCTAAGTAACAAATAAATCTTAACTAACAAACAACCGAATCAACAAATCATTATATAAAGCCCAGTTGCTGCAAAAAGAGACCTCCTAGAACCTGTTCAAGCACCAACATACAACACTGCAACAGTTTCATAAACATCCACAAAGGTTGTACCTTTTTGTCGACAATGCTTCTGAAAAGCTGACTCATTCTATGGAATTGAGAAAGAACTCATGTTTTCGGCAAATGTACCATTAGAAATAGCAAAACTCCCTGGTTGTGCTGAATTGTGTAACCACCATCTTCTTTGTAAGTTGTAACAATAGCAACCTAAGAACTGCCAATCGCTATATCTCTTACTTCTTCAAATTGCATAGACCTATTTGCAGGAGGTAACAGCTATAAGTAATTTAGAACTATTGAAATAAATGTCAGATTTGATCGAATGAAGCTAGTGTAAATCTTACTTGTATCAGGTGTTCGCGAACATTAGCTGCTGCTGCAAAAAGTCAAATCAACACTAATGAGTTCCATAATTTCACTCCAACGTTCTCTAAATTAGCAGCTCACTTCCAGCTTTGGTAAGTCCTAATGCAAAAGCTATATATCCTGTATGATCTACATACATCTTTTTCTTAAACCTTCAAATAAGGGCGGGAGTCGTCAACAACACGAACCAAAGCACTGATTTTATATTGATCCCTTTTGACCCGCTACCCAACCTGGCCATCTTACCATTTACATTAATTGAACATAAAACTAAAGCACTCTCTTAAACAATTACCCTGATTTTAGCTTGTGTACAAACTACAGCATCCCATCGTGATTTAAAAGAAACAGAACTTGAAGCAAGGTACATCGACATATATTTTTTCAACTAAACGACCCATAATTCTACCGTTTATTTAGTGTATTGAATTATTATTTGCTATAAAGAAGCAATAATGAGACTGTTGAGTGTTCTATAGGTGATAAAACGAAGATACTTGAACAAAGGCATACGAATCATAGGCAGTATTTTACCTTGTCATTGCAAATGGCTTGGCATTTTCAAATTCCAATCCCTCCCATCTTACCTCTGCCACCCTCTCAGGGAGTCGCTGCGGTTACTGGAGCTTGTGCCAGTCCTGTTGATGTGCTGGGGTAGCAGCTGCTATTGCAAAGTGTAAGGTTCGGATTTGCTCCGCTTGCAATACTAAAGCAATCTGTGATGCCGCCGATGCTGCAGCCTCCTGTTATATGAACATGTGAACACAAATTAGCAAATAAGCACAGTTGGTACCGGTTATAACTCATACCAAGTTGTGTCGATGAAAAAGTCCAAAATAGTACGAAAAAAAATAAGTAAAGACGTAGACACCTATGTTTGCCTACGGCGTTGCAGAATGCTGATGGATCGGGCCATGATGTAATATGGAAGAAGGAACACAGAAGCTCGAAGAAAGAAAAGCTGCCAGACAAAAAATGTTTCGTAAATAAATATATAATACCTCAGCAAGAAAAAAGATATACAAATGTATATAAAAATTAACGACTTATAGTCAAGAAAGCATGCACCTTCATCTCCAATTCCTTATGTTCCAGGTACAGTTGATGCATGGCGTAGTAGCAGAAGAGCCATTAACTGCAAAATTAAATAAATAAATAAATAAAACACAGTTATCAAACATTGACGAAGTTAATTTGCATCTATTTTAAAGCATAAAACCAAAGCGTGACCTATGGTACCTGTAAGAATGAAGTCTCGTGAGCCTGCTCGGTGGTTGAGGGAAGCGTGAAATAACAAATAAGCAGTTATTTTAAAAAGGTGAAACCTAATAAAATAGCACAATAATTTCTCCGTTGTATCGATTATACTAACATACAACAAAAATTATGAATGAAAGTCACTCACGGGCATAAAAGTGTTGTGACTTGCAGAATCCCTAGCTTTAATAATAACCTGCATATAGAAACCGTTGGTTGATACTTTCGCAACAGGTATGGCAACCATCGTTGCTGATAATGGTAGAAGCACACACGCGTAATGGTAACAAATAAGGCTCAGATAAATGCATCAACACAAAAGTTGGAAAATTATCATCATCGCCTATAAAAACTGAAATGTTTGGTTCGATTTATTCGTGGCCTAGTGCACATGTAAAGGTTTTTGAGGCGAGTGTTTCTTGCACTTTGCCATCCGCACACACAATGCAGCAAGATATCATGCTTGAGCAATCACCACAACAAAAAACATATGCTCAGATCGGAATACACACATGCACCCGTAGCCGGCAAACTACATTGGCTGCAACCCACAGGTTGCCTCGCCAAGGTACCGACTTGTGGAAGGAACATGTTTCAGCTATACAACTGCAATCATCCATCATGATTGCCATTTTTTTATATATGGAAACACATACAGTAATTTATCATCCTCATTTGTTACCCGCTATGGCTGCAATCACATCCTTGGTGTGACTGCCTGGCCAAGACACGTGTGGCAAACCACGGATGAGCAGCTGCCTCGGCGTGACGGTGAAGTACCGGCAGCGGCTGTAACCACAACACAAAGAGACGCACAACAGCGTCGTTCACGTTTTCAATGACACAAATCTAATAATATTGAGTTTCGTATAGGTACAGGCAAACAAAAAGAGCAGAAAATGTATGTGAAGCATGGAAGAGCGGATTTATAAGCATCATACATAGCATGGTACTTTTTCAAAGGCAATCCACAAAAATTTCAACATTAGGTAAAATTTTATGGATAAGGCAGTGGATTGTTGACACGTTCCAAAGTAGATTGCTGAATGGGAGGGTTTAAACTGGGCCAAAGCGAGCCTGTATATAGAAATGGCAAAACTGAAATCAACGAAAAACACGTAACCAATATAAAAAAAAGACAATAAAGCAAAATGAGAAGCTAACCGTTGGTTGATACTTTCGCATCAAGTATGGGCTCAGATCGGAATACACACATGCACCCGTAGCCGGCAAACTACATTGGCTGCAACCCACAGGTCGCCTCGCCAAGGTACCGACTTCTGGAAGAAACATGTTTCAGTATGTTTCAGTTATACAACTGCAACCATCCATCATCATTGCCATTTTTCTTATATATGGAAACGCAGACAGTAATTTATCATCCTCGTCTATTACCCGCCATGGCTGCAATCACATTCTCGGTGTGACTGCCCAGCCAAGATACAGGTGGCAAACCACGGATGAGCAGCTGCCTCGCCGTGATGGTCAAGTACCGGCAGCGGTTGCAACCACAACACAAAGAGACGCAAAACAGCGTCGTTCACGTTGTCAATTAATCATACATCAACGGTAACTGTGATCACAACTTATACACAGCTTATGATAACATTTTATAATCATATTTGTGACCACGTTTTATGGTGCCATATAAAAATAGCATCCCACATCAAGCAGGTGCCATGGCTGAGAAAAGGAAGGTTACATAGTAACAACCACATCGCATCCTGTTATTGGTATAAAACCGGATTAAAAAAGAACGGATCAAATATAACGAACAGACCTAGCGGAGATGGATCAATAAACAAACATGGATCAATAATGGCAGATCAGCGGTGGCCCAAAAAAATGGCGGGAAAAGCCCAAGGTGAAACGGCGCCGTTCCCCTTCTTAATAATAACCTGCATATAGAAATGGCGAAACTGAAATCAATGAACAACACGTAACCAATATAAAGAAATAAAGAATGGCAATAAAGCAAAATGGGAAGCTAACCGTTGGTTGATACTTTTGCATCAGGTATGGGTTCAGATCGGAATACACACATGTACCCGTAGCTGGCAAACTACATTGGCTGCAACCCACAGGTCGCCTCGCCAAGGTACCGACTTTTGGAAGGAACATGTTTCAGTTATACAACTGCAATCATCCATCGTCATAGCCATTTTTCTTATATATGGAAACGCAGAAAGCAATTTATCATCCTCATTTATCACCCGCCATGGCTACAACCACATCCTTGGTTTGACTGCCTAGCCAAGATACCGGTGGCAAGCCACAGATGAGCAGCTGCTTCGCCGTGACGGTGAAGTACCGGCAGTGGCTGTAACCACAACATAAAGAGACGACTACTACATTATATTTTTAAAAATTGATAAATAATAGTTGCCAGAACACCCAACTAATCATCACGACGCCGTTTTCCCCACAAATAAAACGACACCATTTTCAATCTATCAAGTCTACCATAGCTGCAAAGTTAGCAACTTCCCCCACCAACCCGCAAATAATCTCAAATGCATACATTTGTTTGGCAAATTCTGCTTGTGCACACATCTTACGACCACCACCACAACAAACACACAACTTATACACAATCCATTACGACAGCTAAAACGGCTTTTATTTCAGCTAATCACAAAAACTGACAATTCCCGAATACTAATATACACAAACGGTAAGAATATTGGCAGCCATTTTAATAACAAACAACTCAACTAACCCTCAGAAGCAACAAAGTAGACAAAAAACACAATTTTCATGGTACATAGAAACACAAAGATAGTCAAGTAACATAAAAACAAACAAAATCCACAAACTTTAACACACCAATTCATATAATTAGCAGAAAGCACAAAATCAGGTAACCCTAATTAAGACCATTCAACAACAGAAACTTCAACCAAAGAAAAACCCTAACAATCGTAACACCCCTATCACGCAACAGCAAAGATAGATCGTAACCGTACGAATCGAGGTAAATTGATTTGTTAGCGTCGATCTGACAATTTCTAATCATACGTCCAAAATCATAAAAGGTTTTGAAGCTGCAGCAGCTTCTAGGCTAGGGTCACGGAACAAATAACGGCGATGTGTGTGTATAAAATGGGATAAAAAAAGAACGGATCAAATATAACCTAGTGGACATGGATCAAGAAACAAACATGGATCAATAATGGCAGATCAGTAGTGGCCCAAAAAAATGGCGGGAAAAGCCCAAGGTGAAACGGCGCCGTTTGGCTGCTGTTTTAATATATACTTTTAATGAAATGCTAATAAGTAAATAATCAAAAAGTGAGAGATGGAAAGATCAAACCGAGAGACAAAGGATTTATAGTGATTCGGCTACAAGGACACCTTCCTTGCTCTACTCTACTCCCCGAGTCACCTACTCGAGAGTTTTCTTCACTAGATAAAAAACCTCCCTTATGGCGGAGAAAACCTTACACACCAAATTTCACACCACAACTTCGTCACAACTCAATCACAACTTCTACACAACTTCTTCACACCAAACTACTTCACACCAATTCTTCTTCACACCTTTCTACTTCACTCCTAGCTTCTTCACAACTTACTATTTCACTCCTAGCTTCTTCACAACTTACTACTTCACTTCTAGCTTCTTCACACCTTACTACTTCCTAACTCTTTTTCTTCACGCCACTTGTTTCTTCACACCTTCACTACTAAGTCCTATCCACTACTCTAAGATATATACTACTTCACAACTTCTAGTCTTCAAGGTCTTCTCAACTTCAAGGCTTCAACTTCTTTGTCTTCACAACTATCTCTACTTCAATATACTACCACTTCTTATTTCTTCTATCACTAATCCTATCCACCTCTACTTCTTCATTTCTAGTACTACTTCACACCTTCAATAAATCTAGATCCTATATCTAAATCTATCTAACCAATGTATACACTATATTCACCAAAGAATGAATGATATACAAGATGAAATAATCAAACAACTTAGATAGCAAGATGATACTAAGTTGTAATACTCCTAGTCTTGATAAATAGAAGTATTCTTCTCTTTGCACTTGAATGAATTAGGCTTTGGATCACATGGAAACAAAGGCTTATGAATTATATGATCAAAGGATTTTTAAGATTGAAATGGAGGTTTGAATTAGAAAGTTTTTAGTGCAAAAAGGTGAGAAAAATTCCAGATTTAAGGTGGTATTTATAGGCAACAAATTCTGACAGAGGAGCGTGGCCGGTCCCCTTAAATCACGGCCGGCCCCCTTAAAATTAAGGGGACCGCCACTTATAATTAAGGGGGCCGCCCAGCTGTAACGGCCAGAATTTTTGTCTTTTAGTGGAGAAAGTTTATTTGGTGAAAAACTAACTGATTTTGGTTAAAAATTTGAATTCATATATTTAGTATGATTAAAACATTTTTCTTTATTACCAAAAGTGTTTTTTAAAAATATATAATAAGTTTATATATTAAAATAAACTTTGTAATAATATCCCTTTGATCTTATAATGCATTAAACACTATGTTTATTCATACCTTAAGTGATTAGATGGTGAAAGTGATTATTTACTACTAAATACTTGTTTACGTCATGATCTTTGGTTTGATGTGTTTTCGTTTTGTGATTATCAAAACATAGCGACGTCGAAAGATATGAATAACGTTTTTAGTCATTTATTTATATCAACAATCCCCCCTTTTTAATGATTACTGTTAGCATCGTATTTTATTTATAAAAAGTGTCGGTCATTAACGTATTGTTATAGGCTGCTTTAGAATATCATTATGATGAAGTTTAGGCTTAGTATTCATGTTTTGTGAAAGTCTAAGGGCCATTAGTGTAATAATGTATAAGATAGATGATGCCCTAGACTTCGTGTATAAATACTCTTGTAAACCTCATTTTAGAGGTTGATTCTCTAGTGGTTCTCTTAGTCATTAACAAGGTTATTATTTTCACACACTAGAGTTCCCATCCACTCTCTCTCTCTACTTGCTTTCTCTCTCTAGGTTTAGGCATGATTCAATAGTGATTTAGGTTGTTCTACGGTCCTACAAGTGGTATCAATCGCCTAGGGATAATATAGGTTGTTTTAGGTTTGATTTGGTTGAAAAAACATGGTATAAAAGTGATGTTTTAGATTCGAGGTTACTGTTCATCATTTGGTTTTCGAGTTAGGCACAAAAATTTCGAGTTAGAAAATTTTGTTTATCGAGTTTGGAACCAAGGTCTATCGAGTTTGGGTATTTTATCAAGTTAGGATTTGGTGTTTATCGAGTTAGATGTACAATTTCTATCGAGTTAGCATAATTCTTTCGAGTTAGGATTCTGGTGGCTATCGAGTTAGGTGTCAATCCTCTATCGAGTTAGGGGTATTTGAGGTCCTATCGAGTTACGTGTTGGTTATCGAGTTAGGAATCTAATTTTATCGAGTTCGGATTTTTGGCGAGTTAGCCTATATTACCTAATCGTTTATCGAGTTAGGTTTATCATTTTTCAAGTTAAGGGAAAACTCTGCCCAAATCTAGACTACTTATCGAGTTAGATACCATCTTAGATCTATCGAGTTAGATACCAACTTAGAACTATCGAGTTAGATACCATCCTCGACCTATCGAGTTAGAATTCTTCAAGACTTATCGAGTTAGACACCTCCTTATATCTTATCGAGTTTGAACAATCATTTGGACTTATCGAGTTTGGTTATCATTTAGACATATCGAGTTTGGTTATCGAGTTAGCCCAAAAAAAAAAAAAAAAAAAAAAAAAAAGAAAAAAGAAAAAAAAAGTTTTTTGGCGGGAAAATTTGAGTAAAATTTATTTTTCACACGAGACTAAACGTTCAATTTTTACGCGAGATTCAAAGTTTGGTATAACGTTGAAAATTTCGGCCGAAAATTCAAATTTTTTGGCCAAAATTCAAAAAATTTCGGTAAAATTTGGCGAAAAATTTTCAAAACTTAAATTTTTCTGGTAACCTTAGAATTGTATTTCTTTGAGATTTTCAAATTTTGAGAAAGAAAATTTTCACACTCGATTTTTGGCGGGAAATTACGAAATCAATCAGATCAACCGAGAACGAACTTTCATCTTCACTAAATCAACTAATCTTCAACAACAACCTTTGTTATCTTTCAAAAGATTCTCAGAACAACGTTTCACTTTGAATTCAAATCATGGCAACTCAACAAGACATTCATGCTGCCGGTGCCGAAAACCGACCTCCAATGCTTGAAAAAGGTGGATATCTTCCATGGACAAGCCGCATGCTTCGTTACATCAAAACAAAGCCTGATGGTAAATTAATGATCAAATCCATTGAAAAAGGTCCATTTCAGCCAAGACAAGTTCAAATTGAAGGTAATCCAAATGAAACACCTCCTACTCAACCATTCGTGCGTGAACAAACAGAAGCAGATTACACAGAGGAAGACAAGAAGCAGATCGCTGCAGATGATATGGCAATGCATTTAATCCAACTTGGATTACCACGGGAGATCTTTGCTGCGGTCGACAGCTGTGAAACTGCTTATGCTATGTGGGAACGTGTTAGAAGGATATGTCATGGAACAGAGATTGGACAACAAGACGTTGAGAACAAACTTCTTACTGAATGGGAGAATTTCACATCCACCAAAGGTGAACAAATTGAATCATACTACACCAGGTTTTGCACTTTGATGAATGAGTTAATCAGAAACAAGTTGACACCTCGACCAATTGCAACAAACATCAAATTCATCAATAACCTTCCAGAAGAATGGGGTCGTTATGTTACAATTGTCAATCAAACAAAGGATTTACACAAGGTGAATTATGATCAACTCTATGACTTTTTGAAGCAAAACCAAGCTGAGGCTAATGAAGTAAGGAAAGAAAGATTGGCAAAGAATCATGATCCTCTTGCATTAATTGCTAATACACCAACACCATTACCAGTGAACACTCAACCACCATCATCATCTTCCACTCACAACTACATGCAACCATCATGCATTCTACAACCAACACCGGTCTACCAACAACAGTTCTACCCACAACAACAACAAGTTATTCCACAACAGCAACACCCACAATTCCAAGAACCGGAATTCACTGACAATGATGAAGCTACTGCAGCATTGTCCCAAGCGTTTGCTTTTCTATCAAAGGCATTCCAAGGACGTTATTCTACACCAACAAACAACAACCAAAGGATCTCATCGAACACTCGCAACAAGCAGTTTGCTCAGCCGAATTTCAATATGGGCAATGAAGGCCAAATGGTTGGAGTTTATGGGAATCAGAAGGGATATCAGAATATGCAGAATGCAGGGAATCAGAATGCAGTTCAGTTTGCAGGGAATCAGTATGGTCAGTATGCAGGGAATTAGTTGGGTCAGTTTGTTGGAAATACGAGGGGTCAGAATGTTGGTAATCAGGCAATGGGTTATCAGAATAGGAATGTTGCAGCCCCAGTTGTTGGGAATTTGGGAAATGTGAATCAGGGTAATCCGGTCAAGTGTTTCAACTGCCAGGGTGTAGGTCATATGGCAAGGAACTGTCCTACTAAGCCGAACAAGAAAGATCTAGCGTACTTGCAGAAAGCAGTGATGTTGGCACAAAAGAAAGAGGCAGGATTTCAGTTGAACGCAGAGGAGAATGACTTTATGGCTCTTATGGATGACATGGAAGACATAGAGGATATCGATGCAAACTGCATTTTTATGGCAAATCTTCAGGAGGCAAAGTATGACACAGATTCTGACACACCTCCGGTCTATGACATCAATGAAGTCTCTGAGGTATCAAATTTCAACCCATGTCACAATAATGATATATTTGATATGTCTCCTCATGAGGAACAGCATTTTGAGAAGCAAGCACCCACTTATGATACATTCCTGGACACGCCAAGTAGTAGCAATACTCCTTCAGCGACTCCAAATGTGAATCATAATGGAGGCTTCGTTTCACAGCATGCTGTGAATGATGAGGAAACACGTGCTTTATTTGAATCATTATTAAATAACTGTGGTATTGAAATTGAAAAAGTGAAAAAGGTCAATCGCGATGTTAAGGCCGCGAATGTTAAATTGACCGCTGAGCTTGAGAGTTACAAGGAAAACGCTAAAGCTTTTGAGTTTCATAACAAAAGATTGTCTGAATTAGAAACTGGTTATCAAAATTCCGTTTCAAGGGAAAAACAATTGCAACTCACGTTTGATACACTTGATGTTAATTCTTTCAAGAAGATAAAAGCTTTAAACGCGGAAATTTCTGATTTACAAAACCAACTTTCTAAACAAAAAACAGCTTATACCAATCTTGAAAAAGAAAGGGATGAGTTGAAAAAGGATTTTGCAAAGAAAGAAGACAAACTTTTGGCCGAAATCGTAGAGTCAGAACACATGATTGCTCATTTAGAAGAATTAGTGGTTAAGTCGGGTCAGTCAAGTCAAACAATGAAAATGATTTCAAATCAAACTAATCCGGTTTACCATATGAAACATAAAGTGGCTCTTGGTAACAACACCCCCAGTAATCTCAAGAAAGCTCAGCAAGAATAGAATGTTTTGTATAATGGTAATGTGCTTTACACTAAACATGATCCTCCCGTCGTTCGGGATTCTGTGCAAACGATAGAACATGTCGAAGAGAGCATTTCTAAAATGAAACAAAAGGATTTGAAACCCATTGATTACAACAAATTGAACAAACTTTCGGGAATTACTTTTGTTCCACAAAAAGAACCATCTGTGTTTTCCATAAAACGACCATTCTCAAAAATGTTTTCTAAGAAAGTAATTGTTTCAAAATCTCTTTCAAAATTGGAACAAATGTCTTCTAACAACACTTTTAATACAAGTGAGGCTAGAAACATTTTGGATGACGTTAAAAAGAGAATTCAAGAACTTCAAAACATTGTTGCTTCTAAAACTACAATCGATATTAACAACTGGCATTCCAGTTTTCATATTGAGCAGAAAAAAGTTTTTGAAAACGAAATTACTATCCCACTGAATAACATCAGTGCGAGGGTAATTCATTTTGAAAAAGCTTTCTTAAAAGAAACGGCCGAATTTGTCAAGGACCACAAATCCCTGGTAAACGAAGCTAATGATACTCGTGAAAACATGAATGTTTTGGAAAACCTAAATGATTCTCTCTTCGAAGCTGTTATGACCACTGACATTATGTCCATCATTTTACAAACATACTCTGTTCAAGACGATGAAAGACTGAGAGCTGAGACCTCCGTACTTGTTTCCAAATATGAAAATGCTCTTATAAAGCTTGAAAAAGAAAATGTATCATGTTTTAAACAACTTGATCGAAAAAAGGAAGAATGCAAGTATGACAAACTGTCGTATGAGCGTGCTTTCAAAAACATGAAAGAGCAAAATGATCTTTTGAGGGCTCAGCTTGAAAGTCAAAAAAGGAAGGGTGAGGAAACTAAGTTTGCAAAACCATCGACTTCGGAGAAACCAAATGTTCCAAATATGGTTCAAAAACCAAAAATGTCTATTTCACGGTTTGCTCCAAAAGTCGATGAGAAAAAGGATTTGACAAAACCAGTCACTCCAACACCCTTGCCCAAGAAAAGTGAAAATATAAAGATTGTTGATAAAGGAAAAGCGGTTGTCGAAACACCAAAAGTTCTAGCACCTGGCCTTTTTAGGATTAGTCCCACTAATGCGTCTGCCTCCACATCTAAGACAAATGCGTGCACAAAGGATAATTCTAAAGAGTCTAGTGATGCTAAAAAGGACAACAATATAAATTCTAATGTGTGTGCCTCAACTTCTACAGGATTAGACAGCACCTCTAGGAGCAGCAGACTAAAGCCTAGGAGCAATACAAGGAACAATAGAGTCTCGCATGCCTCTAAGAGTAGTTGCAAGAATAAAGCTGAAGAAGTAGAAGAACACCCTAGGAATTTATCGCTTTTTAATAAGAAACATGATTCATCTGAATGTAATGTTGAGAGTACTGGTTCTAATACTGTCTGTTTAATATGCAAGAAATGTTTAATTAATGATGTTCATGATGAATGTGTTTCTAAGAATGTGTATGGTACGCCAGAACAGAAGAGCGTTTCGAAAGGTCCTAGTGCTAAATCTAGATTTGTTGGAAACCTAATCAAAAGAATTAGGAACACCACTAATAGTCGCACGCCTAGGAACTATCTTAAGTATTGTGTTTGGATTCCAACGGGTAGAGAATTTATACTCAATGATGGAAAATTTGAAATAGTTCAAGATAAACATGTAGAAACTGTCTTTGAGTGTGATTCAGAATGTACCCCTAACCCCATGGAACCAAATTCAAAACGGTTTCCAAATACAAATTCTTCTGTTATTGGCAGGTTATCGAAATATGTCTTTGGATCGTCGACTCGGGTTGCTCCAAGCACATGACCGGGAATTTAAAGCTGCTGATCAATTTCATCTGGAAATTCATGGGAACTGTACGCTTTGGAAATGATCATGTAGCAGCTATTCAGGGTTATGGAGATCTTCAGTTTGGGAATTTTTTGATCACTCGAGTTTACTACGTCGAAGGGTTGGGACACAACTTGTTTTCAGTTGGGCAGTTTTGTGATGCAGATTTAGAAGTTGCATTCAGGAGAAACACGGTTTTCATAAGAAATTTGGTTGGTGATGATCTCTTAACTGGTAATCGTGGTACAAACTTGTATGTTATCGACATCAACCAAATGGCTTCTACATCACCAATTTGTCTTATGACAAGGGCAACCGAAACTAAGTCCTGGTTGTGGCATAGAAGATTATCTCATCTCAATTTCGACACCATCAACAAGTTAGCCAAAGACAACATCGTCTCCGGACTTCCTAAGTTCAAATTCACCAAGGATCATCTATGTCCATCATGCGAACAAGGAAAAAGCAAAAGAGCATCATATAAACCTAAAACCGTACCGAGTTCGGAAGCAAGGTTACATTTGTTGCACATGGACTTATGTGGCCCAATGCGAGTTGAAAGCATTAATGGGAAGAAGTATATTCTTGTTATTGTTGATGATTATTCAAGATATACTTGGGTAAAGTTTTTGAGGTCAAAAGACGAAGCACCAGGTACCATCATCACCTTTCTGAAGCGTATCCAAGTTCTACTTCAAGCTCCAGTAAGGATTGTAAGAACAGATAATGGCACAGAATTCACAAATCAGGAGTTAAGAACCTATTTTGAAGATGTTGGAATCACTCACCAAACATCAGTTGTTAGAACTCCACAGCAGAATGGGGTAGTTGAAAGAAGTAATCGAACTCTTATGGAAGCTGCTCGCACAATGCTGATTTATTCTAGTGCACCACTATTCTTATGGGCTGATGCTGTTGCCACTGCTTGTTTCACTCAAAACCGATCCCTAGTACATCCAAGATTCAATAAAACCCCATATAAGCTAGTGAACAATCGAAAACCTGACATCTCTTACCTTCACGTGTTTGGCGCTTTGTGCTATCCGACGAATGACAGAGAAGATCTAGGGAAGTTAAAAGCTAAGGGTGATATTGGAATCTTCATTGGATATTCAGAAAACTCGAGGGCATTCAGGGTGTATAATAGAAGAACGAAAAAGATAATGGAGACGATGAATGTGAAGTTTGACGAGATTTCACAAATGGCTTCTGAGAGATACGCTCTAGAACCCGCGCTTAATCCAATGGCTTCTAATCAAACCAGATTAGGACCCGCACCAAACAGTCAGACTTCTGGACACATCAGTTCAGGACTCGTGCCTAATGGAGCTCAGTCAACAAACACGGACAAACCTTCAGAACAAGAACTGGAAAATTTCTTCGAGTTAATGTTTGATGAATATTATGGTGGAACTTCGACAAATGCATCTCAACTACATTCCGCTGCACCCGCTCTAAACCATCAACCACCACCACCATCACAAGATGCATCTACAACAGTTGAAGCTGAAGCACCAACGACATCAACATCATCTACATCTACTTAAGCCACTCCAGTACTTGAAACTGAACTACCAAGAGTTGATGAGCAAAATCAAAACACAAATTTTCAAGAAGAACCAACAAATAATTCAAACGATGTTGCGTTAGAAGAAGGAGAAGAAGTATTTGAAAACCCGTTTGCAACAGACTCTGCTGAATCTTCTTCAAGGTTACAAGAACCATCTAACACACATTCGTTCAACCAAAGGTACCCTTCTACGTTTCAATGGACAAAAGACCATCCGTTAGTACATGTTATTGGTGATCCTTCAATGCCAGTTCAGACGAGGAGACAACTTGCCACCGATCTCGAATTGTGCATTTACATTTGCTCAATAAGCACCATAGTACCAAAGAACATTCGAGAAGCAATGGCAGAAAACCCTTGGATTGAAGCGATGCAGGAGGAATTTCTTCAATACCTGTTACACGATAGTTGGGAACTTGTTGAACGACCACTTGATAAACGAGTTCTTGATCTCAAGTGGTTGTGGAAGAACAAACTGGATGAGGAAATGATTGTTATTCGCAACAAAGCTCGTCTCATGGCTAAAGGATATCCACAAGAAGAAGGGATAGATTTCGAAGAATCATTCGCGCCTGTAGCTAGACTTGAAGCAGTCCGGATTTTCTTAGCCTATGCAGCTCACAAAAACATCACAGTCTATCAGATGGACATTAAGACAGCTTTCTTGAATGGAACTCTGAAAGAAGAAGTGTATGTGAGTCAGCCAGAGGGATTCATCGACAAAGATCATCCAGACTACGTCTACAAGCTTAAGAAAGCCATCTATGGTTTAAAACAAGCTCCAAGAGCGTGGTATGACGAACTATCATCTTTCTTGCTCAAAAACAATTTCACAAAAGGAACGGTTGATGACACCTTGTTTATCAAAAAATTCAAAGATGACATTTTGATCGTTCAAATTTATGTGGACGACATAATTTTTGGATCAACCAATCCTAACCATTCAAAACATTTTGAAAATCTCATGAAAAGCAAATTTGAAATGTCCATGATGGGGGAACTAAAATTCTTTCTTGGTTTACAAATACATCAATCCCCTCGTGGTATTTTTATCAATCAAGCTAAATATACGATAGAGATTTTGAAAAAACATGGAATGGAAAATTGTGATTCTGTTGGTACTCCAATGGTCACTTCACCAAAAATAGGTGCTGATTTGTTTGGCAAACCTATCGATCCGAAGAAATATAGGAGCATGATCGGTTCTCTCATGTACCTAACTGCTAGCCGCCCCGATATTCAATTTGCTGTTTGTTTGTTAGCACGGTTTCAGGCTAAGCCTACCGAACTTCACCTCAAAGAGGTTAAACGGATCTTTCGGTACCTACGAAGCACCATTAACATGGGACTTTGGTATCCGAAGGATTCGGAGTTTAATCTAACAGCATTTTCAGATGCAGATCATGCTGGTGATCAAGTTACAGCAAAGAGTACATCAGGTGGAGCACAATTTTTGGGTGAAAAGCTAGTATGCTGGTCGTCAAAGAAACAGAATTGTACTGCGCTATCAACTGCCGAAGCCGAGTATGTGTCTCTATCTGCGTGTTATGCCCAAGTTCTTTGGATGCGGACACAGCTCACAGATTATGGCTTTACTTTTGACAGAATACCTATGTATTGTGACTCAAAAAGTGCCATAGCCATCTCGTGCAATCCCGTACATCACTCTAAGACGAAGCATATCAAAGTCCGCTACCATTTCATCAAAGAACACGTGGAAGAGGGTACTGTTGAATTATTTTTCGTTAAGACTGATTATCAACTCGCCGATCTATTTACTAAAGCCCTTCCAAAAGAAAGGTTTGACTATTTAGTTCGACGAATTAGCATGCGAAGCCTAACTCCTGAGGAGCTAGAACGTCTTCTCGAATCTTCTTGAAAAATGTTTTCAAAATCGCTTCGCTGTAAATATTTTTGAAAAACAAAATACAAAATTTGAAAAACCAACAAAAACAAAATACAAAAATATAAAATTTCAAAAAATACAAAAACATTATAAAATCAAAAAATCCAAAAATATTCTTCTCACGACATGTCTCTCGTATAAATCAATATTCTGTACGTTTCTAGAAATGTCATTCAACAATGATACGGACATGTACAGATGCTTGAGCGGGAGTTCTTTTTAATGTTTTTCTAAAACATGTCGTTTCTCAAGATTTTCTTGACTATGGCTTTCGTATACTTCAGTACGAAACCCGGACCCGAATGATGACTTCTGATTATTTCAAATCAAGGACTCGCATTTTCAAGGACGAAATCTTTTTCAAAAAGTTCGAGTCTAAACAAACGAAAAAGACTTCAAACAAAAACTCGTTTTCAAAATAGTAATCTTGAGCACTTTTTCAAGATTCATCAAAAGATTTCAAATGAGTGCTCAAGATAACTCCCTCAAAACCCTTAATTAATTTTAAAATGTGCTATCATTAAGGGGGAGTACAAAAACAAAATGTTCCGATTTCATGCAAAATCAAATATGTCTTTCTCTCCAAAAGCTTTTTCTTAATCTGTTGATATAAAAAATATCACGATATGCTATTTTTGAGGGGGAGAAGACATGATTAAAATGTGATCAAAGATGTTTAAAGATTGTGACTGAATCTCAAAAGAGCTCGACTCAGTAAGTACCAAGGAATTGACGAAGCTTAAAATGTCAGTAATCGAAAAGACTTGTCCTGGACGGGTAATAATTTCAAACTAGTCCAACTAGTGATGTAAGCGTGTCTCGAATAGGACTTGTCTGAGTAGAATGTACCGTATCGAGAGACTTTCTTTGGACTTGACCAGGACGGGTAATAATTTCAAGCTAGTCTAACTAGTGATGTAAGCGTGTCTCGAATCGGTCATGTTCAATGAAAGTGGATCAATTCAAAAAGTGCAAACTCCTCACGCATGTGCAAATTTCTTAAAAAATTCATAAGCACATGTGAAGGGGGAGTCCTTCTAAAGACACAAAAACTCTCAAAGTGTCAACAAAAATGTGTTTATATTCATAAACACTTTGAGAGATTTTCAATCAAAGGTTTCATGGAAATTATAGGATTCATGGAGTTATAAGGTGACTAAGGTTAGGGAAAACCGTCCTATGATCCGCCAGAGCCGGAGGGATCTACCCAAGGACAATTCCAATAGATTAGAATTAGAAGTCCATAGGTATGATTGAAAAAAGGAGAAAATGAGAAAGGAGAAAGAAGGGGTTGAAGAATTAAAAAGAAAAGTTATGAAAAAGGGTGAAAAGAAATAGCCCTCCATATGTTCAACCTTAGGGCAGACACCGGGTTCAACTCATATGCTACTGGTTGTTACTAAGGTGACACCGGTATTGAAGACAAAGACGTCATGGACCCAGTGACGCGTTGCACTAAACCTTCTAGCCACTGAAGTTCTCTTAAAAGAGCTTGTTTCATTCTCACAGGGAACCGACATAATCTATCGACCTGTCTCTTAGAGATGGTTGATATTGAAGCAGGAGACCTCTCCCTAATCTCCGCATAGGAAACCAAATGTGCACTTATCGAGTCTAGAGCCCCGAGATTCATCAAAAGATCTCATAGGAACACATGATATCTCTACGCTGGTTGTTCATCATTAAGGACACCAGATGTACACCTAAGAGTCCTTCGCAGATCTTAACAATCTGCCGAGAACGTTTATGAGAGAATTTACTTATGTAGTTTCTCAATGATTGAACGGAAATTCCTGCCAGGGTCAACATCAAGCAGCCCTGACAGCAGGTCACTTCGGTAATTCTTTATGGGTTACGCTTAGTGTTCGCGGTGGTTTCAAACGGTCTACAGTCGTGGAGTGATCCCCAGCGACTCACCCAGTCATTGAGCTACTTAGTAGGTCTCGTAAGCTCTTTCGGGAGTATCTGATATGGGAACGGCCATGGTAAGGGTTAGAAGGAGTCTTCACACTATGCTGTTGACGATCTCTAATTCCTTATCTGTAAGTACCGGTTGATTTATTGCTAACTGTTTACCTGCAGATATACATCATCTCCATGGCGAAAGATTCCACATGCTCATACATGCATCACAAAGTTAAAGGAAAGTTCTCACAAAGATCAAAGGATAGCAACAGTCAAAGAAAGATTCTACGCCAAAAAGAAGAATCTACAAAGTAAAGTGACAAAGATCAAAGTGAAAGAACGGGAACAACAAATGCATGTATCACAAAGACTTAAGATGTATGAGCATGTTGGAATGGCAGACAACCACCACAAACACAGAAGTGACGAAAGGCAGATGACATCATTTGATCATTTCAACAACGATGAACTAAGAACAATGAACTAAGTACTATGACTCATCTGATAATTCTTAAAGACGTCAAGAGCTATGAATGTTAAAGTATGAAGACAAAGATGATGACGTTGCGCAACCTTCAATGACCAACACTTAGGGGGAGATTGTTAGCATCGTATTTTATTTATAAAAAGTGTCGGTCATTAACGTATTGTTATAGGTTGCTTTAGAATATCATTATGATGAAGTTTAGGCTTAGTATTCATGTTTTGTGAAAGTCTAAGGGCCATTAGTGTAATAATGTATAAGATAGATGATGCCCTAGACTTCATGTATAAATACTCTTGTAAACCTCATTTTAGAGGTTGGTTCTCTAGTGGTTCTCTTAGTCATTAACAAGGTTATTATTTTCACACACTAGAGTTCCCATCCACTCTCTCTCTCTACTTACTTTCTCTCTCTAGGTTTAGGCATGATTCAATAGTGATTTAGGTTGTTCTACGGTCCTACTCTTGTAGGACCGTAGAACAACCTATTTCACCATTGAATCAAGCTTAAACCTAGAGAGAGAAAGTAAGTAGAGAGAGAGAGTGGATGGGAACTCTAGTGTGTGAAAATAATAACCTTGTTAATGACTAAGAGAACCACTAAGAGAACCAACCTCTCAAATGAGGTTTACAAGAGTATTTATACATGAAGTCTAGGGCATCATCTATCTTATACATTATTACACTAATGGCCCTTAGACTTTCACAAAACATGAATATTACACATAAACTTCATCATAATGATATCCTAAAGCAACCTATAACTATACGTTAATGACCGACACTTTTTATAAATAAAATATGATCCTAACAATCTCCCCCTAAGTGTTGGTCATTGAGGTTGCGCGACGTCATCATCTTTGTCTTTAAACTTTATCATTCATAGCTCTTGACGTCTTTAAGAATCACTAGATGAATCATAGTTCCAGTTCATCATGCTTCATTGTTGTTGAAGTGATCCGATGATGTCATCTGCCTTTTGTCACTTCTGTGTTTGTGGTGGTTGTCTGCCATTCCAACATGCTCATACGTATTAAGTCTTTGTGATACATGCATTTGTTGTTTCCGTTCTTTCACTTTGATCTTTGTCACTTTACTTTTAGATTCTTCTTTTTGGCGTAGAATCTTTCTTTGACTGTTGCTATCCTTTGATCTTTGTGAGAACTTTCCTTTGACTGTGTTGATGCATGTATGAGCATGTGGAATCTTTCGCCATGGAGATGATGTATAGCTGCAGGTAAACAGTTAGCAATAAAACAACCGGTACTTACAGATAAGGAATTAGAGATCGTCAACAGCATAGTGTGAAGACTCCTTCTAACCCTTACCATGGCCGTTCCCATATCAGATACTCCCGAAAGAGCTTACAAGACCTACTAAGTAGCTCAATGACTGGGTGAGTCGCTGGGGATCACTCCACCACTGTAGACCGTTTGAAACCACCGCGAACACTAAGCGTAACCCATAAAGAATTACCGAAGTGACCTGTTGTCAGGGCTGCTTGATGTTGACCCTGGCAGGAATTTCCATTCAATCATTGAGAATCACAAATGTGAATCCTCTCATAAATGTTCTGGCAGATTGCTAAGATCTGCGAAGGACTCTTAGGTTTACATCTGGCGTCCTTGATGATGAACAACCAGTGTAGAAATATCATGTGTTCCTATGAGATCTTTTGATGAATCTCGAGGCTCTAGACTCGATAAGTGCACATTTGGTTTCCTATGCGGAGATTAGGGAGAGGTCTCCTGCTTCAATATCAACCATCTCTAAGAGACAGGTCGATAGATTATGCCGGTTCCCCGTGAGAATGAAACAAGCTCTTTTAAGAGAACTTGAGTGGCTAGAAGGTTTAGTGCAGTACGTCACTGGGTCCATGACGTCTTTATCTTCAATACCGGTGTCACCTTAGTAACAACCAGTAGCATATGAATTGAACCCGGTGTCTGCCCTAAGGTTGAACATATGGAGGGCTATTTCTTTTCACCCTTTTTCATAACTTTTCTTTTTTAATTCTTCAACCCCTTCTTTCTCCTTTCTCATTTTCTCCTTTTTTCAAATCATACCTAAGGACTTCTAATTCTAATCTATTGGAATTGTCCTTGGGTTGACCCCTTCGGCTCTGGCGGATCATAGAACGGTTTTTCCTAACCTTAGTCACCTTATAGCTCCATGAATCCTATAATTGCCATGAAACCATTTATTGAAAAATCTCTCAAAGTGTTTATAATAATAAAACACATTGTTGACACTTCGAGAGTTTTGCATTTCTTTTGAAGGACTCCCCCTTCACATGTGCTCATGAATTTTTTAAGAAATTTGCACATGCGTGAGGAGTTTGCACTTTTTGAATTGATCCACTTTCAGTGAACATGACCGATTTGAGACACGCTTACATCACTAGTTAGACTAGCTTGAAGTTATTACCCGTCCTGGTCAAGTCCAAAGAAAGTCTCTCGATACGGTACACTCTACTCAGACAAGTCCTATTCGAGACACGCTTACATCACTAGTTAGACTAGCTTGAAATTATTACCCGTCCAGGACAAGTCTTTTCGATTACTGACATTTTAAGCTTCGTCAATTCATTGGTACTTACTGAGTCGAGCTCTATTGAGATTCAGTCACAAGCTTTAAACATCTTTGATCACATTATAATCATGTCTTCTCCCCCTCAAAAATAGCATATCGTGATATTTTTGATATCAACTGATTAAGAAAAAGCTTTTTGGAGAGATAGACAGATTTCATTTTGCATGAATTCAGAACATTTTGTTTTTGTGCTCCCCCTTAATGATAGCACATTTTAAAATCAATAAAGGGTTTTGAGGGAGTTATCTTGAGCACTCATTTGAAAGATTTTGAAAAATCTTTTGATGAATCTTGAAAAAGTGCTCAAGATTAGTATTTTGAAAACGAGTTTTTGTTTGAAGTCTTTTTTGTTTGTTTAGACTCGAACTTTTTGAAAAAGATTTCGTCCTTGAAAATACGAGTCCTTGATTTGAAAATAATCAGAAGTCGTCATTAGTCTCCGGGTTTCGTACTGAAGTATACGAAAGCCATTGTGAAGAAACTTTTGAGAAACGACATGTTTTAGAAAAACATTTTAAAGAACTCCCGTTCAAGCATCTGTACATGTCCGTATCATTTTTGAATGACATTTCTAGAAACGTACAGAATATTGATTTATACGAGAGACATGTCGTGAGAAGAATATTTTTGGATTTTTTGATTTTATATTGTTTTTGTATTTTTTGAAAATTTTATATTTTTGTATTTTGTTTTTGTTGGTTTTTCAAATTTTGTATTTTGTTTTTTCAAAAATATTTACAGCGAAGCGATTTTGAAAACATTTTTCAAGAAGATTCGAGAAGACGTTCTAGCTCCTCAGGAGTTAGGCTTCGCATGCCAATTCGTTGAACTAAATAGTCAAACCTTTCTTTTGGAAGGGCTTTAGTAAATAGATCGGCGAGTTGGTAATCAGTCTTAACGAAAAATAATTCAACAGTACCCTCTTCCACGTGTTCTTTGATGAAATGGTAGCGGACTTTGATATGTTTCGTCTTAGAGTGATGTACGGGATTGCACGAGATGGCTATGGCACTTTTTGAGTCACAATACATAGGTATTCTGTCAAAAGTAAAGCCATAATCTGTGAGCTGTGTCCGAATCCAAAGAACTTGGGCACAACACGCAGATAGAGACACATACTCGGCTTCGGCGGTTGATAGCGCAGTACAATCCTGTTTCTTTGACGACCAGCTTACTAGCTTTTCACCCAAAAATTGTGCTCCACCTGATGTACTCTTTGCTGTAACTTGATCACCGGCATGGTCTGCATCTGAAAATGCTGTTAGATTAAACTCCGAATCCTTCGGATACCAAAGTCCCATGTTAATGGTGCTTTGTAGGTACCGAAAGATCCGTTTAACCTCTTTGAGGTGAAGTTCGGTAGGCTTAGCCTGAAACCGTGCTAACAAACAAACAGCAAATTGAATATCGGGTCGACTAGCAGTTAAGTACATGAGAGAACCGATCATGCTCCGATATTTCTTCGGATCAATGGGTTTCCCAAACAAATCAGCACCTATTTTTGGTGAAGTGGCCATTGGAGTACCAACGGAATCACAGTTTTCCATTCCATGTTTTTTCAAAATCTCTATAGTATATTTAGCTTGATTGATAAAAATACCACGAGGGGATTGATGTATTTGTAAACCAAGAAAGAATTTTAGTTCCCCCATCATGGACATTTCAAATTTACTTTTCATGAGGTTTTCAAAATGTTTTGAATGATTCGGATTAGTGGACCCAAAGATAATGTCGTCCATGTAAATCTGAACAATCAAAATGTCATCTTTGAATTTTTTGATAAACAAGGTGTCATCAACTGTTCCTTTGGTGAAATTGTTATTGAGCAAGAAAGATGATATCAAAACCTAAACTCATTAAATCCAAAAATTAATTTTTAGACAAGTATTTAGTGAGTTTATATTCACTTCTCCCCCTTTTTGTAGAATCAAAAAGGTTTAAGCCAATAAGATGAAAGCTCACCTTGATGTATGCTCCCCCTCGTTTGAGGGCACCAAGGGTTCGAGTATTGGAATTCTTGCAAGAAAAATATTAGAAGCACAAGCATGGCACAAGCAAACACATATAACATAATACCAACTAATAATAAGCATGACAAAAGATAATTAGAAACACATATTAAATCATTCATTAATAGAAAATGATTATGTCAACCCATAATCATTGTTACATAGGCCATAAAGATAGAATTCTAAACTAAGTAGAGCATCCTATTGTGCCAACAAGGAGTGTCACCAAACTTTCTTGAATCCCAAAATGGTTGAGGAGTTTTATTTGAAAATGAGAAACATAAGCATATAAAATGCTTGGTGGTTTAGTGGAGGTAAACTTTTGGTTGCATGGATGTTGGTGAGTTTGGAGATGTGGAGCTTGGAGGTGGTGGATTTGAAGTTGGTTTTGTTGATTGAGGGTTTAGATGTTGTTCAAGTGATGGTGTTTGTTGAGATCTAGTAAGAAGATACTCAATCCAAGGAAAGTGCTCATTTAATGCAATGGTTGTTGTTGGAGGAAGATGCAACAAGGGCAATTGTTAACATGCTTCTCAATTTGGTTGATGTTGTGTGGTGATGATGGTGAGCTTGATTGAGGTGGATCCAAATTGCGTTGAGCAAGATGTAATGCTAAAAGAGCACTAAGCTCATGAGCCTCTTTTAGCTCCTTAACGAACTTCAAGTGTTCGGAGGAAGGTGATGGTGGTGGGACATGATAGTTGTCTTGGGTGAAGGTTTGAACATGCAACAAAGGAATGGCATGTGAAGTTGTAGGATGTGGTGGTGGTACTCTTGGTGGTGGAGACATGGTTGAGCTTGGGTAGTCATGAAAACATGAAATAGGTGGAAGAGGTTCTTCATGAGTGGGTGGTGTTTGTGTTGAATGAGCAACATGTGAAGTATTGATTGAGAGATTTGAATTGTTGTTTTGGGATTGAGCATACTCATCATAAGAAGACGCATTAATGAGGGCATGAGTGGATGATAGGTTGTGAGATTAGTCATTAGTGTGGGTTTGAGGTTTAGTTGTTGGTTGACTTGGAACAACATCACTTGAGTTATGACAAGAATCAAGTTTCCTCCTCCAAACGGGTTTGACGGAGATCCTTGCGGTTCTTGAAATCTTTGGTTTTTGGTTGTTGGGAGATGACATGTTTGGGTGTGATGGCATTAATGATGAAAAGAGGGTATTTATAGTGTATGAGAAATGTGGTTTAGGAAGGTAAATTTTGAGGGATCGTATGGGAGAAAATATGTTTGTGAATTTTGGGAAGTATAGGGTGAAATGGGTCAAAAAGTGATAAAGAAAACAGTATCCCCGACCATCAGATGGCCGGTCCCCTTAAAATTAAGGGGGCCGCCTTATATAATTAAGGGGGCCGCCCATCTGCTGATTCCCAGAATGCCAGAAATGGGTTTTTGGCAGAAAATTCTCAAAAAGGTTGTGTTTTTGGATTTGGATTCAAGTAAGTTCAACTCTTTGAGGCAATATAGGGCATACTATTCATGAATGTAGAGAGTGTTATAGAAATAAGCAAAGAGACAATTAATTTCTAATAATCATGCAATCTACTAATTGACCAATTAAGACAGACAACCAAGGAAGCAATAAAGCAAACTAGTTAAATATGCAACTATATTAAAATGATAAAATGTAAGCTAGTACAAACATATTGATGAGTGCTTACAAGTAACAAGTAGGAAGATATGATTATATGGACTTCAGGTCTTGTTACAAACAAGATCCATATGGGCAAACCATGATTCTCATGAAATGATTTGATTAAATTGTGAATGCCATTTCCATAGAAGTGTATGACACATGTGAGATAATCGAATATGTTTTAAATAAAACGTTTTTAGTTTTATTCAACAATGCTTTGAAATAAATTCAAGTGTGCATTAGAATAAAATAAATTGAGTTTTGCTTCATAATTATGTTTTTTTTTTTTTTTTTTTTTTTTTTTTTTTTTTTTTTTTTTTAATCTTGATTTTGATTAAAATAGAGTTATGGTAGCTTATAGATAAACATCTTGTTTGAAGAAAAATGATATAGATATTTAAAAGATTATTATTCAAAGCGAGAGATTTTAAACGTGATATTTTAATTTTGATAGCAAGAAATTACAAGTGAAGGGTTTGAAATAGAAACTTATCATACTCAAGAGAATCAATTGAGCCCATGGTCACATATGATCATCTCTAATGGCAACTAAAGATATGGAGGAGTGATGGTAGATTCTAATGATCTTAATGCAATATAATTGAGAGGATAAACTAAATCATCTAAAGATACAAGATTAACACATGTATATATATATACATACTAAACTCATCATAATATTAAAAGCTAACTAATCTTAGTAATAGCTCATATATGAATGCAACTAGAATAGTCATTTAGTCCAATTAGTAAGTATTCTACTATAGATCATAGATCATATTCAATATAAATGAAAAATAAGAAGAATGGTAAAAGTCTAATCAACAAGAGGGTTAACTAACCTAGTATCATATATACATATATTAGTATTAATGATCTAAAAATATGGCAACCTATAAATTTAATCATATTAATATACTAATTAAAGCATACTCTAGTATAATGTGATATTGATAAGTTTTAGAAAAGAAAACTTACCTAAGGTCCAGCTTTTCTTCAAGAGTGGGCATGAGAGTGTTAGAAGACATCTTAAGAGTTTGCCCAAAGCATGTCGAAGTAGCAAAGTAAAATTCCAACGCAATAAAGATCAAGGAAGCTTGATCCGAAATACTCAATCGATCACACCAATCATCACAAGTCGTGAAAACCAAGAATAGTTGTGCTTGAAACCTTCGTCTTGAGATAGTAACGAACACACCATAAAACCAATACTCCAAAAGTGAAGAACAAAACGCCGAGACAATAAATGACCGCAACAACGTCATAGGCAAATCATGTGCAGAATGTGAAATAGAGTGATAGGAACCGATAGTCGTCAAAAGTAAGAGAGCAAGGTGAGCAATCCAAAACGTAATAGTCTCTTCGTTCGTTAATTACTTAAACGTCACAAAGAGCTTGGTACCCAGATTCTAATGGGTCCGAGTTGGTTAGTTGAGAACATCCATTGCATTTAAATGCATATGATGAGGATGTCGTCGAGAAGTACAAGAATTCATCAATAGTTTGTTTTAATCAACAAACAAGGACTTTCTTGACTAGAGTAATAAATAATGGATGTAAATAATATTAGTTCTAAATTTCTCCACTAGGTTTAACAAATTTTATTTGTTTTGATACATTTGTTAAAGGATCATTTGCGGTAAATTCTAAGCCGGTTTTATCATAAAATGACTTTTGAATGTTAAGTAAATATTTTAAAGATCTAGAGCTATTTTCAAATTTTGCTAATATTTTTGCTTTTTCGTTTTCCATTTTAATTTCATGTTTATAGTCTTGACAATATTTACATTTAAGATCAATTTCAATATTACTTTCAAGTCTAGACATTTTATCTTCTAAAATTATTTCTTTTTCAAAATTGTTTTCAATGGATATTGAAGATTTATTTTTAAGAATCATTTTCGAGTCAATGTTGCAAAAATGTTTGAAGGTGTTTTCCAATTTTCAAAATTCTAATGTAAATTGATCATAGCAAAAATGTTTAGTTTCAGATTGTACCTCATTTGTAGTTGTACATTCTTCACATGCTATACGGTGATCAATTACATTGTCCATGTAACTCCATGTTTTCTTTGTAGTTTCGCTTAGATCTTGAAGCATGTAGTCCTTGCCATCAATGCTTGTATTTACATTTGTTTGAATATTCTCACAAGCCATATTTTCATCATCTTCTTCGTTATTGTTACCTTCGATGATCACATTTGAACTAGTAGTACATGTGTTTATTTCAACTAAATATTTATCTATTAAGTTTTCTAGAGTGACTAATTCTTGTGCAACATCAAGTTTCTCATCTTTGATTTTACATTTCTCTTGGTGAAACTTTAAAAGACATTTCCAAATATCATTTTCTGTTTTACAAAAGAATAATCTTTCATATTTAACTTTTGGTAGAGTTTTGAAAATAAGTAATTTAGCTTTAGTATTTTTATCAATCTTTGTTTGAAGATTATTATATTGATTTTCAAAATCCATTTTTGTTGGTTTGAGATCACCAATTGAAATGATATGCCAAAGATCAAGATTTATTGATTTCACATAATTTTCAAATTTATTTTTCTATTCAAGAAAATGATCATTTTCAAATAATGGTGGTTTTTGCGTAAATTCCCCTTCTAGATATTTTTCAAATTCCATAGATCGTTACAAGTTTTAAAATACAATATATTTTAAAAATCTTGCTAGACGTGGCTCTGATACCAATTGTCAAAAACTAGAAGGGGGGGGGGGGTTGAATAGTTTTACGTCTTTTTCGTTTTATTTGTTTTGTAAAAGTTTGCTTCTAAAGATTAGACGTAAATTTCAAAACTCTTTAATGCAAAAATATGGATACTAGTTTATTTACGATTTTGTATAAACACTACTTATGTATAATGTTGGGAAAGAATTTACAATTTCATATATCATATATAAGCATATATATGTATAAGTGTTTTAATATAAGTTTATGTACTTGGTTTATTTTTGTAAAATTAATGTTATGAATGAATTTAAGTTTGATCTTTATGTGAAATCAATATATGCACAACACAAGCAATTATAATTATGTATGAAATGCTAATAAGTAAATAATCAAAAAGTGAGAGATGGAAAGATCAAACCGAGAGACAAAGGATTTATAGTGGTTCGGCTACAAGGACACCTTCCTTGCCCTACTCCACTCCCCGAGTCACCTACTCGAGAGTTTTCTTCACTAGATCAAAAACCTCCCTTATGGCGGAGAAAACCTTACACACCAAATTTCACACCACAACTTCGTCACAACTCAATCACAACTTCCACACAACTTCTTCACAACAAACTACTTCACACCAATTCTTCTTCACACCTTTCTACTTCACTCCTAGCTTCTTCACAACTTACTACTTCACTCCTAGCTTCTTCACAACTTACTACTTCACTTCTAGCTTCTTTACACCTTACTACTTCCTAACTCTTTTTCTTCACGCCACTTGTTTCTTCACACCTTCACTACTAAGTCCTATCCACTACTCCAAGATATATACTACTTCACAACTTCTAGGCTTCAAGGTCTTCTCAACTTCAAGGCTTCAACTTCTTTGTCTTCACAACTATCTCTACTTCAATATACTACCACTTCTTATTTCTTCTATCACTAATCCTATCCACCTCTACTTCTTCACTTCTAGTACTACTTCACACCTTCAATAAATCTAGATCCTATATCTAAATCTATCTAACCAATGTATACACTATATTCACAAAAGAATGAATGATATACAAGATGAAATAATCAAACAACTTAGATAGCAAGATGATACGAAGTTGTAATACTCCTAGTCTTGATAAATAGAAGTATTCTTCTCTTTGCACTTGAACGAATGAGGCTTTGGATCACTTGGAAACAAAGGCTTATGAATTATATGATCAAAGGATTTTTAAGATTGAAATGGAGGTTTGAATCAGAAAGTTTTTAGTGCAAAAAGGTGAGAAAAATTCCAGATTTAAGGTGGTATTTATTGGCAACAAATTCTGACAGAGGAGCGTGGCCGGTCCCCTTAAATCAAGGCCGGCCCTTTAAAATTAAGGGGATCGCCCCTAATAATTAAGGGGGCCGCCCAGCTGTAACGGCCAGAATTTTTGTCTTTTAGTGGGGAAAGTTTATTTGGTGAAAAACTAACTGATTTTGGTTAAAAATTTGAATTCATATATTTAGTATGATTAAAACATTTTTCTTTATTACCAAAAGTGTTTTTCAAAAATATATAATAAGTTTATATATTAAAATAAACTTTGCAATAATATCCCTTTGATCTTATAATGCATTAAACACTATTTTTATTCATACCTTAAGTGATTAGATGGTGAAAGTGATTATTTACTACTAAATACTTGTTTACGTCATGATCTTTGGTTTGATGTGTTTTCGTTTTGTGATTATCAGAACATAGAGATGTCGAAAGATATGAATAACGTTTTTAGTCATTTATTTATATCAACACTCTCATCCCAACAACCTCTAAAGTTCTGATACTCACTCTCTCTCATAATCTAATCATTGGAGTGCTCTAGTGAAGTCAAAGATCTTTTTAAGCGTTGAAATACTTCTTAGATATAATTTTGGTGATCGCTAGTGACGGTAGCTTCTTCATTACATTAATTCAGAAGCATCTTGCTCATTTCAATCGTTATTATCACTGTAAGCTTGTTTGTTAAAGCCATTGATTCGCCTCAAACAGTCAGATAATTATTGATCAACCACTTGTGAATGGCCAACTGTAATAGTCAAATAGCTGAGGCAAATGCTTCCGTGAAATACAGTGTTTTCCCTGGTCGTAATGTCCCAACGAGGTGTGCGATGTTTTATTATAAACGAATTTGTAATCGAGTGAATATGAACAAGAAAGGTTATAAGTGTGTGTGTGTGTTTAACTAGGGTTTTATAACTTAAAATAACTTAAATAAACTATCTTAACGATTACGTGAAACCTAAATATCTAATACGTATAAACGTACACCAATTTAAAATCAGACGCGACTGCGTACTGAGAAAAAGGTGAGTTTTAAGAAAAATAAACTACAGGGGTTAAAAATGAAAATCCTATAAACTTAAACTTAAAATAAAATAAAATTAAAAAGAAAACTATTTTTTAGATTATTATATTATTTATTATTAATTATTTAATTAAAAACTATTTAACTAATTAATTAAAACTAATTTAAATCAAACTAAAAATTATAAATACTAAAAATTAAACTAAAAACTTGTAAAAATAATTTCTAAAACTTAAAATGAACTTGAAGAAAGTATAAAAAATAAAAATAAATCTTTTTGTCTTTTTATGAGCTTTTTATTAATTAAAAACTATTTATATTAATTATACTAATTAAACTATTTTAAATTACAAATAATACTAAACTAACTTAGAAAATTATGAAAAAATTTATAAAACTATTTTATAACTTATAAAAGCTAGAAAAAATATAAAAACTAGGTATTACCTTATAAAATTTAATTATGCTATTTATAACTTACTTATTAATTATTTATTAATTAAACTAATTTTAATTATAATAAATACTAAATTACAAAATAAAAATCTGAGAAAATTATTAAAAATACTTTAACCTAAAAGTAAATTAATAAAAATATAAAAACACAACTTACTTAATAAATATCTAAAAATGAAAATTAAAATTAAATTAAATTAAATAGAAACTATCACTTATTTTTATGTTGTTTTTTCTTGAATTTTCTTTTACAATACTATATTATATCTAAAAATAGACAACTTTAATAAAGACAACTATTTTATAGCTTATTAATAAGTATTGTGGAAGCTTATTACTTCCATAGTTGACTTTTGTTGACTGATAAGGCAAATAAGCTCACAAGAGCTTATGTGGGACCCACTATAGTAAATTCTAGTTCCAATAAGTTACTAAAACAAGTCAGAGCTAAATTTGGCCAGATAAGCCCTTGGAATAAGCTGATAAGCACCTAATAAGCTCTTGGATGCTTGTCTGAACTCAGAAACTGGGACAAACTTTTGTAGCTTAATTAGGTGGGGTCCATTGAGGTTCAGGTCAAACAAATGGTCAACAATTGATCCCTGGTAGGAGGGGGGTTGGGAGAAACTAATTTGAAGGTGTGGGGCCCATTGTGGTGGTCACAAATCACCACCAAAGTGGTGGTGATGAACTGAGTCTGATGGAGCAGGGCAAGTGCTTGCCCTGCAAGTGTTTTTGAGGGTGAGTGGGGCCCAGGAAAAAAATCTTAAAATTATAAGCTAAGTGAGATCTTAAAGTTGAGGTGGTATATTATTACTACAACCAATTTCAGATTCTAAAGCCTGATAAACAATTCTATAAAATTCCTTGAAGTTTTGAGGAAATCTGAGATGGATAATTTGACTTTTTATGAAAATGAGCTAGGTTGACTTACATGAACTTTGAATCTAATTTAACTACTGATTATGATGTAATATGATATACTAAGACTAAATTAAGCAATTATAACCAAAGATAAGCAAGTATGGCTGATTTGGGGGTGTCAAGCCCACACAGTTAACTGTTTATGGTTTGTGAATGTGATTTTGACTTTGTAACTAAAGAGACACTAATTTTATGACTTTCTAAGCCTATTTAGACCTAAAATAACATTCTGCAATAACAAACAACAACAATAACAGTCATGAACATTGCCTAAACAGATAATCCAAACACTCCTTTAAAACTATTTTTACACTAAAACTTGTAATTATTAAACTATAACTATGATTTTTCTTACTAAAACAGATTAAGTAAAACTAATTAAAGCTATATGAACTAAGATTATGCTAAAGAAACAATAAAAACTACATAAGCTAAAAATTGAGAATTGCTTACAGTTGAGTTTCAAACTGAGAGACAAAGTACCATGAACCAAATCATAACCTAGTGTCCCCCATAGGACTCTAAACCAGAGATCATCCATTTTTCATCATGATCAGCTTCTATTTCTTGATCTTTCCTTGATTTTCTACTTTTCACTATTTTATTTGATTTTTTTAGGATTTTTGTAATTATACTCTAAACTGGATACTGAGGATATCTAAGAGCTTTGTCAGAGCTTAAATGGACTTTAGATATCAATATCAACAACAACTAACAACATACAAACTTTGTGAGATTTTTGAGAATTTTATGAAAATGCATAAACTGAGAACCAGACTGAAACTTGAATTTAACTTGAATTAAAGATTAAGGTACATGAAATTAACTGAACACAAGCTAATTTGATTGAAATTACAACTGAAATTAAAGATTACACTACCTACGACTACAATTAACCTAAGTTACACTAATAATCTTTCTCTTCTGCCTCATTCCTTCTTTATAGATAATCTCTGAGTTTGTGGGACCCACTGGGGCATTTCCCACCAATCCCTAGCCCTTGATATGGTCAAAGTCATCATGGTCGTTTAAATTATTAACTTGGCGCCAAAGTCTCAATTGGGTACTGTAGATAACGTGGGGATGTTTTCAAGGTTTTGGAGGGTTGTGGAGGTGGAGGGGAGTGGGTAGACAGCTAGGGTGGTGAGGTGGAAGTGGTATACCAGCTGGTTTTGGGTTGCAGATGTGGGGGTGGTAATGGAGGGAAAGGGGTGGTTTTGTGGTGTTTGACCGGAGCGTTGACCCTGCGTTTTATTTATAACGGGGGTTGGACTGGGCTGGGTAGTGGGCTAGGAAATAGGATAGTGGGTGGGCTTGGTTTATTATTTGGATTGGGTTTATTTTTGGTTTATAGTAATAATAAGGATCCGTTTGGTTTATAACTTGGAAAATCACAAGGACCAAAAATGTAATTAAATAAAAGTTGAGGGCTGACTTTGTGATAATTCCAAAGTTCTCATAAGGACCTAATTTGTCACATGTGAATAGTTACAAGGGTATTTTTGATATTTTTTTCTTTTTTAAATACCCGGGGACTAAAACTGACAAACTGCCAAAATTGAGGGATCAATTATGTACATTCACCAAACTTATCACCAAGGACCATTCCTGCAAAAGATTATTAGTACAAGGACCAAAATTGAATTTCTCAAAGTTTTTACATCCTAGGGACCATTTTTGTCAATTTCCAAAGTATAGGGACTAAACTTGTAATTTTGTGAAACTTTGCACCAAAGGACTAAATATGTAACTTTATGATTAAAAAGGACCTTTGGTGACATTTTCATGTTTTTAGAATAACCAGGGACTAGTTTTGACAATTTATGAAACTTGAGGGACTGAAACTGCCAATTATGCAACCTTTGTACGTTTTTCATCTGTTTTTGCATATTTTGCATTTGAAACATATAAAACACACTTCTAAGATATTTTAAGTATTTTGATGCGTATTTGAGTATTTTTGGATGTTTTGGCATCTCAAATTGGTATAAAATGATGAGTATTTAGACACTCATCAGCCATGTTAGGCTAAACTTATTATGGTTGCTTGGATATGTTAATATAACAAAGTGATTGGTTGTGGTTATGATTTTTTGTTGATTTATCGTTTATGTTAAGCTCCTATCATGTTCTAAACTTATCACCATGGTTTGTCACTTATGATTATAATTGCTAGTTGGAAACGGTCGAAAGATTCAAATAGTATTTTATGGTTTTCAACATATGTCTATATGTGTTGATCAATTGAAGGAGAAATCGCTGTTGATAAAACATAAACAATAAAGTTTTAAACATTGCAACTAATTCTTCTACTTGTTAACGCTTGTTTAAGGATCGGTAAACATAAATCTTGAATCATCATTGTTAACTGATGAAATGTTATTTTGACGAAAACGACTATTCATTTGTTGAAATTGCTACACCTCAGAGATCATCATCATAAACCATCACTAAGTTATAGAAACTATCCAAGTAAACCATATTTATCTCATACATGAATTTCGTAGTACCATTTGCATAAGTTTTCTAAATCACTTTTGATTAGTTAATTGATACTTAAGAGTAATCTCAGTCCCTGTGGAACGACCTGGTCTTACCAAGACTCTTTACTATAAACGAGGGTTATACTTTTTGATGAGTGCTCAAACACTCATCATTTTTTGTCTAATCTGAACTGCAAAACATACAAAAACACTCAGAAATGCATCAAAATACTGAAAATATTTCAAAATTGTGTTTTATATGTTTTAGATGCAAAATGAGTAAAAACAAATGAAAAACGTACAAAGTTTGCAAAATTGGCAGTTTCAGTCCCTCAACTTTCATAAAATGTCAAAACTAGTCCCTGGTCATTCAAAATATGGAAAATTATCACCAAAGGTCCTTTTAAAATCATAAGTTGTCATATTTAGTCCTTTGGTGAAAAATCTGAAAAGTTTTTAGAATTTACAGTTTTGGTCCCTAGAGTTTCAATCTTTGGCAGGATTGGTCCCTGGTGGGATATTTTTGAAAGAAAAATCAATTTTGGTCTTGTGGTTACTTATTTTGGCAAATATGGTCCTTGGGTAAAATATTTGTGGAAATTACATGTTTGGTCCTTGTACTTTGCAAACTTGTCAAAATTGGCCCCCGGGTATTTTAAAATGAAAAATTATCATCATGGGTCCTCATACTATTGAAGTTGGCAACAATGGTCCTTGGAAATAACTTTGGAGCAGTTGCAATTTTGGTCCCTCATTTTCATCAAAATTACACCATTGGTCCTTGTGATACAAATAACCAAACGGACCTTTGTTTTTATTTACCCAAAACCAAACCCATAAAACCAATCCAAGCCCAAACCTGATTCCTTGGCCCAAACAAAAATACCCGGCCCACTCCTTTTTTATATTAAACCAGGGTTTGACCCCGGTCAAAATCCCTCCCAAATACCACCACTGTTCACCCTTCTTCTTCCCCAGCTTTCACGCTCCCTGCTCCCCCATGTCCCCTCCTCTTTTCCACCAAACACTCACCAACCACTCACCAAACCAACCCCCCTCATTAATATTTCACCAAACCCCACTCAAACTGCCAATTGTAATTTTTCCCGCCAAAACAAATTTCAACGGCTGGGATTGATTAAAGCCATCCAAGGGCTTGAATTGAAGTGGGAAGAAAGGATACTCCACCAGGTCCTATAAAAGTAAAGAAGTGTAGGACCTTAGATATATCAACTTTAATAACAATATAGCATGTAAATGAAGTAAAGATGGTGACTTGATGTTATGAATGTGGCGTTAGATATGAGAGAATAAGAGATGAAATAAGAGAGCTTTTATTAAGAAAACACACATAATACACACACAAGCACACACCTCAAATGAGCCTTTGAGGTGTTTATATAGTTCTTAACATGATGCCTTAAGAGGCTTTCCATGGGCTTGGTCTTGGGCTTGGTTTACATGTTTAATAAAAAGGCTTAGATAAACTAACACATAACATATTAGCTTACCAAGACCAAGACCCATTGACTATTCTAATAACATAAACTGCGACACATTACAACGTTACAATAAATGAGAATGACCATCACTTTTTAATATAATTTTTAATGCTAACAATCTCCCCCTAAGGGGTGGTCATTCGAATGATGCTCCACGTGATTAGGTCTTCTTTGTTCTTTGTTGTTGACCATCGTGTATCGTAGCAGAATAGTCTTTAGTCTTTGTTCCTTCATGCTTTGTGATCTTTGATGACTGACTTTTCATCGTTCTTTGTTCCTTTGTGATGTGGAGTAATCTGCCTTTCGTCACTTCTGTGTCTGTGGTGGTTGTTTGCCATTCCAACATGCTCATACATATTTGGATTTTGATTTTCATATGCACGTAGTTCCCTTTCTTTCACTTTGATCTTTAGTCTTTATACTTTGTAGATTCTTATTTTTGGCGTAGAATCTTTCTTTGAACTTTGTGTTGTATAGATCTTTGAGGGAGCTTTCTTTAAGTTGCAGATGTATGCATGAACATGTGGAATCCTTCGCCATGGAGATAAAGTGTCCCTACATATAAACAGTTAGCAATAAAACATCCGGTACTTACATATAAGAATTAGAGATCGTCAACAGCATAGTGTGAAGACTCCTTCTAACCCTTACCAAGGCCGTTCCCATGTCAGATACTCTCGAGAGAGCTTACAAGACCTACTTAGTAGCTCAATGACTGGGTGAGTCGCTGGGGATCACTCCACGACTGTAGACCGTTTGAAACTACCGCGAACACTAAGCGTAACCCATAAAGAATTACCGAAGTGACCTGCTGTCAGGGCTGCTTGATGTTGACCCTGGCAACAATTTCCATTCAATCATTGAGAATCACAAAAGTGAATCCTCTCATAAATGTTCTGGCAGATTGCTAAGATCTGCGTAGGACTCTTAAGTTTACATCTGGCATCCTTAATGTTGAACAACTAGTGTAGTAATATCATGTGTTCCTATGAGATCTTTTGATGAATCTCGGGGCTCTAGACTCGATAAGTGCACATTTGGTTTCCTATGCGGAGATTAGGGAGAGGTCTCCTGTTTCAATATCAACCATCTCTAAGAGACAGGTCGATAGATTACACCGGCTCCCCGTGAGAATGAAACAAGATCTTTTAAGAGAACTTGAGTGGCTTAGAAGGTTTAAGTGCAGTGCGTCACTGGGTCCATGACGTCTTGTCTTCAATACCGGTGTCACCTTAGTAACAACCAGTAGCATATGAGTTGAACACGGTGTCTACCCTAAGGTTGAACATATGGAGGGCTATTTCTTTTCACCCTTTTTCATAACTTTTCTTTTTAATTCTTCAACCCCTTCTTTCTCCTTTCTCATTTTCTCCTTTTTTAATCATACCTAAGGACTTCTAATTCTAATCTATTGGATTTGTCCTTGGGTAGATCCCTCCGGCTCTGGCGGATCATAGGACGGTTTTCGCTAACCTTAGTCACCTTATAACTCCATGACTATCCTATCATTGCCATGAAACCGTTTATTGAAAATCTCTCAAAGTGTTTATGATAATAACACACATTGTTGTTACCACTTCGAGAGTTTTGCAATTTTGAAGGACTCCCCCTTCACATGTGCTCATGTAATTTTTAAGAAATTTGCACATGCGGGAGGAGTTTGCACTTTTTGAATTGATCCAATTTCAGTGAACATGACCAATTCGAGACACGCTTACATCACTAGTTAGACTAGCTTGAAATTATTACCCGTCCTGGTCAAGTCCAAAGAAAGTCTCTCGATATGGTACATTCTACTCCGACAAGTCCTATTCGAGACACGCTTACATCACTAGTTAGACTAGCTTGAAATTATTACCCGTCCAGGACAAGTCTTTTTGATTACTGACATTTTAAGCTTCGTCAATTCATTGGTACTTACTGAGTCGAGCTCTTTTGACATTCATCCACAATCTTTAAACAACTTTGATCACATTTTAATCATGTCTTATCCCCCTCAAAAATAGCATAGCGTGATATTTTTGATATCAACTGATTAATAAAAAGCTTTTTGGAGAGAAAGACAGATTTGATTTTGCATGAAATCGGAACATTTTTGTGTTTGTACTCCCCCTTAATGATAGCTTATTTAAAATCAATTTAAGGGTTTAGAGGGAGTTATCTTGAGCACTCATTTTGAGAGATTTTGAGAAATCTTTTGAACAATCTTGAAAAAGTTCTCAAGATTATATTATGAAAACGAGTTTATGCTTGAAATCTTTTTTGTTTGTTTAGACTCGAACTTATTGAAAAAGATTTCATCATTGAACGTACGAGTCCTTGATTTGAAAATAATCAGAAGTCATCATTTTCAGTCCGGGTTTCGTACTGAAGTATACGAAAGCCATTGTGAAGAAGATTTTGAGAAACGACATGTTTTAGAAAAACATTTTAAAGAACTCCCGCTCAAGCATCTGTACATATCCGTATCATTGTTGAATGACATTTCTAGAAACGTACAGAATATTGATTTATACGAGAGACATGTCGTGAGAAGAATATTTTTGGATTTTTGATTTTATATTGTTTTTGTATTTTTTGAAAATTTTATATTTTTGTATTTTGTTTTTACAAAAATATTTACATTGAAGCGATTTTGAAATCATTTTTCAAGAAGATTCGAGAAGACGTTCTAGCTCCTCAGGAGTTAGGCTTCGCATGCCAATTCGTCGAACTAAATAGTCAAACCGTTCTTTTGGAAGGGCTTTAGTAAATAGATCGGCGAGTTGGTAATCAGTTTTAACGAAAAATAATTCAACAGTACCCTCTTCCATGTGTTCTTTGATGAAATGGTAGCGGACTTTAATATGCTTCATCTTAGAGTGATGTACGGGATTGCACGAGATGGCTATGGCACTTTTTGAGTCACAATACATAGATATTCTGTCAAAAGTAAAGCCATAATCTGTGAGCTGTGTCCGCATACAAAGAACTTGGGCACAACACGCAGATAGAGACACATACTCGGCTTCGGCGGTTGATAGTGCAGTACAATCCTGTTTCTTTGACGACCAGCTTACTAGCTTTTCACCCAAAAATTGTGCTCCACCTGATGTACTCTTTGCTGTAACTTGATCACCAGCATGGTCTGCATCTGAAAATGCTGTTAGATTAAACCCCGAATCCTTCGGATACCAAAGTCCCATGTTAATGGTGCTTCGTAGGTACCGAAAGATCCGTTTAACCTCTTTGAGGTGAAGTTCGGTAGGCTTTGCCTGAAACCGTGGTAACAAACAAACAGCAAATTGAATATCGGGTCGGCTAGCAGTTAGGTACATGAGAGAACCGATCATGCTCCGATATTTTTTCGGATCAATGGGTTTCCCAAACAGATCAGCACCTATTTTTGGTGAAGTGACCATTGGTGTACCAACAGAATCACAATTTTTCATTCCATGTTTTTTCAAAATCTCTATCGTATATTTAGCTTGATTGATAAAAATGCCACGAGGTGATTGATGTATTTGTAAACCAAGAAAGAATTTTAGTTCCCCCATCATGGACATTTCAAATTTACTTTTCATGAGATTTTCAAAATGTTTTGAATGGTTAGGATTGGTTGACCCAAAAATAATGTCGTCCACGTAAATTTGAACGATCAAAATGTCATCTTTGAATTTTTTGATAAACAAGGTGTCATCAACCGTTCCTTTTGTGAAATTGTTTTTAAGCAAGAAAGATGATAGTTCGTCATACCACGCTCTTGGAGCTTGTTTTAAACCATAAATTGCTTTCTTAAGCTTGTAGACGTAGTCTGGATGATCTTTGTCGATGAATCCCTCTGGCTGACTCACATACACTTCTTCTTTCAGAGTTCCGTTCAAGAAAGCAGTCTTAATATCCATCTGATAGACTGTGATGTTTTTGTGAGCGGCATAGGCTAAGAAAATCCGGACTGCTTCATGTCTAGCTACAGGCGCGAATGATTCCTCGAAATCTATCCCTTCTTCTTGTGGATAACCTTTAGCCACGAGACGTGCTTTGTTATGAATTACAGTCATTTCCTCATCCAGTTTGTTCTTCCACAACCACTTAAGATCAAGAACACGTTTATCAAGTGGTTGTTCAACAAGTTCCCAACTATCATGTAACAGGTTTTGAAGAAATTCCTCCTGCATCGCTTCAATCCAAGGGTTTTCTGCCATTGCTTCTCGAATGTTCTTTGGTTCTTTGAGGCTGATTGAGCAAATGTAAATGCATAATTCGAGATCGGTGGCAAGTTGTCTCCTTGTCTGAACTGGCTTTGAAGGTTCACCAATAACATGTTCTATTGGATGGTCTTTTGTCCATTGAAACGTAGAAGGGTACCTTGGGTGTAACAAATGTGTGTTAGATGGTTCTTGTAACGTTGAAGAAGATTCAGCAGAGTCTGTTGCAAACGGGTTTTCAAATACTTCTTCTTCTTCTTCTAACGTAACATTGTTTGAATTATTTGTAGGTTCTTTTTGAAAATTTGTATTTTGGTTTTGCTCATCAACTCTTGGTAGATCAGTTTCAAGTACTGGAGTTTCTTGAGTAGATGTAGATGATGTTGATGTAGTTGGTGCTTCAGCTTCGATTGTAGTAGATGCATCTTGTGATGGTGGTGGTGGTTGATGGTTTTGAGCGGGTGCAGCGGAATGTTGTTGAGATGCATTTGTCGAAGTTCCACCATAGTATTCATCAAACATTAACTCGAAGAAATTTTCCAGTTCTTGTTCTGAAGGTTTATCCGTGTTTGTTGACTGAGCTCCTTGAGGCACGAGTCCTGAACTTATGTGTCCAGAAGTCTGCTGGTTTGGTTCGGGTCCTAATCTGTTATGATTAGAAGCCATTGGATTAAGCGCGGGTTCTAGAGCGTATCTCTCAGAAGCCATCTGTGAAATCTCATCAAACTTCACATTCATCGTCTCCATAATCCTTTTTGTTCGTCTATTATACACCCTGAATGCCCTCGAGTTTTCTGAATATCCAATGAAGATTCCAATATCACCCTTAGCTTTTAGCTTCCCTAGATCTTCTCTGTCATTCATCGGATAACACAAAGCGCCAAACACGTGAAGGTAAGAGATGTCAGGTTTACGGTTGTTCACTAGCTCATATGGGGTTATATTGAATCTCGGATGAACTAGGGATCGGTTTTGAGTAAAACAAGCAATGGCTACAGCATCAGCCAATAAGAATAGTGGTGCACTAGAGTAAATCAGCATTGTGCGAGCAACTTCCACAAGAGTTCGATTTCTTCTTTCAACTACCCCATTCTGCTGTGGAGTTCTAACAACTGATGTTTGGTGTGTGATTCCAACATCTTTAAAGTAGGTTCTTAACTCTTGATTTGTGAATTCTGTGCCATTATCTGTTCTTACAATCCTTACTGGAGCTTGAAGTAGAACTTGGATACGCTTTAGAAAGGTGATGATGATGCCTGGTGCTTCGTCTTTTGATCTCAAAAACTTTACCCAAGTATATCTTGAATAATCATCAACAATAACAAGAATATACTTCTTCCCATTAATGCTTTCAACTCTCATTGGGCCACATAAGTCCATGTGCAACATATGTAACCTTGCTTCCGAACTAGGTACGGTTTTGGGTTTATATGATGCTCTTTTACTTTTTCCTTGTTCGCATGATGGACATAGGTGTTCCTTGGTGTATTTGAACTTAGGAAGTCCGGTGACGATGTTGTCTTTGGCTAACTTGTTGATGGTGTCAAAATTGAGATGGGATAATCTTCTATGCCACAGCCAGGACTTAGTTTCGGTTGCCCTTGTCATAAGACAAATTGGTGATGTAGAAGCCATTTGGTTGATGTCGATAACATACAAGTTTGTACCACGATTACCAGTTAAGAGATCATCACCAACCAAATTTCTTATAAAAACCGTGTTTCTCCTGAATGCAACTTCTAAATCTGCATCACAAAACTGATCAACTGAAAACAAATTGTGTCCCAACCCTTCGACGTAGTAAACTCGAGTGATTAAAAAATTCCCAAACTGAAGATCTCCATAACCCTGAATAGCTTCTACATGATCATTTCCAAAGCGTACAGTTCCCATGAATTTCCAGATGAAATTGATCAGCAGCTTTAAATTCCCGGTCATGTGCTTGGAGCAACCCGAGTCGACGATCCAAAGACATATTTCGATAACCTACCAAGAACAGAAGAGTTTGTATTTGGAAACCGTTTTGAATTTGGTTCCATGGGGTTAGGAGTAAATTCCGAATCACACACATCAAAGGTTGCTACACGTTTATTTTGAACAACTTCTAATTTGCCATTCTGAAGAATGAACTCTCTACCCGTTGGTATCCACATACAAAACTTAAGGTAGTTCCTAGGCATTCGACTAATGGTGGTAGACCTAAAGCGTGCAACTAATCTTTCTATAGATCTTAATCTGGCACTAGTTCCCTTTGGAACATACTTCTGTTTAGGCGTAACATTCACATTCTTAGAAACACATTCATCATGAACATCGTTAATTAAACATTTCTTGCATATTAAACAAACAGAGTCATTACATGCATTAGAAACAGTACTTTTGACATTACATTCAGATGAAACATGTCTCTTATTACAAAGCGATAAATTCCTAGGGTGTTCTTCTACTTCTTCAGCTTTATTCTTGCTACTACTCTTAGAAACAGGCGAGATTCTATTGTTCCTTGTATTGCTCCTAGGCTTTAGTCTGCTGCTCCTAGAGGTGCTTTCTAATCCTGTAGAAGGTAAGGCAAACACATTAGGATTTATATTGTTGTCCTTTTTAGTATCACTAGACTTTTTAGAATTATCCTTTATGCATTTGTCATTTGTCTTAGAAGTGGAGGCAGACGCATTAGTGGGAGTAATCCTAAAAAGGCCAGGTGCTAACACTTTAGGTGTTTCGACAACCGCTTTTCCTTTATCAACAATCTTTTCATTTTCACTTTTCTTGGGCAAGGGTGTTGGAGTGACTGGTTTTGTCAGATCCTTTTTCTTATCGACTTTTGGAGCAAACTGTGAAATTGACATTTTTGGTTTTTGAACTGTGTTTGAAACATTTGGTTTCTCCGAAGTCAATGGTTTTGCAAACTTAGTTTCCTCACCCTTCCCTTTTTGACTTTCAAGCTGAGCCCTCAAAAGATCATTTTGCTCTTTCATTTTCTTTAAGTCACGCTCATATGACAATTTGTCATACTTGCATTCTTCCTTTTTTCGATCAAGTTGTTTAAAATATGACACATTTTCTTTTTCAAGCTTTATAAGAGCATTTTCATATTTTGAAACAATTGCGGAGGTCTCAGCTCTTAGTCGTTCATCGTCTTGAACAGAATATGTTTGTAAAATGATGGACATAATGTCAGTGGTCATAACAACTTCGAAGAGAGAATCATTTAGGTTTTCCAAAACATTCATGTTTTCACGAGTTTCATTAGCTTCGTTTACCAGGGATTTGTGGTCCTTGACAAAGTCGGCCGTTTCTTTTAAGAAAGCTTGTTCAAAATGGATTACCCTCGCACTGATGTTATTCAGTGGGATAGTAATTTCGTTTTCAAAAACTTTTTTCTGCTCAATATGAAAACTGGAATGCCAGTTGTTAATATTGATTGTAGTTTTAGAAGCAACAATATTTTGAAGTTCTTGAATTCTCTTTTTAACGTCATCCAAAATTTCTCTAGCCTCACTTATATTAAAAGTGTTGTTAGAGGACATTTGTTCCATTTTTGAAAGAGATTTGGAAACAATTACTTTCTTAGAAAACATTTTTGAAAATGGTCGTTTTATGGAAAACACAGATGGTTCTTTTTGTGGAACAAAAGTAATTCCCGAAAGTTTGTTCAATTTGTTGTAATCAATGGGTTTCAAATCCTTTTGTTTCGTTTTATTTATGCTCTCTTCGACATGTTCTATCGTTTGCACAGAATCCCGAACGACGGGAGGATCATGTTTGGTGTAAATCACATTACCATTATACAAAACATTCTGTTCATGCTGAGCTTTCTTGAGATTACTGGGGGTGTTGTTACCAAGGGCCACTTTATGTTTCGTATGGTAAATCGAATTAGTTTGATTTGAAATCATTTTCATTGTTTGACTTGACTGACCCGACTTAACCACTAATTCTTCTAAATGTGAAATCATGTGTTCTGACTCTACGATTTCAGCCAAAAGTTTGTCTTCTTTCTTTGCAAAGTCCTTTTTCAGCTCGTCCCTCTCTTTTTCAAGATTGGTATAAGCTGACTTTTGTTTAGAGAGTTGGTTTTGTAAATCAGAAATTTCTGCGTTTAAAGATTTTATCTTTTTGAAAGAATTAACATCAAGTGTATCAACCTTGAGTTGCAATTGTTTTTCCCTTGAAACGGAATTTTGATAACCAGTTTCTAATTCAGACAATCTTTTGTTATGAAATTCAAAAGCTTTAACGTTTTCTTTGTAACTCTCAAGCTCAGCGGTTAATTTAACATTCGCGGCCTTAACATCGCGATTGACCTTTTTCACATTCTCAATTTCAATACGACAATTATTCAATAATGATTCAAACAAAGCACGTGTTTCCTCATCATTCTCAGCATGCTGTGAAACGAAGCCTCCATTATGATTCACATCTGGAGTTGCTGAAGGAGTATTACTACTACTTGGCGTATCCAGGTATGTATCATAAGTGGGTGATAGCTTTTCAGAATGCTGTTCCTCATGAGGAGACATATAAAATATATCATTATTGTGACATGTGTTGAAGTTTGATACCTCAGATGGTGCATTGATGTCATAAACAGGAAGTGTGTCAGAATCCGTGTCATACTTAGCTTCCTGAAGATTCGCCATAAATATGCAGTTCGCATCGATATCCTCTCTATCTTCCATGTCATCCATAAGAGCCATAAAATCATTCTCCTCTGCGTTCAACTGAAACCCTGCCTCATTCTTTTGTGCCAACAGTAATGCTTTTTGCAAATACGATGTGTCTTTCTTGTTCGGCTTAGTAGGACAGTTTCTTGCCATATGACCTACACCCTGACAGTTGAAACACTTTACCGGATTACCCTGATTCACATTTCCCAAATTCCCAACTACTGGAGCTGCAACATTTCTATTCTGATTACCCATTGCCTGATTACCAACATTCTGACCCCTCTGATTTCCAACAAACTGACCCAGCTGATTCCCTGCATACTGACCATACTGATTTCCTGTATTCTGATTCCCTGCATTCAGCATATTCTGATTCCCCATGTTAATTCTAGTAGCATATCCTTGCTGATTCCCATAAACTCCAACCATTTGGCCTCCATTACCCATATTGAAACTCGGCTGAGCAATCTGCTTGTTGCGAGTGTTCGATGAAATCCTTTGGTTGTTGTTTGTTGGTGTAGAATAGCGTCCTTGGAATGCCTTTGACAGAAAAGCAAACGCTTGGGTCAATGCTGCAGTAGCTTCATCATTTTCAGTGAATTCTGGTTCTTGGAATTATTGGTATTGCTGTTGTGGAATAACATGTTGTTGTTGCTGTGGGTAGAACTGTTGTTGGTAGACCGGTGTTGTTTGTTGAATGTATGAAGGTTGCATGTAGTTGTGAGTGGAAGATAATGATGGTTGTTGTGTGTTCACTGGTAGCGGTGTTGGTGTAGTAGCAATTAATGCAAGAGGATCATGATTCTTTGCCAATCTTTCTTTCCTTACTTCATTAGCCTCAGCTTGATTTTGCTTCAAAAAGTCATAGAGTTGATCATAATTCACCTTATGTAAATCCTTTGTTTGATTGACAATTGTAACATAACGACCCCATTCTTCTGGAAGGTTATTGATGAATTTGATGTTTGTTGCAATTGTTCGAGGTGTCAACTTGTTTCTGATTAACTCATTCATCAAAGTGCAAAACCTTGTGTAGTAGGATTCAATCTGTTCACCTTTAGTGGATGTGAAATTCTCCCATTCAGTAAGAAGTTTGTTCTCAACATCTTGTTGTCCAATCTCTGTTCCATGACATATCCTTCTAACACGTTCCCACATAGCACAAGCAGTTTAACAGCTGTCGACCGCAACAAAGATCTCCCGTGGTAATCCAAGTTGGATTCAGTGCATTGCCATATCATCTGCGGCGATCTGCTTCTTGTCTTCCTCTGTGTAATCTGCTTCTGTTTGTTCACGTATGAATGGTTGAGTAGGAGGTGTTGTATTTGGATTACCTTCAATTTGAACTTGTCTTGGCTTGAATGGACCATTTGTAATGGAGTTGATCATTAATTTACCATCAGGCTTTGTTTTGATGTAACGAAGCATGCGGCTTGTCCATGGGAGATATCCACCTTTTTCAAGCATTGGAGGTCGGTTTTCCGCACCGGCAGCATGAATGTCTTGCTGAGTTGCCATTGATGAAGTGTAGATGGATAAAGTTGATTCTTGGATCGTTCCAACGAAGTAGGAGTTGTGTTTAGTGTAAGTTGATGCAAGTTTTTATGGTGAAAAATTTGATCTGAAACCTTAAAACCTCAATAACTTCTTCTCGGAGCGTTTTTAGGCCTCGAAACTTCGCCTAAATCGATAAATCATTTAGCGTGTCGTTCTCCTCTGTCTCATGGTCGTTTTGACAACTGATTCGTCGAAAACGGAGTTACGGTTCAAAAGTTATGGCCGTTTGAAGTTTGGTTGTCAAAAGTCAAAAACTTACGCGTAAACTCCTGAACTTATGCGTAAACAGTGAATCTTACACGTAAACTCTGAATCTTACGCGTAACTTAGATCTTATGCGTAAGTTAAAAGTTATGCGTAAAGAATAAGGTTAAGCGTAAACACAAAGTTTATGCGTAAACTTGAACTTTACACGTAAGTTAGAACTTATGCGTAGAATATAGTTTATGCGTAAGGTTCAAGAACCAAACAAATCTCTCAAACTTGTCCAAGCTTGAAAGATATCCCGTGTCGAAGTATTCCACAAACTTATCCAAGTCAAGGAAGTACTGAGTACAACTTCTGCGTAAGAACTTATGCGTAGAATTTATGCGTAGAACTTATGCGTAGAACTTCTGCGTAGGAATTCACCTTATGCGTAGGAATTCAGACTTACGCGTAGGATCAGGTTTTTCTGCTTAAACTCCCGCGTAGGAAGCTGTTTTACGTGTAGAAAGAGGGTTTTGACTAAACTTATGCGTAAACAGTACTGTAGACAGCTAAGAAATCGTACTATTTACCCAAGTTACGCGTAAGATGACCAGAAAACTTCAAAAATTCGATTTTTCAACCAAAAACTCTTTTTCCACTTGTTTCTTTTGATCAAATCTTTCCCAAAACACTTAGAATCACTAAATCTTCAATAAAAACAACAACTTTAACACTCAAACACATAAAAATCAAAGCTTTTTAAAGAAAAAGTACATGTATAAATGAAAAATACGAAACTTTTTAACAAAAAACTTGTTAAAAACACTCCTAAATCATTGTTAGGCGATTGATACCACTTGTAGGACCTTAGATATATCAACTTTAATAACAATATAGCATGTAAATGCAGTAAAGATGGTGACTTGATGTTATGAATGTGGCGTTAGATATGAGAGAATAAGAGATGAAATAAGAGAGCTTTTATTAAGAAAACACACACAATACACACATAAGCACACACCTCAAATGAGCCTTTGAGGTGTTTATATAGTTCTTAACATGATGCCTTAAGAGGCTTTCCATGGGCTTGGTCTTGGGCTTGGTTTACATGTTTAATAAAAAGGCTTAGATAAACTAACACATAACATATTTGCTTACCAAGACCAAGGCCCATTGACTATTCTAATAACATAAACTACGACACATTACAACGTTACAATAAATGAGAATGACCATCACTTTTTAATACAATTTTTAATGCTAACAAGAAGAAAAGCAAAAGGAAGTGTGTTAGAGTAGTATTTGTTTTAGTTTAATATAGCTTAGGTCGTTTTTAATATAATCTCATTTGGAGTTGTAATTTTTAGTGCAAATCAGTTGTAATCAGTATCTTTAATATAATTTTAACTTTCTTGATCCTTAATTTCATATCTTGCTGTTTAAATTCCAAATTTGCAATTTTGCATAAAAATCTCAATTTACTCTTAAGCTGCTATAAGTTGTTACATTCTGCTTGTTTAAGCTTCTTTAAGATTATTTGAAAGTTTGTCAAAGTTTTAAAAGCATTTACAACAAGTTAGTTTAAAATCTCGAAAATACAAGAAAATCAAGAAAATTAGTTCAAAAATCAAAAGTTAGTGTGGAAGAAGGATAAGTAAAGAAGAAGGGTGGAAGATGGATTGCTTTTGGTTTAGAAGCCTCTGGGAGGTGTTAGGGTAATTGTGGTATTTGGTTCTTCAGTTTTTAGCTTGGCATCAATGTGTGAGTATTTTTCATTTTCTGGGCATTATACTGTTCACTTGCTCCATTGTGCCTAGTGTCTGTTTATTTTTACTTAATTATGTATGCCGATGCATGTTATGCTTACTAGGTAGCCTAGAGTAACTTAGTTTGGGATTTGCTCTTTAACTATTTAGCATTTACCATTTTAGCCTAATCACATTGGTTTACTGTGTATTGTCTATCATGGTATCTTTTGTGTTTGATTTATAATAAATTAGGTAGTAAGTGTTTATTTCTCATGAATGGCAGTCTAAATCAGTGGTTTCTTTTGAAAAAACCTTCAAGACAGTTTCATCAGGGGTGTTTGGATTTGCAAGTTTCCATGTGTTGTTGTTATTGTTTTGTTGTTATCTTGGTTTGGGCATACTACATCAGGTAACATTAGGTTGAATTAGGCTTTAAAACAACACCCCTGAGCACAGAAGTCAAAATTCACCCTTCATTCCCATAATTAGTTATCTGTTAGGACTAGGGGGAGCCATAAGCTTCAATCTAGCTTAGAAAGTGTTTAGGATACCTCATTTAGGCTTATCTAAGATTAATATAACACATTTCATCAATTATGATCACCAAAATCTCATGAAAGTCAACCTGTGTCATTTTTTACTAAAAGTCAAAGTTACCATAGGCAGAAAATCTCAAAAGAACAAGGAATTATTGTGAATTTTTTGATTTGATTTAAGACTTGAAACTTGTTTCTATATGTAGTCTCCCAGCTCTACTTTAAGGTCCTTGCATCCCCTCATTTTTATGAATTTTTGTGTGGGCCCCAGCTAGGTCCAAACACACCTGCAGGGGGAGGTTGTCCCCTGTGCAGCAGACCTCACAGCCATCACCACCACTTTGGTGGTGGTTTCTGGCCACCACAGTGGTCCCACAGGTCCCATTCTTGGTTCTCCCAACCCCCTCCTAGTACTCTTTAATATTTGACCAAAGTTTTGACCTCAGACCTTGTGGACCCCACCTGAATCAACCTCCAAAACTTGTCCCATTTTCTGTGTGGAATTAAGCTCAAAGAGCTTATTTGTTGGCTTATTTTCTTAACCTGTGAGCTTCTTCGTGATATTTTTGCTTAAACATGTTCACATAACTAGTTTAAACCAGATTCAACCATTGTGGGTCCCACATAAGCTAGTTTGAGCTTATTTCCTCATTTGGTCAAAGATAGTCAACTTTCTAGGCTTTTTAGCTTATTCTGGATTATTTTTTATTTCCAAAAAATTTGTTTTTACAAAAGTTTCTAGTTTTTAGGTGTAAAATAGATTTCTAAAAGAAAAATCAAGAAAAACCAATTTAAAATTAAGTGATAGTTTCTATTTAATGTAATTTAAATTTTTAATTTTCCTTGTTAGATTTTTTTAAGCACTTAGTATTTTTATATTTTTCTTAAATTCATTTTATGTTAAAGTATTTTTAGTAATTTTATCAGATTTTTATATTATCATTTGGTATTTATTAGATTTAATATTAGTTTTATTAATAATTAATTAATAATTAAGTGTTAAATAGCAAAATTAGTTTTTATTAAGTAAGACCTAGTTTTTATATTTTTCCTAGCTTTTATATAATGTAAAATAATTTTAGAAATTTTCTTGTAATTTCTACTGTTCATTTACTAGTTTTTATAATTTATTTAGTTTAATTAGTAATTAATTAATATTTAATATAAAAATTAGTAAACTAGCTTAAATATAATTTTTAGAAACTTTTTATATTTTTCTAGGATTCCTGTGATGGTTAATTAGATTTATAAAATGTTTCTTAATTTTCTAAGTTAGTTTGTTATTTTTAATAATTTAAATTAATTAAAACTAGTTAAGTAATTAATAATTAGTAATTAATTAATATTAAATAATTAAATAGTGTAAAAATTATTTTTCTTTTTCTAAAATTTTCTTTTATCATTAGGATTGTAAAAAGTTAATTTTCATAGTCATAAGTATTTTATTTCCTTAAAACTCGCGTTTTATCTCGTACGTTAACGTAAATTTAAATTAAACGTACGCGTTTTAGGTTTTAAACGTTTCTGGTTTTTCTAACTTTCCAGTCTTGTTCATATAGCTTATTTAAGCTATTTCCTTGTATCAATCAGTAGTGTAATCAATCTCAAACCCCTTTCTGTCCAAATTCACCCGATCACAGAACCGTTTGAATACAATCCACACCTCGTCGTGACATAACGACCCGGGGAAACACTATATTCCGCGGAGCATTGAGCCTAAGGAGTTTGACTATATTGACCACATCCGTGGTTGACTTTAGGTGACTACTTTTGCCTCAATCACTTTTACCAGTGTGTTTGGAATTAAGAGAATCGATGAAATTAGCTATTATAAATTTAAGAGTAAACTACAAAGATGGTCCTTGTCGTTTGCGTTGACCTACACTCTTGGTCCTTTGACTTTTTTTTTTGCACAAACAGTCACTAACTCTGGAACCCTTAACACTCATGGTCCTTTGACCAAACGACGTTAGGTTTGACTGTTAAACACCCCTCATGTGCAAAGCACACGAGGGTAATATAGTCTTTTCCATTTTTTCTCCTTTGTCATACATAAATACACACAAATTTTTTGTTTTTTTCTTATTCCATTTCTCACCCACTCACCCTCACCCTCTGTCTCTCTCTCCTCTGCCACAGATCAATGTGGATCCGGCTACCCATGACGAATCTGACCATCCCTAACCTCACTTACAGCCCCACTCATTCCCTTTTGTTTGGTTCTAGTTTACACACGACAACAACAATAAATATGACACAGGAACCAAGTGTGGAATAAGATGAAGGTCGAGGATCAATTGAACCAAAGTTTCACTATAAATATAATTCATAGGTTTCCATTAGGTGTGTGTTCAGTTTTTGTTGAAAAGAAAAGGGTTTCTCCCTTGTTGCTGCTGTTGACGTGAGAAGGAGAGAAGGGCAAACCCTTCGGGGACCCTCAACAAATCTAAATAATAAATGGTATAATTTTGTTTACTCCACCAAGAAAACCACAAGATCTGTCAGTCTAATGTTGTGGGGGTGAGGGTTTGGTGGCGGAATGATGGTGGCGGGGTTGGGGTTTTAGTGGCGGACTGATGGTAGCGGGGTTTGGGGGCGGAGTGATGATGGTGAGGGAAGTGTCGTTGGTACTGGGTGGAGATCTGTAAGAATGCTAATCCATAATCTGCTAGGGCTTTTTTTTTTGTTCGTTCCCGTAGTTTGTAATTATTGTTGTTTGTTATTTTAGTTACCATATGGCACTTCAATCTACTCTTCAATTATTTGACCCAAAATTACAATATACTAAAACTTTAAACATAAATTACTGTATTACATTTATTTTTTTGCTAAAGAAACACATACGCAAAACGATGGAAAACTAAAAACAAGTTAAGACCACATTACCAAGCCATATATTGCATGGTATCATTTCGAGTCAGAAAAATCTTGATTTAGTTCTGATTAAAAACCATAGCTTATTGAATTAAAAAAAGTTGAGTTACTGATAAGTTTATAAGAGTATATTGCTAAGTTTATAAATGTTGCGCCTATAAAATTCTTAAATGTCGACGCTATAAATTTGTAAATATTTATAGCATGAGATGCTCTTAACTCCTCATCTATAAATTATTTAGTACCAATAGCTTACGTTGGTGGTTGGAATTTGATAAGGTTTTTGATTGAGGTGGTCGGAATTTGAAGGAGGTGGCCGGAAAAATTGATGGCTGAAAATAATGATGGTAAGGAGTGGGGTGTTTGTGGTTGAATATGAAAAAAGTAAAAATTATGGTTTGATTGATAGTGGTGGGGGAGTTTATTAAAGATGAAGAATGGCAGTGGTGGTGGGCTAAAAAAATATAAAATGATGAATTTACCCTCATGTGCAAGTTACATGAGGGGTTTTTAACGGTTAAACTTAACTTTTTTTGGTCAAGGGACCATGAGTGTTAAGGGTTTCAGAGTTAGTGACTGTTTGTGAAAAAAAAAGTCAAAGGACCGAGAGTGCAATTCAACACAAACCACAGGGACCATCTTTGTAGTTTACTCTAAATTTAAAGCTTTCGAAACGCATCAAAGTTTTTGGCGCCGCTGCCAGGGACAAGTAATTGCTCTTTTTATTAATTGTTTGATCATATTAGTTGCATTTAGATTTCATTTATGTGTTATATTTCGAATATCAACTGTTCTGTACCAAATAACCATCGGTTTTCAACTGAAACTGCCGCCCTTTCACCCTGCTCACGGCGATCTTTTTCCGAAGAGCGCCGCTTTTCTGGGTAACGAAATATTTTCCCAGAAAATTCAAAAATTCAAAAAATTCAAAAATTTTACCAGAAAACCATCGTGCTTTTATTTAAATACGCCGAATATAAACTCTCATAAGACTAATTCATCCAAGTTAACTTCTCTATTATCCTTTTGCAACATTGTTTTGGATGGTCACACGATCTTCCAAGGAAGAATTTGCAAGTCCTTTATCTGAACCTGAACGTACCATTAACCAAAGACGTAGACTAAATAAACAAGTCCCAATATCACAAAAAGATTTAAGACCCGAAACTCCTAAAGAGATAGTTCCATCTGTTGACAATCTTTCTCTTTATCGATTCTTTATCAATTTCATCCATCTTCACAATCCAATGGACGAAACCGACAATGAACCAATGTGGGCCAATGAGCGAACCGTTGCTCCTACTCCTGGCCCCGCTATAACTTTACCCAACACCACTAATGAGTTTGCCATCAAAGGAAACCATCTTACCCTTGTCAAAGGAAATGAATTCGATGGTAGAAACAAAACTGATCCACATACACATTTATGAGTTCTTTGGAATTTGTGAAATGTTTAGATACGGGGAAACCGAAAATGAAGCCGTCCGGCTCATGATGTTTCCATTATCCCTAATCAGAGAAGCAAAAACCTGGTTAGATGAACTTGACGAATGAACCATCGCAACATGGGATGAACTTTGCACCGCCTTTATAAGTCGATTCTTTTCACCAGCCTTATTCGACCGACTTCTCGGTGAAATACGTGCTTTTTCTCAACAAGATCAAGAAACTTTAACCGAGGCATGGTTACGAATGAAAGAAATGCTCAGGAATTGTCATGGACATGGTCTAAGTAAAGGAAATATAATCAAAATCTTTTACCATGGACTTGACGAGAGTACTCAAGAAGCTTTAAACGCTGCTGCAGGAGAAATTTTTCTTGTACAAAACTCCAAATCAAGCCTACCAATTACTCGAAGACAAAGTCTTACTCAACCATGATTGGGATAAAAACCAAAAACCCAAAACCGCTCTTCGGAAAACTATTGCTTTCACCGATGAAGGTAGTAGTATGTCTGACACTGACAAAATTATGGCTCAAATGGATGCCATGACAATCAAAATGGATGCTTAGTATAAAGAAATGAAAGAGATACGTGAATCTTGAAACAATTGTGTCGGAAATCACTCAACCGCAAATTGCAATGATGATGACACACCTATGTCTCGAGAAGAGGAAACCAAATTCATGCAAACATTCAGACGATCTCGTTTTTACAATGATTATCGTAATAGAGATAATGACAAATTGCGTTCTAACAATAGATCTGATTATAATCGTGATCAACCTCGATCATATTCGGAAGAAAAATGTGACATTCAAAAGCAATTAAGTGAATTCATTAAGTTACAACAATCCACGAACACGTTTGTTAGAAACAATTTCAATGATCTCAAAGACAGACATGAATCCACCACAAGAAACTACCAAGCCTCTATCCAAAATCTGGAAGAAAAATTCGATAGACTTGCTAAAAAACAAGCGAATAGACCACCTGGATCCCTTCCAAGCAACACTACACCTAACCCAAGAGGTAGTACTTCTAAACCTTATCAACCACCACCAGCTCGTCATGAGCATGTGAATGCCATAACAACTAGACATGGTACTTCTTATGAACCACCTCCTAATCCTAGTCAAACACAACATGCTGTTGAAATTGATAGTGAGGAAGAGGACGAACCATCAACTTAGAAAAAATCCAAAACAAAAGAAACACCTGTTCTAAGACCATATAAGCCGAGAATTCCATACCCTCAACGTCTTAGAAAAGAGAAAATGGAAGCTCAATATGGGAAGTTCCTAGACATGATTCGTGCTATTCGAATAAATGTTCCATTAATAGATGTTATTGCCGGAATGCCAAATTATGGTAAATTTCTTAAAGAAATTGTAAGTAATAGAAAGAAACTCGAACAAATATCCGCAACCTTTCTAAGTGATGAATCTTCAGCAATAATCCAAAATAAAGTTCCACCAAAATTAGGAGATCCCGGAAGTTTTCTAATTCCGTGTATTTTTGGTAAAACATTCTTTTGTAATGCTTTGGCCGATCTTGGCGCATGTATCAATCTCATGCCATACTCTCTCTATGCCAAACTTTCTCTAGAAACACTAAAGCCTACTAGAATGAGTATTCGATTAGCTGATCACTCTTTTCAATATCCTGTTGGGATAGCAGAAAATATGCTAGTCTAAGTTGGTAAATTCACATTTCCTGTAGATTTTGTTATCCTAGAAATGGAGGAAGACAACAAAGTTCCTTTAATTCTAGGAAGACCATTCCTACATACAGATGATGCAAGAATCAGAGTCAAACAAAGAAAACTAAATCTTAGAGTTGGAGAAGATATAATCTCCTTTTCAATCGATGCAACCATGAAACATTCTTATTCTAACGATGACACTTGTTTTACCATAGATGTTATTGACGAAATTATCGAGTAGGATTTTGACAACTTGCTAAACGAAGGAATTGAAATTCTTCACTCTATTCAAGGAACAATTCTCGAAGAAAAACTCTATGCTGAGTTTTAAGAATTTATGGCCATGAATGTGGAGGAAATTGAAACCGATGATGAGGAAGAAATCATTTTCGAACAAATCACTTTCAATACGAAATACAAAATTCGGAAATCTCTTGATGAACCACCAACTGATCTCGAACTCAAACCACTTCCTAAACATCTCAAATATGCTTTTCTTGAAGGGACATCCTTACCCCCAGTTATAATATCCTCTGAACTTTCAGAAACGAATAAAGCAGATTTGCTCGCTGTTCTTAAAAATCACAAACGAGCTTTTGCTTGGAAAACTTCAGATATTCCTGGAATCTGTCCTTCATTTTGCAAACACAAAATACAAATGCTTGATGATAAGAAACCAGTTGTCCAGAAACAAAGAAGGTTAAATCCTAATATGCAAGAAGTAGTGAAAAAAGAAGTAACTAAACTCCTCGACGCCGGAATTATTTATTCCATCGCTGATAGCCCATGGGTTAGCCCTATTCATTGTGTACCAAAGAAAGGTGGTATCACCGTGGTCACAAATTAAAATGATGAGTTAGTTCCCTCCAGAACAATCACTGGTTGGAGAGTTTGTATTGATTACCGAAAACTCAACGAGGCTACAACCAAAGATCACTTTCCCTTACCCTTTATGGATCAAATGCTAGAAAGACTGGCAGGAAATGAATATTTTTGTTTTCTCGATGGTTTTTCTGGATACTTTCAAATTCCTATCGATCCTCTCGATCAAGAAAAAACAACATTCACATGTCCTTTTGGAACATATGCTTACAGACGAATGCCTTTGGGTTTATGTAATGCACCTACTATATTCCAAAGATGCATGATTGCAATATTTCATGACATGATTGAAGTATCTATGGAAGTTTTTATGGATGATTTCTCTGTCTTCGGAAAGTCATTCAAAAGTTGTTTGGTCAATTTAAGTAAAATGCTTAAAAGATGTGAAGAAACTAACTTAGTTCTCAATTGGGAAAAATGCCACTTCATGGTTAAAGAAGGAATTGTGCTCGGACATAAAGTGTCTGGAGTAGGATTAGAAGTTGAAAAAGCAAAAATTAAAGTCATAACAAAACTACCACCTCCTACTAATATCAAAAGTATTAGAAGCTTTCTTGGACATGCCGGTTTTTACCGTAGATTCATAAAAGATTTCTGCAAAATAACTAAACCTTTAACTAAGCTTCTTGAAAATGATGTTCCATTCGAATTCAATGAAGAATGCGTAAAAGCATTTGAACTACTAAAAGAAAAACTTACATGCATACCTATTATAGCAAACCCAGATTGGAATCTTCCATTTGAGCTAATGTGTGATGCAAGTGAAAGTTCTGTTGGTGCCATACTTGGCCAACAAAAATAAAAACATTTTCATCCAATTTACTTTGCTAGTAGAATATTGAATGCAGCCCAACAAAATTTTACGATAACAGAAAAAGAACTAATGGCTGTTGTATTTGCATTTGATAAATTCAGATCATATCTCGTTCTATCTAAAACGGTCGTTTACACAGATCATTCAGCATTAAAATATCTCTTTAAAAAGTTAGAAGCCAAACCTCGTCTCATACGATGGGTTTTGCTCTTACAAGAATTCGATATTGAGTTAAAAGACAAAAAAGGTGCTGATAATGTTGCAGCAGATCACCTATCTAGAATTGAAAAACAAGATGGTGATGATGAAGAATTTGAAATAACGATTACTTTCCAGAAGAAATTCTGATGGAAATAAATTCAGATAAAGAACCTTGGTTTGATGATTTTGCAAATTATTTGGCTGGACAAATTCTACCTAAAAACATGACATACCAACAAAAGAAAAAATTATTTTCCGATCTTAAAAACTTCTTTTGGGAATAGCCACATCTTTTTAAGATATATCCTGATGGGATCATAAGAAGATGTATGACAGGACCTGAAACCCGATCCATTCTTGATGCATGTCATCATGGACCAACTGGAAGATATTATGGACCGTCCATCACAGCCAGAAAAGTCCTATAATATTGTTCCTATTGGCCCACAATATTCAGGGAAGCTCATACTTAAGTACGCCTTTGTGAAGCATGTCAAAAACCTGGAAATATATCAAAACGAGATGAAATGACTTTAAAATATATACAAATATGTGAGATATTTGACATATGGGGTATAGATTTCATGGGTCCTTTTCCAAAATCCCATAAGTTTGAATACATACTGGTAGCTATTGATTGTGTTTCAAAATGGGCAGAAGCCCAAGCTCTTCAAACTAATGATACAAAAGTCGTTATAACATTCCTTAAAAAACTCTTTTGTCGCTTTAGAGTTCCAAAAGCCTTAATTAGCGACGGAGGAACACATTTATGTAATCATATGATGGAAAAAGCCATGAAGAAATATGGTGTAAACCATCGTTTCTCTACCTCATACCACCCTCAAACTAGTGGTCAAGTGGAAAACACAAAAAGAACAATAAAAAGAATCTTGGAAAAGACTGTAAAAGAAAATCCTGCTCTTTGGTCTAAAAAACTGGATGACACTCTGTGGGCTTTCCGCACAGCATACAAAACACCCACTGGAACAACACCTTATAAACTAATCTATGGAAAAGCTTGCCATTTGCCGCTCGAATTAGAACATCATGCATATTGGGCACTTAAGAATTGTAACACCGATCTAATTGCCGCTGGAGAAAAACGAATGTTTCAACTTCACAGAGTTAAACGAATTTCGTTTACACGCTTATGAAAATTCTATACTATACAAAGAAAGAACAAAAATCTGGCATGATCGAAAACTCAAAATCCATAAAGAATTCAACAAAGGAGACAAAGTACTACTATTTGATTTGAAATATAAAATCAAACAACCAAAATTAAAATCCCGTTGGCTTGGACCATGTATGGTAAAACACCAATATCCACCTGGATATGTGGAATTATACAGGAAAGATAATAAAACTTGTATTGTCAATGGTCACATACTTAAATTATATCATGAAGAAGAAAGTTACAATGATCGAAGGGCATAACTAACTCCCTTCTTCCCTAAAACATAAAATTACACGTCCTTGTGAGTCTAGCTTAAGACTCCTTGAAAAACAAGCGCTTCTGGGGAGGCAACCCGTGTTTTCAAAAATTTTCACCACATTTTAATTTAAGTCTGGAGGCATTTTCGCCTTTGTGGTTAAAAAAAAAAGTTCCAAAAATATTTTTGTGTGTTTGTTTATTTTTGTAGGTTTAATGAGAATATATGGATGCTTGCTGAGGAATCTCTTATATCAACTTCCATCGATCGCCCCGGGAAGTTTCAATCTCTTTTCTCGATTATCCTATTTTTATATTTTTAAGTTTTTCACATTAGGGACAATGTTGAACTTAAGTGTGGAGGGAATGCAAATAGAATAATCGAGCGTATTCCACCTTATTGCTTCTCCTATTTAATTCAGAAATTTTTGATAAAAATGCATGGTATTTCAATACATATCTAAAACAAGTACAATCCCCACTAAATTGTGAGAATATTCATAGACTTTATCTGAAGTGTATAGCATTTTTGCACTTCCTGTTTCATTATATATGAGTATGCCGGTAATTCATTTTAACTCTAGAACTTGTTCATGTATATCATTTACTAAATCGCAGTGAGGTTAATTTATTGACGAATATAGATGATGAAAAGGCAAAATATCCACCAAAAATAATCCTTATCTCAATTATCCTTATACACCAAAAAGCAGCCGGAAATAAATAAAAAGTTATCAAAGCACTTCTGCTATAATCCTTCTATTTGCTAGGCGCTAGTAAGATAAAGAAAAAATGATGAATAAAGGCAAGAAAAATATATGCTTATAAAAAAAAAAAATAAAGTGAAAAATATGATGTTGCCTAGAGATAGTGAAAATCATTATGGGTGTTATATCTCCTAAAAATAAAACCCCCCAAATTATTCCCTATATCCGAAACAAAATAAGCCTAATTTTGCCTACTTTTGATATATTTGTCTGGTGCTCACGCCGCAACTGTTATGTTTACGTATCTTGTACAAGCCTATAGTAGTTTTCTTGATTTATGTCTGTGCAAATTGAGTGTTCCCACATAATCACCCTATTGAGAGAAATTGTGCGAATTTAAATAAATCCTATGTAAGGTGATATAGTATGTATTGATGCCATTTATATGAAATATATTTGTCTCTAACAAATAAACATCCTTCTAGAATCTATCTTTAAAAAATCTTTAATCTATTTTGTCGCTTACATTGCTTGAGGGCAAGCAATAGCTAAGTGTGGAGCGATTTGATGACGCTTGAATTGTACATATTTTATATAGCGTTATTTGTTAGTTTCTATATGATTTATAAGGACTTTCGATACTTAATTGCATGAAAATACATTTCAGGTCCAATAGACAAAGAACTTCAAGATCCAAGGCAAAGTGTACAAATCCAAGATAATCATATGATAAAGCCTATTCCAAGCGAAAAGAGCGCCGAGCATTTGTCTCAAATGCACCGGTTACGGGGTCGTATATAAATCAAGTCAATGCAATAAAGAGCAGCGATCTTAGTATTAATGTGCGCCGGCCTTTAGCCTTAATAATGACCCTTTGGCGCCAAGTAAACTTCTGAAGTTCGCCGTTGTTTTGCTCCAAGATTGCCGGCATTCTATGTGAAGTTCGCCGACTTTTGTATTAAGTGCGACGTGCTTCAGTGCCTGGCCACTTCTCCACGCCTATAAATAGAGCCCCATTTCGTCTCAATTTCACACACCTCTCATCCCAACAACCTCTAAAGTTCTGAGACTCACTCTCTCTCATAAACCAATCATTGGAGTGCTTAGTGAAGCCAAAGATCCTTTTAAGCATTGAAATACTTCTTAGATATTATTGTGGTGATGGCTAGTTACGGTAGCTTCTTCATTACATTAATTCAGAAGCATGTTGCTCATTTCAATCATTATTATCACTGTAAGCTTGTTTATTAAAGCCATGTTAGGCTAAACTTATTATGGTTGCTTGGATATATTAATATAATAAAGTTATTGGTTGTGGTTATGATCTTTTGTTGAATTATTGTTTATGTTAAGCTCCTGTCATGTTCTAAACTTATCACCATTGTTTATCACTTATGATTATAATTGCTAGTTGGAAACGGTCGAAAGATTCAAATAGTATTTTATGGTTTTTGATAAGGCGAAAAGAGTACCGCTTTTGGGGGGCCATTTAAGCCCGAATTCGTGATTATTTGATCAAATATTGCCCTAAATCGTTCCTTTTGTCCTTTTAGGTACTTTTGAGAGGAAATTTACAAAAGGAAGCATTTTGACGTTTTTTGAGCGAAAAAGAGAAGAAAACGACAAAGTCAAAATACATGTGACGGCATCAAGCTTGGAAAAAGAGGTGGATATGGCTAATACACATGACGGCCCAGAACTATTTCAAGGCAATTTGGCCTGACGGCGTCACCAAGGCCGTCAGGGTCAAAATACATGTGACGGCCCAGAGTCAAATTACACATGACGGCGTCAATATTTAACCTGACGACGTCAGATGTTATAAAGTGACGACGTCAGGAAGAAGGCTTACACAAGAAGAAACCTTAGTGAAACCGTCACAAGATGATTAAGACAATCACAACTTGCACGTAGAGTAGTTGATATTGTTTTGGTCATAACTTTTGCATACGAACTCGGATTTAGGTGATTCAAAAGCCCACGCGAAGAGGACAGAGAGATCTACAATTTTATGAAGAAAATTTGGTCTTGACACTGTCAAGGCTCTGGCTGACGCTGTCAAGATGGGCCGGGTAGAAAATAGCCTATAAATATAACATCATAACTTCACTTTTTGTAAGCCCCCAAACCTAAGTCCGATTCTAGGGTTAGGGTAGGTGTTTTTCCAGAAACTTAGAGGGTTTCAATCACTCCATAAACATCTTATATTGGTTTTTTGATTCTATCTTAATTATTTTTTCCACTATCATTGTTGCTTGCTCTTCTTTGATGACGTTTTCCTAATTCACCTTGTGTCTACTTATGATTCTGTGAAACTTGTATATAATTGATTAGATCTTATTGATTCCTTGTTGATGTTTGTGTCTATCTTCATCAATTAGGGTGTGACACTTCAATAGGTCTAATTGGTTTAGCTTATAATTCTTGTTTCCTATTGTCTCTTGTTTAATTGAATGAATTCGATGTTAGGCTTAAGAAAACTGGTAGACTTCCAATTGGTAACTTGCTTGAACGTCTTAAGAAACATGATCGGAGGTGTACTACGATTATATGGTTGTATTTAGTGAATAAGCGAATTCTAGTGATCCCATGTTTGGAGCTTTTAGTCGGCTCGACATAGGAGTGAAGTAGGAGCTTATAGAGTTAGGGAAGATCGTACACGGCCCTACGAATGGTATTAAGGAATATAACCCATCAATTAAAACAAGGTGTGACAATTCAATAGGTAGAATTAGATAGCTAGCAATGAGTAATACATCATAGGTAGACATGCTTCACTTCCCTTGTACAACCGTAGTTTACTTTTCTTGCACATTAGTTTAATTCCGCCCACTCTTCCAATACCCGAGATTTTTACTAGCTTTCTATAAATTATAAAAACACGAAATGAATCATCCTTCACCTTTAGACCTAGTTAGATTAATTTCAATCCTAACGAACACTATTCATGATTTGAACGATAGGTACACTGCCTGGCAGGGATTGCAAGCTTCTCAAGATCCCTTGAGAGGTTAAACCTGTTGCGAGGGCACAATCCCGTGTATCAAGTTTTTAGCGCCGCTGTCGGGGAATAGTTATTGTCTAGGATTAGAATTTCTTTTTATTAGGTCTACTTGCTAGATTCTTTTCTAGTAAGATTTTTATTTTTATTTTTAGGTTTTCTTTAGTCTATCTTATTTCTTCGTTTCTTTGTTCGTAACCATTACCATCCGACATCATGGAAGGTGGTAATATCTTTTATCCCATCAACCCACCACAACAAAACCCACCACTAGCAAACCAACTTCCTAGACCCCGAACATTAGGAGAGTATTCCCGTCTTAGCCTCCAAGGCTATCGAAACACCATTGAGCTCACTCAAGGAGCTAGTGTGTCCCCCTTGCGATCCGACACCATCCGGTTGGTGCAAAGCGGATGTGCATTCAATGGATTTCGTTCCGAAGATCTAATCAACATCTCAAGGATTTCCTAAAAATCGTAGATTCCATAGACCTTGATGTTGCAACTAGAGAGTCGACCTGATTACGTCTATTCCAATTCTCTCTATGTGACCAAGCTAGTCAATGGCTTGAACGTTTACCCGCGGGATCCATCACCTCTTGGGATGATGTTACTTCTCTTTTCCTTGCTCAAATTTTCCCACCGGGGAGAACTACTAAACTTAGAAATGACATCTTGATGTTCCAACAACATCAAGGTGAAACTCTCTATGAAGCATGCACTCGTTTCAAGGACTTACTCCAAAAAGTCCCTCATCATGGCATATATTTTTGGCTTCAAGTCCAAATCTTCTATGACCATATCTATCTCTCCACAAGGCGAACCATTGACCAATCAGCCGGTGGCAAGCTACATGATCTAAGTGCTGAAGAATCATGGGAACTCATAGAAGATCTTGCTCTCTATGATAACAAAAGTTGGAATGATCCCCGTGATTTGAACAAAATGGTCAAGGCAATATCTTTGCCTTCGAACAATTATAGCACTCCCGACAGTAGGATCATGGAACTTGAGGACCAAGTCAAGTTTCTCATGAAATCCTACGAAGCTCCTAAGCCTTCAAGCCAAGTAAACAAAATCACTTCTTCATGTGAATTATGTAGTGGTCCCTATGACACTCGTGATTGCGTGGAACTCTCCGGACAAGCTTTTGTGGATTACGCATCCTCGCGTACCGACGAAGCGAGAGACAAGTGGTACACTTTCAAACCCTAGCCAAACCCTTACGGTGATTCCTACAATCCTTCTTGGAAAAATCACCCGAACCTTAGGTGGAAACAAAACAAAAACATGCTCCAAAACAATTCTACCAATCCACCTAATCGTTACCAACCAAGAAATGGGAGCACTCCTAAGCGACACGGTCAAGAACCAGAAACTGAATGTTAATGCCATATAATCGGTTTCGTCAACTACTTCTTGTCCACAATACTATTCGGTCAAAGCAATGAACACATGTTTCAAGCAAACCCAAATTCTTCAAAAGGACCAATCAAATAAAACATCCGATATTAAACCGGTCAAAAGCATAATTGAAACACCTCCTACACAAAACCTTGACGATGAATTCAAGGAACTTCGCCTTGAACATCCGGTTATTGAAGTTTTAGCAAGAGCTCCCTACTACAACGCCCTTTTAGAGATATATGATGAGAAACTAAAGTTGGGAAAGAATGGGACCGCCTTTGTCCAGAATAAGTTGCCTAAGAAATTAGATGATCTGGGCATATTTGTTTTACCTTGTAGGATCGGGAACTCTGAAGCTTTTGACACACTAGTCAATCTTGGGTCAAGCCTTAATTTACTTCCTTTGTGGCTTTACACCACTCTTAAGCCTGGAAAATTAGATCACACAGAGGTAATTATAGGTCTTGTGGATGGTAGTGTAGCATATCCGGTAGTGGTAGTGAAGGACGTACTAGTGCATATAGGAAGATTAACTGTACTAGCCGATTTCCACGTCCTTGAAATGGTTAGTGACACTACATGCCCTTTGTTAATAGGAAGAGGATTCTTAGCTACAGAAAATGCGATGATCGATTATAAGGAATCTAGGATAGCGGTAGGAGAAGGAGATACTTGGTCGGTCTATGATGTTAAGAAGCATGCTTATGATACTAGTGTGGAACCGACATCTCATTGGGTAGATTTGAATAGGAGACCATCTAGATACGGACCTTGGGTTAATGGAGACTTTATAGGACCTCAACGCCTCTTTTATTTAGAGGATGAGTTTATTAATAAAACGCATTCGGTAGAGCAACTCATAGCTAGGGATGAAGAACTAAACCCTTTTGAGGATCCCTTAGTCTTTAGATTCTAGGAGTAATGCCTATCAATTTAGGAATGAACAAGTGGAAAAGGGAAGGGTATAAGTGTAAATGGAATTGGGACAAGCCACCTAAGGAAGGTGATGGATCATGGCATATGAAGATGATTCTATATGATTCGGATGGAGAAAAGTTTGAGAAGTCATACCGTACCAAGAAAACCGATAGGAAATTGAAACCTAAGTTTGATCCCAAAGATGTCCTCAACGAGGAACTCATACATATAGGATAGCCCATGACCTTGAGTCTAGCTACAAGACTCGTAAATAAAGAAAAGCGCTTCTTGAGAGGCAACCCATGTTTTGTGTGTTTTTATTTGTTTGATTTTTATTTGTTTTCGTATGCGTGTTTATTTTTATTGTTGGTAAATCATGTTTCAAAGTAAATTGTGAAAATGCTTTATTTTGTTTTTAACTTCATCTTAATTACATGTAAAGGTATTTTGCAAAAGTTAAGTGTAAGGGAAGTCCAAATTTGTTTCTAAGAACGAAAATGAGCATGATTCGCTACAATATTAAATGAGCATGTATATTAGTAATTGTTTGAGTCAAATGCTTGAATCGAGTCATAATGATGTTTTGCAGGATTTTCCAGGAAATAAGGCATAAGTTTTTCCAGAAATTTTCAAGAAACTTAACATAAGATTTTTCCAGGAACATTCTGATGGCGTCAGAAGTTATAAGCTGACGGCGTCAGGAGTTATAACCTGAAAATTCTGAAAATCATGGGAGCTCATAAAGGATCTTTCTCTCTATGACAACGAAACTTGGAATGATCCCTGTGATTTGAACAAAACGGTCAAGGCAATATCTTTGCCTTCGAACAATTCTAGCACTCCCGACCGTAGGATCATGGAACTTGAGGACCAAGTCAAGTTTCTAATGAAATCCTACGAAGCTCCTAAGTCTTCAAGCCAAGTGAACAAAATCACTTCTTCATGTGAATTATGTAGTGGTCCCTATGACACTCGTGATTGCGTGGAACTCCCCGGATAAGCTTTTGTGGATTACGCATCCTCGCGTACCGACAAAGCGGGAGACAAGTGGTTCACTTTCAAACCCGAGCCAAACCCTTACGATGATTCCTACAATCCTTCTTGGATAAATCACCCGAATCTTAGGTGGAAACAAAACCAAAACATGCCCCAGAACAATTCTTCCAATCCACCTAATCGTTACCAACAAAACAGTCCACCCTCTAACCGTACTTTCAACAAAAATCCTTCGAATAACTATGGTAGTACCAATAATCTTGAAGGATTGATGTCCAGGTTTATGGCATCTCAAGAAGCTCGCATATCTAAGTTTGAAGCCGATTTCAAACAAAAGCAAAGTGAGATGACCAATAAAATTGACACATTGTTGAAAGTTCTCAATGACCGAGAAATGGGAGCACTCCTAAGCGACACAGTCAAGAACCTGAAACTGAATGTTAATGCCATATCATCGGTTTCGTCACCTACTTCTTGTCCACAATACTATTCGGTCAAAGCCATGAATACGTGTTTCAAGCAAACCCAAATTCTTCAAAAGGACCAATCAAATAAAACATCCGATATTAAACTGGTCAAAAGCATAATTGAAACACCTCCTACACAAAACCTTGACGATGAATTCAAGGAACTTCGCCTTGAACGTCCGGTTATTGAAGTTTTAGAATTAGCTCCCTACTACAACGCCCTTTTAGAGAAATATGATGAGAAACTTAAGTTGGGAAAGAATGGGACCACCTTCGTCCGGAATAAGTTGCCTAAGAAATTAGATGATCTGGGCATATTTGTTTTACCTTGTAGGATCGGGAACTCCGAAGCTTTTGACACACTAGCTGATCTTGGGTCAAGCCTTAATTTACTTCCTTTGTGCCTTTACACCACTCTTAAGCCTGGAAAATTAGATGACACAGAGGTAATTATAGGTCTTGCGGATGGTAGTGTAGCATATCCGGTAGGGGTAGGTAAGGACGTACTAGTGCATATAGGAAGATTAACTGTACTAGCCGATTTCCACGTCCTTGAAATGGTTAGTGACACTGCATGCCCTTTGTTAATAGGAAGAGGATTCTTAGCTACCGCAAATGCGATGATCGATTATTAGGAATCTAGGATAATAGTAGGAGAAGGAGATAATTGGTCGGTCTATGATGTTAAGAAGCATACTTATGATACTAGTGAGGAACCGACATATCATTGGGTAGATTTCAATAGGAGACCATCTAGATACGGACCTTGGGTTAATGGAGACTTTATAGGACCTCAACGCCCATTTTAATAAAACACATTCGGTAGAGCAACTCATAGCTAGGGATGAAGAACTAAACCCTTTTGAGGATCCCTTAGTCTTTAGGAAAATGATTGAATTCCTAGGAGTAATGCCTATCAATTTAGGAATGAACAAGTGGAAAAGGGAAGGGGATAAGTGTAAATGGAATTGGGACAAGCCACCAAAGGAAGGTGACAGATCATGGCATATGAAGATGATTCTATATGATCCGAATGGAGAAAAGTTTGAGAAGTCATACCGTACCAAGAAAACCGATAGGAAGTTGAAACCTAAATTTGATCCAAAAGATATCCTCAACGAGGAACTCACACGTATACGATAGCCCATGACCTTGAGTCTAGCTACAAGACTCGTAAATAAAGAAAAGCACTTCTTAGGAGGCAACCCATGTTTTGTGTGTTTTTATTTGTTTCCGTATGCGTGTTTATTTTTATTGTTGGTAAATCATGTTTCAAAGTAAATTGTGAAAATGCTTTATTTTGTTTTTAACTTCGTCTTAATTACATGTAAAGGTATTTTGCTAAAGTTAAGTGTAAGGGAAGTCCAAATTTGTTTCTAAGAACGAAAATGAGCATGATTCTCTACAATATTAAATGAGCATGTATATTAGTAATTGTTTGAGTCAAATGCTTGAGTCGAGTCATAATGATGTTTTGCAGGATTTTCCAGGAAATAAGGCATAAGTTTTTCTAGAAATTTTCTGAAAACTTAACATAAGAGTTTTCCAGGAACATTCTGACGGCGTCAGGAGTTATAACCTGACGGTGTCAGGTACATAAATTCTGAAAAATTTTGCGAGTTTTGTTTATAACGGAGTCGTAAAAGTTTTGGTTAAATCTTTTGTTTTATAAACTCCAGGAAATCTGCAAATATAGATTCCTCAAGCATTATATCTTTAATTGTTTTGTTTTTATTTCTAAGTCTGGAATTACATCTAGTTGTGAGTTTTCTTTGTTCCGTTTGATGCTTTGGGTTTTTGTGTTTGTTTTCTTAGATTTAACATGTTATATTGGACAAGAAGATGATTTATTTTTCTAGAGGGAAGCTTTCAACTTTATTTTATTGGAGGAAGATTTAACCATGTTATCCATTTATCCACACCGAACGAATCAGGTGAGTATTTGTTTTCATTCTTTTACCTTATTTACTTTTATATCTTTTTATTGAACATTGGGGACAATGTTCATCCTAAGTGTAAGGGGAGGGTAAATGATGATACCTTATAGGATACAATTGCACTTGAGTTAGTTTTTTTGATAGTAGGTGTGTAATAAAACTAAGAGAAATACTTGTTAGTGTAATTTTAGCGCCAAATTTAAAATTTCTTACAACATTTAGGAGTGAAACTTTAGCCTTAACAAGTGTCTCATGGATAGGAGTTGTATAACTAGTAAAAAAACTGTACCACCCAGAAAAATTTTCCATCCAAATATGTGAGGTTCGCCTTTAGATCTGATAGGAAAAGCATTTATTACTAGTGCTTATGAGTGTACCGGTAGCATTTAGATTCCAGAACTTGCGTTAGTGATGCATCCCGAGACCGCTAGTGAGACTACATTCGTGTAGTAGGACAACCCTTGTGTTAAACCCGTATCATAATTACTTGACCATTTAAGTCATATTACTTGACTAGTGAAATCAATTAATTTTCCCACACCTTAGCGTTGTACTCATTTTTAGTTCACGAAACCCCTAGTACACCCCTCCGAGCCGATCTTTTCGTTTCTAACTTTAAGCATTTTACTTAAAAGAAGAATTTGTTAACAATCCACCCCAAATGTGCAACCAAATCGCCTTAGCCTTCTGTGTATGCACTCATCTTTAGTGCATTATTGTTCCATGTTTATACCCTTAGTTAATTATCTAATTTATTACATGGTTGCTAAGTCGAGTCATATCTTGTACATATTGTTTTGAGACGATTGGGACTCATGGGTAAAGTACTTGTGTTATGGAGTAATGGGGAAGAACATCATATATTACCCCCCATATGTGCGTTAATCTTAAAAAGTACTCCAAGTATTTTGATTATCTTAATTCGAGTAATTAGAATAGTTGATTGTAAAGTATGTAAAAGTTCAAGTGTAAGGGAAATGTAAATCTCCTATGATGTATTATTTTGGATGGTAGGGTAAAAGTGTATGCAAAAAAAACAAAGAAATAAATAAATAAAATAAAAAATAAAAAAAACATACGGACTGCCATCCTGTTTCATTCTATGTTTGTTTTAAGTTTTTGTTATTTCTGATTTATTAGCTTAAGTTGAGTCGAGTCTTAGCTTAGCAACGCCATATTGTACATGTAATTAACCAAGATGATTAACTCGCCACCAGTAAATATTGCCTTTATCCAACAAAACCATGTTTATCATATCCCTACACTTAACGTTATAACCCTTTAAAAGACCTATTTGTTAGTTTATCCTAGGTGCTTACGCCAAGTGGTAGATGTTTGATCCTTTCCCAAGCCTATGGTAATCTATTTGCTATGACAGGTAGTGAGAGATGTTTTCCCTTTCCTTATTGTGATATATACTTTATTACTCCCGGGAGATGTGAGTATCTAAAGCCTATTTGTGAGGTGCTAGAGTATAACCTCCGTGCTTGTTTTTGGTTTTAAGTAGAACAATTATTTGTTGTAATTACTTTTATATTAGTGTTAAATGACTCCTAACTTGTATTTTGATTAGAATAAAAGCGCATTTGCTTGAGGACAAGCAAATCTCAAGTGTAAGGGTATTTGATAAGGCGAAAAGTGTACCGCTTTTGGGGGGTTATTAAAGCCCGAATTCGTGATTATTTGATCAAATATTGCCCTAAATCGTTCCTTTTGTTATTTTAGGTACTTTTGAGAGGAAATTTACAAAAGGAAGCATTTTAGACGTTTTTGTAGCGAAAAAGTGAAGAAAACGACAAAGTCTCAAATTCTTGCTGGAAACAGTACCTGACGGCGTCAAGGGTTTACTATTGATGGCGTCAAGCTTGGCAAAAGAGGTGGATATGGCTAATACACATGACGGCCCAGAACTATTCCAAGGCAATTTGGCCTGTCGGCGTCACCAAGGCCGTCAAGGTCAGAATACATGTGACGGCCCAGAGTTAAATTACACATGACAGCGTTAGGATTTAACCTGACGACGTCAGATGTTATAAAGTGACGACATCAGGAAGAAGGCTTACACAAGAAGAAAACTTAGTGAAACCGTCACAAGATGATCAAGACAATCACAACTTGCGCGCGGAGTAGCTGATATCGTTTTGGTCATAACTTTTCCATACGAACTCGGATTTAGGTAATTCAAAAGCCCACGGGAATAGGATGAAGAGATATACAATCTGATGAAGAAAAGTTGGTCTTGATGCCGTCAAGGCTCGGGCTGACGCCGTCAAGATGGGCCGAGCTGAAAATAGCCTATAAATATAACATCATAACTTCACTTTTTGTAAGCCCCAAACCCTAAGTTCGATTCTAGGGTTAGGGTAGGTGTTTTTCCAAAAACTTAGAGGGTTTTAATCACTCCATAAACATCTTATATTGGTTTTTTGATTCTATCTTAATTATGTTTTCCATGATCATTGTTGCTTGCTCTTCTTTGATGACGTTTTGCTAATTCACCTTGTGTCTACTTATGATTCTGTGAAACTTGTATATAATTCATTAGATCTTATTGATTCCTTGTTGATGTTTGTGTTTATGTTCATCAATTAGGGTGTGACACTTCGATAGGTCTAATTGGTTTAGCTTATAATTCTTGTTTCCTATTGTCTCTTGTTTAATTGAATGAATTCGATGTTAGGCTTAAGAAAACTGGTAGACTTCCAATTGGTAACTAGCTTGAACGTCTTAAGAAACATGATCAGAGGTGTACTACGATTATATGGGTGTATTTAATGCATAAGCGAATTCTAGTGATCCCATGTTAGGAGCTTTTAGTCGGCTCGACATAGGAGTGAAATCGGAGCTTATAGAGTTAGGGAAGATCGTACACGGCCCTATGAATGGTGTTAAGGAATAAAACCCGTCAATTAAAACAAGGTGTGACAATTCAATAGGTAGAATTGGATAGCTAGCAATGAGTAATACATCATAGGCAGACATGCTTCACTTCCCTTGTAGAACCCTAGTTTACTTTTCTTGCACATTAGTTTAATTATTAGCTTTTGGGTTACTTGATTAGAAACTAATTCCGCCCACTCTTCCAATACCCCAGATTTTTACTTGCTTTTCATAAATTAAAAAAACACGAAAAGAATCATCCTTCACCTTTAGACCTAGTTATATTAATTTCAATCCTAACGAACACTATTCCTGAGTTGAACGATGAGGTACATCGCCTGGCGGGGATTGCAAGCTTCTCAAGATCCCTTGAGAGGTAGAACCTGTTGCGAGGGCACAATCCTGTGTATCAAGTTTTTGGCGCCGCTATCGGGGAATAGTTATTGTTTAGGGTTAGAATTTCTTTTTATTAGGTCTACTTGCTAGATTCCTTTCTAGTAAGATTTTTATTTTTATTTTTAGGTTTTCTTTAGTCTATCTTATTTATTTGTTTCTTTGTTCGTAACCATTACCATCCGACATCATGGAAGGTGGTAATATCTTTGATCCCATCAACCCACCACAACAAAACCACCCACAAAACCCACCACTAGCAAACTAACTTCCTAGACCCTGAACTTTAGGAGAGTATTCCCATCCTAGCCACCAAGGCTATCGAAACACTATTGAGCTCACTCAAGGAGCTAATGTGTCCCCCTTGCGATCCGACACCATCCGGTTGGTGCAAAGCGGATGTGCATTCCATGGACTTCGTTCCGAAGATCCTAATCAACATCTCAAGGATTTCCTAAAAATCGTAGATTCCATAGACCTTGATGTTGCAACTAGAGAGTCGACCTGATTACGTCTATTCCAATTCTCTCTATGTGACCAAGCTAGTTAATGGCTTGAACGTTTACCCGCGGGATCCATCACCTCTTGGGATGATCTCACTTCTCGTTTCCTTGCTCAATTTTTCCCACCGGGGAGAACTACTAAACTTATAAATGACATCTTGATGTACCAACAACGTCAAGGTGAAACTCTCTATAAAGCATGGACTTGTTTCAAGGACTTACTCCAAAAAGTCCCTCATCATGGCATAGATCTTTGGCTCCACGTCCAAATCTTCTATGACCATATCGATCTCTCCACAAGGCGAACAATTGACCAATCGGCCGGTGGAAAGCTACGTGATCTAAGTGCGGAAGAATCATGGGAACTCATAGAAGATCTTGCTCTCTATGAAAACGAAAGTTGGAATGATCCCCGTGATTTGAACAAAACGGTCAAGGAAATATCTTTGCGTTCGAACAATTATAGCACTCCCGACCGTAGGATCATGGAACTTGAGTAAGTCAAGTTTCTCATGAAATCCTACGAAGCTCCAAAGCCTTCAAGCCAAGTGAACAAAATCACTCCGTCATGCGAATTATGTAATGGTCCCTATGACACTCGTGATTGCATGGAACTCCCCGGACAAGCTTTTGTGGATTACGCATCCTCGCGTACCGACGAAGCGGGAGACAAGTGGTACACTTTCAAACCCGAGCCAAACCCTTACGGTGATTCCTACATTCCTTTTTGGAAAAATCACCCGAACCTTAGGTGGAAATAAAACCAAAACATGCCCCAAAACAATTCTTCCAGTCCACCTAATCGTTACCAACCAAACGGTCCACCCTCTAACCGTACTTTCAACAACAATCCTTCCAATAACTATGGTAGTATCAATAATCTTGAAGGATTGATGTCTAGTTTTATGGCATCTCAAGAAGCTCGCATATCTAAGTTTGAAGCCGATTTAAAAAAAAAGCAAAGTGAGATGACCAATAAAATTGACACATTGTTGAAAGTTCTCAATGACCGAGAAATGGGAGCACTCCTAAGCGACACGGTCAAGAGCCCGAAACTGAACGTTAATGCCATATCATCGGTTTTGTCACCTACTTCTTGTCCATAATACTATTCGGTCAAAGCAATGAACACGTGTTTCAAGCAAACCCAAATTCTTCAAAAGGACCAATCAAATAAAACATCCGATATTAAACCAGTCAAAAGCATAATTGAAACACCTCCTACACAAAACCTTGATGATGAATTCAAGGAACTTCGCCTTGAACGTCCGGTTATTGAAGTTTTAGCAAGAGCTCCCTACTACAACGCCCTTTTAAAGAAACATGATGAGAAACTTAAGTTGGGAAAGAATGGGACCACCTTCGTCCGGAATAAGTTGCCTAAGAAATTAGATGATCTGGGCATATTTGTTTTACCTTGTAGGATCGGGAACTCCGAAGCTTTTGACACACTAGCCGATTTTGGGTCAAGCCTTAATTTACTTCCTTTGTGCCTTTACACCACTCTTAAGCCTGGAAAATTAGATGATACGGAGGTAATTATAGGTCTTGCTGATGGTAGTGTAGCATATCCGGTAGGGGTAGTGAAGGACGTACTAGTGCATATAGGAAGATTAACTGTACTAGCCGATTTCCACGTCCTTGAAATTGTTAGTGACACTACATGCCCTTTGTTAATAGGAAGAGGATTCTTAGCTACCGCAAATGCGATGATTGATTATAAGGAATCTAGGATAGCGGTAGGAGAAGGAGATACTTGGTCGGTCTATGATGTAAAGAAGCATGCTTATGATACTTGTGAGGAACCGACATCTCATTGGGTAGATTTGAATAGGAGACCATCTAGATACGGACCTTGGGTTAATGGAGACTTTATAGGACCTCAACACCCATTTCATTTAGAAGAGGAGTTTATTAATAAAACGCATTCGGTAGAGCAACTCATAGCTAGGGATGAAGAACTAAACCCTTTTGAGGATCCCTTAGTCTTTAGGAAAATGATTGAATTCCTAGGAGTAATGCCTATCAATTTAGGAATGAACAAGTGGAAAAGGGAAGGGGATAAGTGTAAATGGAATTGGGACAAGCCACCTAAGGAAGTTGACGGATCATGGCATATGAAGATGATTCTATATGATCCGGATGGAGAAAAGTTTGAGAAGTCATACCATACCAAGAAAACCAATAGGAAATTGAAACCTAAGTTTGATCCCAAAGATGTCCTCAACGAGGAACTCACACGTATATGATAGCCCATGACCTTGATTCTAGCTACAAGACTCGTAAATAAAGAAAAGCGCTTCTTGGGAGGCAACCCATGTTTTGTGTGTTTTTATTTGTTTGATTTTTATTTGTTTCCGTATGCATGTTTATTTTTATTGTTGGTAAATCATGTTTCAAAGTAAATTATGAAAATGCTTTATTTTGTTTTTAACTTCGTCTTAATTACATGTAAAGGTATTTTGCAAAAGTTAAGTGTAAGGGAAGTCCAAATTTGTTTCTAAGAACGAAAATGAGCATGATTCGCTACAATATTAAATGAGCATGTATATTAGTAATTGTTTGAGTCAAATGCTTGAATCGAGTCATAATGATGTTTTGCAGGATTTTCCAGGAAATAAGACATAAGTTTTTCAAGAAATTTTCCGGAAACTTAACATAAGATTTTTCCAGGAACATTCTGACGGCGTCAGGAGTTATAACCTGACGGCGTCAGGTAAATAAATTCTGAAAAATTTTGCGAGTTTTGTTTATACCAGAGTCGTAAAAGTTTTTGTTAAATCTTTAGTTTTATAAACTCCAGGAAATCTGCAAATATTCATTCCACAAGCATTATATCTTTAATTGTTTTGTTTTTATTTCTAAGTCTGGAATTACATCTAGTTGTGAGTTTTCTTTGTTCGGTTTGATGCTTTGGGTTTTTTTGTTTGTTTTCTCAGATTTACCAGGTTATATTGGACAAGAAGATGATTTATTTTTCTAGAGGGAAGCTTTCAACTTTCATTTTATTGGAGGAAGATTTAACCATGTTATCCATTTATCTACACCGAACGAATCAGGTGAGTATTTGTTTTCATTCTTTTACCTTATTTACTTTTATATCTTTTTATTGAATATTGGGGACAATGTTCATCCTAAGTGTAAGGGGAGGGTAAATGATGATACCTTATAGGATACGATTACACTTGAGTTTGTTTGTTTGATAGTAGGTGTGTAATAAAACTAAGAGAAATATTTGTTAGTGTAATTTTAGCGCCAAATTTAAAATATTTTACAACATTTAGGAGTGAAACTTTAGCCTTAACAAGCGTCTCATGGATAGGAGTTGTATAACTAGCACAAAAACTGTACCACCCAGAAAATTTTCCACCCAAATATGTGAGGTTCGCCTTTAGATCTGATAGGAAAAGCATTCATTATTAGTGCTTATGAGTGTACCAGTAGCATTTAAATTCCAGAACTTGCGTTAGTGATGCATCCCGAGACTGCTAGTGTGATTACATTCGTGTAGTAGGATTTACTACATGATAAGAGGCATTAGGATAACCCTTGTGTTGAACCCGTATCATAATTACTTATCTATTTAAGTTATATTACTTGACTAGCGAAGTCAATTAATTTTCCCACACCTTAGCGTTGTACTCATTTTTAGTACACGAAACCCCTAGTACACCCCTCCGAGCCTATCTTTTCGTTTCTAACTTTAAGAATTTTACTTAAAGGAAGAATTTGTTAACAATCCACCCCAAATGTGCAACCAAATCGCGTTAGCCTTCCGTGTATGCACTCATCTTTAGTGCATTATTGTTATATGTTTAAACCCTTAGTTAATTATTTAATTGATTACATGGTTGCTAAGTCGAGTCATATCTTGTACATATTGTTTTGAGACGATTGGGACTCATGGGTAAAGTACTTATATTTTGAGTAATGGGGAAGAACATCATATATTACCCCCATATGTGCGTTAATCTTAAAAAGTACTCCAAGTATTTTGATTATCTTAATTCGAGTCATTACAATAGTTGATTGTAAAGTATGTAAAAGTTCAAGTGTAAGCGGAATGTAAATCTCCTATGATGTATTATTTTGGATGGTAGGGGAAAAGTGTATGCAAAAAAAAAAAAAAAAAAAAAAAAAAAAAGAAAAAAAAAAAAAAACATACGGACTACCATCCCGTTTCATTCTATGTTTGTTTTAAGTTTTTGTTATTTCTGGTTTATTAGCTTAAGTCGAGGCGAGTTTTGGCTTAGCAACACCATATTGTACATGTAATTAACCAAGATGATTAACTCGTCACCAGTAAATATTGCCTTTATCCAACAAAACCGTGTATTTCATATCCCTATACCTAACATTACAACCCTTTAAAAAGACCTCTTTGATAGTTTATCCTAGGTGCTTACGCCATGTGGTGGAGGTTTGATCCTTTCCCAAGCCTATGGTAATCTATTTTGTTATGACAGGTAGTGAGAGATGTTTTCCATTTCCATAATGTGATATTACTTTATTACACCCGAGAGATGTGAGTATCTAAACACTATTTGTGATGTGCTAGTGTACGACCTCCGTGCTTGTCTTTGGTCTTTAGTGGAACGATTATTTGTTGTAATTACTTTTATATTAGTGTTAAATGACACCTAACTTATATTTTGATTACAATAAAAGCGCAATTGCTTGAGGACAAGCAAATCTCAAGTGTAAGGGTATATGATGAGGCAAAAAATGAACCATTTTTAGGGGGTCACCAGTAAATATTGCCTTTAGGGGGTCACCATTTCCTTATTGTGATATATACTTTATTACACCCGGGAGATGTGAGTATCTAAACACTATTTGTCAGGTGCTAGTGTATAACTTCCGTGCTTGTTTTTGGTTTTAAGTGGAATGATTATTTGTTGTAATTACTTTTATATTAGTGTTAAATGACCCCTAACTTGTATTTTGATTAGAATAAAACCGCATTTGCTTGAGGACAAGCAAATCTCAAGTGTAAGGGTATTTGATAAGGCGAAAAGTGTACCGCTTTTGGGGGCCATTTAAGCCCGAATTCATGATTATTTGATCAAATATTACCCTATATCATTCCTTTTGTGATTTTAGGTACTTTTGAGAGGAAATTTACAAAAGGAAGCATTTTAGACGTTTTTGGAGCGAAAAAGTGAAGAAAACGACAAAGTCTCAAATTCTTGCTGGAAACAGTACCTGACGGCGTCAAGGGTTTACTAGTGATGGCTTCAAGCTTGGAAAAAGAGGTGGATATGGCTAATACACATGACGGCCCTGAACTATTTCAAGGTAATTTGGCCTGACGGGGTCACCAAGGCCGTCAGGGTCAGAATACATGTGACGGCCCAGAGTTAAATTACACATGACGGCGTCAGGATTTAACCTGACGACGTCAGATGTTATAAAGTGACAACGTCAGGAAGAAGGCTTACACAAGAAGAAACCTTAGTGAAATCGTCACAAGATGATCAAGACAATCACAACTTGCGCGCGGAGTAGCTGATATTGTTTTGGTCATAACTTTTGCATACGAACTCGGACTTTGGTTACTCAAAAGCCCACGCGAATATGATGAAGAGATCTACAATTTGATGAAGAAATGTTGGTCTTGATGCCGTCAAGGCTCGGGCTGACGCCGTTAAGATGGGCCGGGCAGAAAATAGCCTATAAATATAACATCATAACTTCACTTTTTGTAAGCCCCCAACCCTAAGTTCGATTCTAGGGTTAGGGTAGGTGTTTTTCCAGAAACTTAGTGGGTTTCAATCACTCCATAAACATCTTATATTGGTTTGTTGATTCTATATTAATTATGTTTTCCATTATCATTGTTGCTTGCTCTTCTTTGATGACGTTATGCTAATTCACTTTGTGTCTACTTATGATTCTGTTAAACTTGTATATAATTGATTAGATCTTATTGATTCCTTGTTGATGTTTGTGTCTATCTTCATCAATTAGGGTGTGACACTTCAATAGGTCTAATTGGTTTAGCTTATAATTCTTGTTTCCTATTGTCTCTTGTTTAATTGAATGAATTCGATGTTAGGCTTAAGAAAACTGGTAGACTTCCAATTGGTAACTTGCTTGAACGTCTTAAGAAACATGATCAGATGTGTACTACGATTATATGGTTATATTTAATGCATAAGCGAATTATAGTTATCCCATGTTAGGAGCTTTTAGTCGGCTCGACATAGGAGTGAAGTAGGAGCTTATAGAGTTAGGGAAGATCGTACACGGCCCTACGAATCGTATTAAGGAATATAACCCGTCAATTAAAACAAGGTGTGACAATTCAATAGGTAGAATTGGATAGGTAGCAATGAGTAATACATCATAGGTAGACATGCTTCACTTCCCTTGTAGAATCCTAGTTTACTTTTCTTGCACATTAGTTTAATTATTAGCTTTTGGGTTAGTTGATTAGCAACTAATTCCACCTACTCTTCTAATACCTGAGATTTTTACTTGCTTTTCATAAATTATAAAAACACAAAAAGAATCATCCTTCACCTTTATACCTAGTTAGATTAATTTCAATCCTAACGAACACTATTCCTGAGTTGAACGATCAGGTACACTGCCTGGCGGGGATTGCAAGCTTCTCAAGATCCCTTGAGAGGTAAAACCTGTTGCGAGGGCACAATCTCGTGTATCAAGTTTTTGGCACCGCTGTCGGGGAATAGTTATTGTCTAGGGTTAGAATTTCTTTTTATTAGGTCTACTTGCTAGATTCCTTTCTAGTAAGATTTTTATTTTTATTTTTAGGTTTTCTTTAGTCTATCTAATTTCTTTGTTTCTTTGTTCGTAACCATTACCATCCGACATCATGGAAGGTGGCAATATCTTTGATCCCATCAACCCACTACAACAAAACCACCCACAAAACCCACCACAAGTAAACCAACCTCCTAGACCCCGAACTTTGGAGAGTATTCCAGTCCTTGCTACCAAGGCTATCGAAACACCATTGAGCTTACTCAAGGAGCTAATATGTCCCCCTTGCAATCCGACACCATCCGGTTGGTGCAAAGCGGATGTGCATTCCATGAACTTCGTTCCGAAGATCCTAATCAACATCTCAAGGATTTCCTAAAAATCGTAGATTCCATAGACCTTGATGTTGCAACTAGAGAGTCGACCTGATTACGTCTATTCTAATTCTCTCTATGCGACCAAGCTAGTCAATGGCTTGAACGTTTACCCGCGGGATCCATCACCTCTTGGGATGATCTCACATCTCGTTTCCTTGCTCAATTTTTCCCACCAGGGAGAACTACTAAACTTAGAAATGACATCTTGATGTTCCAACAACGTCAAGGTGAAACTCTCTATGAAGCATGGACTCGTTTCAAGGACTTACTCCAAAAAGTCTCTCATCATGGCATAGATCTTTGGCTCCAAGTCCAAATCTTTTATGACCATATCAATCTCTCCACAAGGCGAACCATTGACCAATCGGCCGGTGGCAAGCTACGTGATCTAAGTGCGGAAGAATCATTGGAACTCATAGAAGATCTTGCTCTCTATGACAAGGAAAGTTGGAATGATCCCCGTGATTTGAACAAAACGGTCAAGGCAATATCTTTGCCTTCGAACAATTCTAGCACTCCCGACCATAGGATCATGGAACTTGAGTAAGTCAAGTTTCTCATCAAATCCTACGAAGCTCCTAAGCCTTCAAGCAAAGTGAACAAAATCACTTCTTCAAGCGAATTATGTAGTGGTCCCTATGACACTCGTGATTGCGTGGAATTCCCCGAACAAGATTTTGTGGATTACGCTTCCTTGTGTACCGACGAAGCGGGAGACAAGTGGTACATTTTCAAACCCGGGCCAAACCCGTACGGTGATTCCTACAATCCTTCTTTGAAAAATCACCTGAACCTTAGGTGGAAACAAAACCAAAACATGCCCCAAAACAATTCTTCCAATCCACCTAATCGTTACCAACCAAACGGTCCACCCTCTAACCGTACTTTCAACAACAATCCTTCCAATAATTATGGTAGTACCAATAATCTTGAAAGATTGATGTCCAGGTTTATGGCGTCTCAAGAAGCTCGCATATCTAAGTTTGAAGCCGATTTCAAACAAAAGCAAAGTGAGATGACCAATAAAATTGATACATTGTTGAAAGTTCTCAATGACTGAGAAATGGGAGCACTCCTAAGCGACACGGTCAAGAACCCGAAACTGAACGTTAATGCCATATCATCGGTTTCGTCACCTACTTCTTATCCACAATACTATTCGGTCAAAGCAATGAATACGTGTTTCAAGCAAACCCAAATTCTTCAAAAGGACCAATCAAATAAAACATCCGATATTAAACCGGTCAAAAGCATAATTAAAACACCTCCTACACAAAACCTTGACGATGAATTCAAGGAACTTCGCCTTGAACGTCCGGTTATTGAAGTTTTAGCAAGAGCTCCCTACTACAACTCCCTTTTAGAGAAACATGATGAGAAACTTAAGTTGGGAAAGAATGGGACCGCCTTCATCCGGAATAAGTTGCCTAAGAAATTAGATGATCTGGGCATATTTGTTTTACCTTGTAGGATCGGGAACTCCGAAGCTTTTGACATACTAGCCGATCTTGGGTCAAGCCTTAATTTACTTCCTTTGTGCCTTTACACCACTCTTAAGCTTGGAAAATTAGATGACACAGAGGTAATTATAGGTCTTGCGGATGGTAGTGTAGCATATCCGGTAGGGGTAGTGAAGGACGTACTAGTGCATATAGGAAGATTAACTGTACTAGCCGATTTCCACGTCCTTGAAATGGTTAGTGACACTACATGCCCTTTGTTAATAGGAAGAGGATTCTTAGCTACCGCAAATGCGATGATCGATTATAAGGAATCTATGATTGCGGTAGGAGAAGGAGATACTTGGTCGGTCTATGATGTTAAGAAGCATGCTTATGATCCTAGTGAGGAACCGACATCTCATTGGGTAGATTTGAATAGGAGACCATCTAGATACGGACCTTGGGTTAATGGTGACTTTATAGGACCTCAACGCCCATTTTATTTACAAGAGGAGTTTATTAATAAAACGCATTCGGTAGAGCAACTCATAGCTAGGGATGAAGAACTAAACCCTTTTGAGAATCCCTTAGTCTTTAGGAAAATGATTAAATTCCTAGGAGTAAGTGATGAGGCGAAAAATAAACCGTTTTTAGGGGGTCATTTAAGCCCGGAATTGAATTTATTTGGTCAAATATTGCCCTAAATCGTTCCTTTTGTGATTTTAGGTACTTTGTGAGTGAATTCTGGAAAAGGAAGCATTTTAGACGTTTTTGGAGCATAAAGGTGAAGAAAACGGCAAAGACATAATTTTCCATGGTGGGAACAGTACCTGACGGTGCCAAGAAGGAAAATATGACGGCGTCAAGAGCAAAATCCATGACGACCGAGAGAAAACCTGAAGGCGTTAGAAGTAGGGCGTCAAGAGTCATTTTGGTGACGGCCTCAAGAAGGATTACACATGACGGCGTCAAACCCAGATCTAGGCAGTCCGAGAACTTTATTGGCGGTGAGATGACAGCGTCAGAAATTTACTCTTGACGCCGTCACCTCACAAAATCTATATATACTTTTCTATTTTTCATTCGTTAGGAGAGGAACTTGTGTTGAGAATACTAGTGCCGAACCTAATAAACCCTAGGTCATTTGTAACAGTATTTTCAAGGGTTTTCACCCCTTGAAACCTTTCATGTTCAATTAAGATAAGTCTTCTTTCAATTCATTCAATATGTCTATGTGTTGTTTGAATATATCTTATGCTTGTCTTGATTATAACATGCTAGGCTAGATCTTTCATGTGTTTGCTTAGATGTAATGAAACCTAGATGTTGATTATAGGTTGATTGCTTGTTTATAGTTGTAATGGATGAATGATTTCAATGTTAGGCTTAAGAAAACTGGCAGATCTCCATTGTGTAACTTTCTTGAACATCTTAAGAAACATGAACCGATGTGTACTAGGTTTTTATGATTGTATTTAATGCATGAGCGAATTCTAGTGATCACATGTTAGGAGCTTCTTAGCCTGCTCGACATAGGAGTAAAGTAGGAGCTTATAGGATTGGGGAAGTAAGTACGCCACCCCATGAATGGTATTAAGGAATACAATCCATCATCCACGCAACTGTAACAAGTAATTAACCTGTAAAAGATATCTAGGGAGTAGTGAAATCTAAGTAAACACAATTCTCCCATATATTGCTCACACCACTAGTTAATTTAGTTTATTTTCATTTTTATTATTTTATTTTGATTGCATCTTAGTAATTGGGTTAGTTGACTAGCAACTAATTACGCCCACTCTTACAACAACCGAGATTTTTAATTGCTTTTATAAACACATAAAAATACAAAAAGAAACATCCCTCACCTCTAGACCTAGTCTTTAGGCTTTCTAATCCTAGCGACACTATTCCTAAGTTGAACGATCAATCCCCTGGTACTTGTCACTATACTATACTACAACGATCAGGTACACTACCTGGTGGGGGTTGTAAGCTTCTCGAGATCCCTCGAGAGGTAAAGCCTGGTGCAATTCCCACGTATCAAGTTTTTGGCGCCGCAGCCCGGGGAATAGTTACTGTCTAGGTTAGGATTTCTTTTTATTAGGTCTACTTGCTAGATTCCTTTCTAGTAAGATTTTATTTTTATTTTTAGGTTCTCTTTAGTCTATCTTATTTCTTCGTGTTTTTGTTCGTAATCTTTACCATCCGACATCATGGAAGGTGGTAACATCTTTGAACCCATCAACCCACCAAAACAAGACCACCCACAAAACCCACCACTAGCTAAAAAACCTATTAGGCCCCGAACCTTAGGAGAGTATTCCCGACCTAGCCACCAAGGCTACTGAAACACCATTGAGCTCACCCAAGGAGCCAATGTGTCTCCCTTGCGATCCGACACCATACGGTTGGTACAAAGCGGATGTGCATTCCATGGACTTCGTTCCGAAGATCCTAATCAACATCTCAAGGACTTCATTAAAATCGTAGATTCTATAGACCTTGATGCTACAACTAGAGAGTCAACCCGATTATGCCTATTCCAATTCTCTCTACATGATCAAGCTAGTCATTAGCTTGAGCGTTTACCCGCGGGATCCATCACCTCATGGGATGATCTCACCACTCATTTCCTTGCTCAATTTTTCCCACCGGGGAGAACTACCAAGCTTAGAAATGATATCTTGATGTTCCAACAACGTCAAGGTGAAACTCTATATGAAGCATGGACTCGTTTCAAGGACTTACTCCAAAAAGTCCCTCATCTTGGCATATATCCTTGGCTCCAAGTCCAAATCTTCTATGACCATATCGATCTCTACACAAGGCGAACCATTGACCAATCAGCCGGTGGCAAGCTACGTGATCTAAGTGCGGAAGAATCATGGGAACTCATAGAAGATCTTGCTCTCTATGACAACGAAAGTTGGAATGATCCCCGTGATTTGAACAAAACGGTCAAGGCAATATCTTTGCCTTCGAACAATTCTAACACTCCCGACCGTAGGATCATGGAACTTGAGGATCTAGTCAAGTTTCTCATGAAATCTTACGAAGCTCCCAAGCCTACAAGCCAAGTGAACAAAATCACTTTTTCATGCGAATTACGTAGTGGTCCCCATGACGCTCATGATTGTGTGGAACTCCCCGGAACAGCTTTTGCGGACTACGCATCCTCGTGTACCGACGAAACGGGAGATAAGTGGTACACTTTCAAACCCGAGCCAAACCCTTATGGTGATTCCTACAACCCTGCTTGGAAAAATCACCCAAACCTTAGGTGGAAACAAAACCAAACCAATTCTTCCAATCCGCCTAATCGTTACCAACCAAACGGTCCACCCTCCAACCGTACTTTCAACAACAATCCTTCTAACAACTATGGTAGTACCAACAATCTTGAAGGATTGATGTCCAAGTTTATGGCATCTCAAGAAGCTCGCATAGCTAGGTTTGAAACCGAATTCAACCAACAACAAACGGAGATGACCAATAAGATTAACAACTTGTTGAAAGCCGTTAACAACCAAGCGTTAACTTCACCTACGAAGGACACTAGGGACGCCAATAGCGGAATCCAAACTAAGGACCCCTCGTCATCCAAACACGTCCACTTTGTCAATGTAGTCACCATTAAGCCAATAGATAAGGAGATAGAAGAAAGTAACAAGGATGAAGTTGGAGTAGAAACCGAGACTAGGGATGAAATTAGGGAAGTTGAGGTTAATAAAGGAGAAGAGTTAGAGGTAGTAGAGACTGTAGAAGAGTATTTTGATAAAGTGATGACCAAGGAAGAACGGGAATATCATAAGGATTTATTCGATGATCCCGAGACACCATATATCCTTGGCTCACCCCTTATCAAAATCGGAGACCCCTCTAACATCAACATACCATGCAACATTGGGCATATGCATATGTAGAAAGCTTATATCGATCCTAGATCTCCTATAAACATCATGACTAGAACTTATTATAATTGGGTAATGAAGAAACAACTTGGTTATAGGATGATGCCCAATAAGAATTTGATAAGTCATTTTGTAGGAAGAGTGAAGGGATTGCATGTGATTGTCGGAAATTTCACTTATGATTTCGATTTTATGATAGTATAGGATACTCGTCCGGTGATAGATGCTTGCCTAAGTCAAGTAGTGTTCGGAAAACCATTCGTTGAGGCCACTAAGATGAGTTTTGATCCGACATTAGGGATAGATAGCTTAGAGGAAGAAAATGATGAGATTGCCTACCAAATGCCCTATAAGATTGAGCAGCACCGCCTCTTGTCAAACATAGAAAAGGAACACAAACAAGCGGCTTATTATAGGAATGATGAGGATAGACGTAGAGGAGTAGAGTATGTGATGAATAGGATGCTTTGTTTCTATAAAGAATGCTTGCAATTAGGTCCGGAATACAAAACTGGTATAGGAGATGACCTAGAGAGTGAAACCAACGATGAGGTCATGTAGTAACCCATGACCTTGAGTCTAGCTACAAGACTCGTAAATAAAGAAAAACGCTTCTTGGGAGGCAACCCATGTTTTGTGTGATTTTTATTTTGTTTGATTGTTATTTGCTTATGTATGCATGTTTTATTTTTATTGTTGGTAGATCATGTTTCAAAACTAAAATGGTGAAAATACTTTATTTTGTTGTTTGGCTTAGTCTTAACTTCATCCAAAGGTATTTCGCAAAAGATAAGTGTAAGGGGAAACCCCAAATATGTTTTTAAGAAACAAACTCGATCATGATTCTCCACAATATTAAGTGAACATGTATATTCATATTTGTTAGAGTCAAATGCTTGTATCGAGTCATAATGATGTTTTGTAGGATTTTCCAGGAAGTAGGACGAAGTTTTTCTAGAAATTTTCCGGAAACTTAACATAAGAATTTCTGCAGGTCACTTCTCACGGCGCCAGGAAGAAATTCCTGACGGCGTCACGTGTAAAATTCTGGAAATTTTACCAGTTTTGTTTTTCTAACGGAGTTTTAAAGTTTTTGTTGAATCTTTAGTTTTATAATCTCCAGGAGATCTGCAAACATCATTCCACAAGCATTATATCTTATTTTGTTTTCTAGGATTTGTTAGCATATATAGATTGCCGCCGATTTTAGGCGAGGTTGTCTTGTCTGTTTTCTCAGGTTTAACAGGTTATATATGACAAGAAGATGATTTACATTCTTTAAGGGAAGCTTTGATTGTTCATTTTCTTGGAGGAAGATCTAACCTGGTTACCATATTATCCATACCGAGCGAATCAGGGGAGTATTTGATTTCACTTTTTTACCTGTTTTACTTTTACATTCTTTACTTGAACATTGGGGACAATGTTCATACTAAGTGTAAGGGGAGGGTAAAATGATGATACCTTATAGATACACTTTCACTTGAGTTTGTTTGTTTGATGGTAGGTGTGTAATAACACTATGAGAAATACTTGTTAGTGTAATTTTAGCGCCAAATTTAAAATTTTTTACAACATTTAGGAGTGAAACTTTAGCCTTAGCAAGCGTCTCATGGATAGGAGATTGTATGACTAGCACAAAACCGTACTATTCAGAAAAATTTTCCACGCAAATATGTGAGGTTCGCCTTTAGATTTGATAGGAAAAACATTTACTATTAGTGCTTATGAGTGTACCGGTAGCATTTAGATTCTAGAACTTGCGTTAGTGATGCATCCCAAGACCGCTAGTGAGACTAAATTCATGTAGTAGGATTTACTACATGATAAGAGGCATTAGGATCACCCTTGTGTTAAACCCGTATCATAATTACTTGACCATTTAAGTTATATTACTTGGCTAGTAAGGTCAACTAATTTTTCCCACACCATAGCGTTGTACTCATTTTTAGTACACGATACCCCTTGTACTCCCCTCTGAGCCTATCTTTTCGTTTCTAACTTTAAGCATCTTACTTAAAGGAAGAATTTGTTACACCCCACTTAAATGTACACCCAAATCGCCTTAGCCTTCCGTGTATGCACTCATCTTTAGTGCATTATTGTTATTTTTTTAAACCCTTAGTTAATTATCTAATTGATTACATGGTTGCTAAGTCGAGTCATATCCTTGGCACTTTGACGGCCTATGTGACGCCGTCACCAACCACGGTATTTTATTCTTGGCACTTTGACGCCGTCAGGATGACTTTTGACGTCGTCATCAACTACGGTATTTTATTCTTGATGTCTGACGCCGTCAGGGTGTAACTCTTGACGCCGTCACCTAGTGTTTCCAGCATGGAAAATTGATACTTTGCCATTTTCTTCACTTTTATGCTCCAAAAACGTCCAAAATGGCTTCTTTTCCAGAATTCACTCTCCAAGTACCTAAAATCACAAAAGGAACGATTTAGGGCAATATTTGATCAAATAAAGTCGGATTCGGGCTTAAATGACCCCCTAAAAACGGATCATTTTTCGCCTCATCATATACCCTTACACTTGAGATTTGCTTGTCCTCAAGCAAATGAGCTTTTATTCTACTCAAAAGACAAGTTAGGGGTCATTTAACACTAATATAAAAGTAATTACAACAAATAATCGTTCCACTAAAGACCAATAGACAAGCACGGAGATCATACACAAGCACCTCACAAATAATGTTTAGATACTCACATCTCTCGGGTGTAATAAAGTAATATAACATTAGGGAAATGGAAGATATCTCTCACTACCTGTCATAGCAAAATAGATTACCATAGGCTTGGGAAAGGATCAAACCTCCACCACATGGCGTAAGCACCTAGGATAAACTATCAAAGAGGTCTTTTAAAGGGTTGTAACGTTAGGTATAGGGATATGAAATACACAGTTTTGTTGGATAAAGGAAGTTTTACTGGTGGCGAGTTAACAATCTTGGTTAATTACATGTACAATATGGCGTTACTAAGCCAAGACTAGACTCGACTTAAGCTAATAAATGAAAAATAACAAAAACATAAAATAAACATAGAATGAAACGGGATGGTAGTCCGTATGGTTTTTCTCTTTTTCTTTTTTTATATTTTTTTTTCTTTTTCTTGTTTTTTCGATTTTTTTTTTTTTTTTTTTTTTTTTTTTTTTTTTTTTTGCATACACTCTTACCCTACCATCCGAAATAATACATCATAGGGGATGAGAATTCCCCTTACACTTGAATCTTTACATACTTTACATTAAACTAATCTAATGACTCGAATTAAGAAAATCAAAACACTTGGAGCACTTTTAAGATTAACGTACATATGGGGGTAATAAGTGATGTTCTTCCCCATTACTCCATAAAATAAGTACTTACCCATGAGTCCCAATCGTCCCAAAACAATATGTACAAGGATATGACTCGACTTAGCAACCATGTAATCAATTAGAAAGTTAACTTAGGGTTTAACAAATAACAATAATGCACTAAAAAATGAGCGCATACACGGAAGGCTAAGGCGATTTGGTTGTACATTTAAGTGGGGTGTAACAAATTCTTCCTTTAAGTAAAATGCTTAAAGTTAGAAACGAAAAGATAGGCTCGGAGGGGTGTACTAGGGGTATTGTGTACTAAAAATGAGTACAACGCTAAGGGTGTGGGGAAAATTAGTTGACTTAACTAGCCAAGTAATATGACTTAAATGGTCAAGTAATTATAATACGGGTTTAACACAAGGGTGATCCTAATGCCTCTTATCATGTAGTAAATCCTACCACACGAATGTAGTCTCACTAGTGGTCTCGGGATGCATCACTAACGCAAGTTCTAGAATCTAAATGCTACCGGTACACTCATAAGCACTACTAGTAAATGCTTTTCCTATCAAATCTAAAGGCGAACCTCGCATTTTTGGGTGGAAAATTTTTCTGAATATACGGTTATGTGCTAGTCATACAATCTCCTATCCATGAGACGCTTGCTAATGCTAAAGTTTCACTCCTAAATGTTGTAAAAAATTTTAAATTTGGCGCTAAAATTGCACTAACAAGTATTTCTCGTAGTTTTATTACACATCTACTATCAAACAAAACAAACTCAAGCGAAAGTGCATATGTAAGGTATCATCTTTTTACCCTCCCCTTACACTTAAGATGAACATTGTCCCCAATGTTCAAGTAAAGAATGTAAAAGTGAAAAAGTAAAGAGAATGAAATCAAATACTCCCCTGATTCGCTCGGTATGGATTTTAGGTTGGCCAGGTTAAATCTTCTTCCAAGAAAACGAACAATCAAAGCTTCCCTTCCAGAATATAAATCATCTCCTTGTCAAAAATAACCTGTAAATCCTGAGAAAATAGACAAGACAACCTCGCGTAAAATCGGCGGCATCCTATATAAGTTCCTAAATCCTAGAAAACAAAGTAAGATATAATGCTTGTGGAATGAAGTTTGCAGATTTCCTGGAGATTATAAAACTTAATAATTCACAAAAACCATAAGACTCCGTTAGAAAAACAAAACCGGTAAAATTTCCAGATTTTTAACTCCTGACGCCGTCAAGAGTAATCCCCTGACGCCGTCAGAATGGACCTGCAGAAATTCTTATGTTAAGTTTCCGGAAAATTTCTGGAAAAACTTCGTCCTACTTCCTGGAAAATCCTGCAAAACTTCATTATGACTCAATACAAGCATTTGACTCTAACAAATACGAATATACATGTTCATTTAATATTGTGGAGAATCATGATCAGTTTGTTTCTTGAAAACATATTTGGGGTTTCCCCTTACACTTATCTTTTGCAAAAATACTTTTAGGTTGGAGTTAAGACTAGGCCAAACAACATAGTAAAGTATTTCCAAATTTTAATTGAGAAACATGATCAACCAACACTAAAAATAAAACATGCATACGGAAGCAAATAACAATCAAACAAATAAAATCACACAAAACATGGGTTGCCTCCCAAGAAGCGCTTTTCTTTATTTACGAGTCTTGTAGCTAGACTCAAAGTCATGGGTTACTACGTGATCTCATCATTGGTTCCACTCTCTAGGTCGTCTTCTAAACCAGTTTTGTATTCCGGACCTAGTTGCAAGCACTCTTTGTAGAAACCAAGCATCCTATTTCTAACATACTCTACTCCTCTACGTCTATCCTCCTTATTCCTATAATAAGCCGCTTGCTTGCGTTCCTTTTCGAAATTAGAGAGAAGGCGGTATTGCTCAATCTTGTAGGGCATTTGATAAGCAACCTCATCATTCTCTTCCTTGAATCTAACTATCCCTAAGGTCGGATCATAACTCATCCTAGTGGCCTCAACAAATGGTTTCCCAAATATTATTTGACTTAGGCAAGCATCTATCACCGGACGAGTGTCTTCTACTATCATGAAATCGATTTCATAGGTAAGATTTCCTATAATCACATGCAATCCCTTCACTCTTCCTGCAAAATTACTTATCAGATTCTTACCGGGCATCATCCTAAAATTGAGTTGCTTCTTCATCACCCAATTGTAATAAGTCCTAGTCATGATGTTCACGGGGGATCTAAGGTCGATGTAAGCTTTCCATATATGAATGTGCCCGATATTGCATGGGATGTTAATGTTAGAGGTGTCTCCCATTTTGATAAGGGGGTCGCCAAAGATATATGTTTTCTCGGGACTATCGAATAAATCCTTATGGTATTCCCGTTCTTCCTTGGTTGGCAACTTATCAAAGTATTCCTCTATAGGTTCTACCTCCTCTAATTCCTCATCCTTATTAACCTCAACTTCCCTACTCTCATCCTTACTATCGGCTTCTATTCTAACTTCATCCTTGTCACTCTCCTCTATCTCCTTATCTATTGGCTTAATAGTGACAACATTGACAAAGTGGACATGTTTGGATGATGAGGGGTCCTTAATTTGGCTTCCACTATTGGTGTCCCTAGTGTCCTTCCTAGGTGTGATTAATGTTTGGTTGTTGAGGGCTTTCAACAAGTTGTCAATCTTGCTGGTCATCTCCGTTTGTTGTTGGTTGAATTCGGTTTCGAACCTAGCTATGCGGGCTTCTTGAGATGCCATGAACTTTGACATCAATCCTTCAAGATTGTTGGTACTACCATAGTTGTTAGAAGGATTGTTGTTGAAAGTACGGTTGGATGGTGGACCGTTTGGTTGATAACGATTAGGCGGATTGGAAGAATTGGGTTGGTTTTGTCTCCACCTAAGGTTTGGGTGATTTTTACATGAGGGGTTGTATGAATCACCGTATGTGTTTGGCTCGGGCTTGAAAGTGTACCACTTATCTCCCGCTTCGTCGGTACGCGTGGATGCGTAATCCGCAAAAGCTGTTCCGGGGAGTTCCACACAATCACGAGTGTCATGGGGACCACTACATAATTCGCATGAAGAAGTGATTTTGTTCACTTGGCTTGAATGCTTCGGAGCTTCGTAAGATTTCATGAGAAACTTGACTTGGGCCTCAAGTTCCATGATCCTACGATCGGGAGTGCTAGAATTGTTCGAAGGCAAAGATATTGCCTTGACCGTTTTGTTCAAGTCACGGGGATCATTCCAACTTTCGTTGTCATAGAGAGCAAGATCTTCTATGAGTTCCCATGATTGTTCCGCACTAAGATCACGTAGCTTACCACCGGCCGATTGGTCAATGGTTCGCCTCGTGGAGATGTCGATATGGTCATAAAGAATTTGGACTTGGAGCCAAAAATCTATGCCATGGTGAGGGACTTTTTGGAGTAAGTCCTTGAAATGAGTCCATGCATCATAGATAGGTTCATCCTCATGTTGTTTAAACATCAAGATGTCATTTGGGGTGGGTGAATTTCGTGGTTGGTAGTATGGTGGATTCGCGTTCTCCATAATGGCTAACGGAATAGTCAATGGAAAGGTTTTTACAAACAAAGACACAAAGAAAAGATAGACTAAAGAAAACCTAAAAAAAATAAAAATAAAATCTTACTAGAAAGGAATCTAGCAAGTAGACCTAATAAAAAGAAATTCTAACCCAGACAATAACTATTCCCCAGGCTGCGGCGCCAAAAACTTAATGCGTGGGAATCGCAACAGGCTTTACCTCTCGAGGGATCTCGAGAAGCTTACAACCCCCACCAGGCAGTGTACCTGATCGTTATAGTATAGTATAGTGACAAGTACCGGGGGATTGATCGTTCAGCTTAGGAATAGTGTCGCTAGGATTAGAAAGCCTAATTACTAGTTCTAAAGGTGAGGGAAGATTATTTTTGTGTTTTTATATTTTTATGAAAGCAATTAAAATCTCGGGTTTTAAAGGAGTGGGCGGAATTAGTTGCTATTCAACTAACCCAAATCTAATATATAATCAAAATAAAATACTAAAAATGAAATTAAACTAATTATTACAAAGGTTGTGAGCAGTAATTGGAGAAATTGTGTTTACTTAGACTTCATTACTCCCTAGATATCTTTTACATGTTAATTACTTGTTATAATTGCATGGATGACGGATCGTATTCCTTAATACCATTCATGGGGTGGCATACATAACTCCCCAATTCTATGAGCTCTTATCTCCTCCTACACCATGACCCAGCACAACTATAGGGATTGTAAACAGTGGCTCATGCATTAAATACAACCAATAAAGACCTAGTACGCCTCGGTTCATGTTTCTTAAGACGTTCAAGCATGTTACCATTTGGAGATCTGCCAGTTTTCTTAAGCCTAACATATAAATCATTCATCCAAGAACAAGAATAAACAAGTAATCAACACATAATCAACATCTAGGTTTCATTAGATCTAAGCAAACACAAGAGAGATCTAGCCAAGCATAATTGAATTGAGACAAGAACAAGATATAGACAACCAACACATAGACATATTGATTGAATTAGAAGAATACTTATCTCAATTACAATGCAAGGTATCAAGGGTTTGGAACCCTTGAAAAACCTGTAAAAGATGCACCAAATTCGTCTTTAGGGTTTCACCAAAACTTCTCTCTTTTTGTTTAAAAACTAGAAAACTATATATAGGAAAACTGGGCTGACGGCGTCAAGACAACCATGTGACGCCGTCACTTCGCCGCCAAATACTTCCTCGGACGGCCTTGATCTACTTATGACGGCCTATGTGACGCCGTCACCAACCACGGTATTTTATTCTTGGCACTTTGACGCCGTCAGGATGACGTTTGACGCCGTCATCAACTACGGTATTTTATTCTTGATGTCTGACGCCATCAGGGTGTAACTCTTGACGCCGTCACCTAGTGTTTCCAGCATGGAAAATTGATACTTTGCCGTTTTCTTCACTTTTATGCTCCAAAAACGTCCAAAATGGCTTCTTTTCCAGAATTCACTCTCCAAGTACCTAAAATCACAAAAGAAACGATTTAGGGCAATATTTGATCAAATAAAGTCGGATTCGGGCTTAAATGACCCCCTAAAAACGGATCATTTTACGCCTCATCATACACACCTCTTCTTTTATTTACCTCACATACATTCTATAGTATTAAGTCCCTAGAAGTTGAGTATAGAAGCCTTGGTAGTGTCAAGTTGTGGTTTTGGCCGAGAGAAACCCTAGAAACCCTAAAACCCTCGTTACTCTTCCCACGACCTAGGTAATCCTTAACTTTGAATCTATTAGCTTTAGAATAGACCTAGGACTCTTAGAACATGGCTTAGAACACTTAACTAAGCCTTGATCACTAGAACTAGCTTGTTTCTTTTTAAAACCCTAAAAAGAGTCGAATTGCCTTTAACATGCTATAAGGCCTTTTTATAAGCTATAATCTGATTTAGGTAAATTAGATAAGCTAATATTAGTTAAACATAAGCTAGGAAACTTAGTTGTTATATAAAAATATAGTTTACATGCATTTCGGGCTAGTTTTGCAAAACTTTACATGCATAGGGATATATATCTTAAGTTCCTGAAACTATAAAGTCTAGGGACTACTTTTGACATTTCCTAGAAGTTATTGGTGCAAGGACTCATTTTTCAAAGTTTTGAAACCTTTGGATAGAAATTAAAATAAGTTATAAACTAATAAGGACTAGTTATACAAATATTATAAAGTTAAGGGTCTAAATGGTAAAATAGAAAACTTATAAGTCCAAGGATTATTTTTATCATTTTTGAAAAATATAGAAGTTTAGGGACTAATTGTGTCAAGTATAGATATTTATAAGTATAATAAAGTTTAGGGTAAAAAGTGTAAATATATAAACTATAAGGGTATAAAGTGAAAATATTACATAAATATAAAACTTAATTAAAGTGAGAAGCATAACACAATAGTAGGGAGCTTCATGTGAGGAGTACCATGTGGATATTTTGTTTTGACGAATTTGCTGGGTTTACGAATTAAAGTGCCCTGGCTCCTCAAACGATTATTGCATGTACTTCTAGATTTTGATGGCCCGAACGGTGTTATGGTTAGAACTAAACTTAATAACAATATAGCTCAATAGTAGGGAGCTTAATGTGAGGAGTATTAACTTCTGAATTATGATGGCCCGAACGGTATTATGTTAATAACATAATACAATAGTAGGGAGCTTCATGTGAGGAGTCATATACTTCTGGATTGTGATGGCCCAAACTGTTATATCTAAAACATTAATGAACCTAAGAACAATTACTTAAGAAACTTAATCAAGATAACTAAAGCTTGACATACATCCAAACCTACAACACACTAGGATACGTGAGTAAGGCAGTCTAGTTCCCGAGTCACTTTTTGCATCAATTAGATTTCCCTAAGCCCACCTGAGTTTTCATAGCCTCACACCTTTTAAACATTTTCTAAATGCTTTACAACCCTATGAAGGGGATACATGCTACTTGCTTTACCTTAAACCAAATACATGTCTTTTTCTTTGGTTGTTGCATGAGTAAACTAACTGCCACCACTACATAACTAAAATTCATGAATCTAATCGTTTGGGATATTTTACCCACGCGAATGTGAATATAGTTGATAGATCTATTAGAGTTTGACAACTCCCATTGGTATTAACATCTCTCTGGATGGTACCAATAAGTACTTTAGTTGAACCCACTAAAGGATCAACTTTGGCAAGTTATCGTTCCCATGGTTGGGTCTGCAGGCCCTATGACCGAGATTGTTAACGTGTGGTTCATGAGCTTAGTACAACACACCCCACTCTTGATAATTGTGCATGCAGCACAATTATCACACACACACACACACACACACACAACATTTTCCCAGATTGGTAAAGAGCTTGTGGAACACTTAAACCTATGACTCTCACTCAATACCTAGTGTTGACTTTTAATCATGTATTCTAGGTATATCACATTAACGGAGATATGGCAGAAGGAGGCACTAAACTCGGAGGACTTTCAAACCGGTTATCATTCAAACATAACTTAACACCTAGACTTTGGGATCTCATCAAAAGTAAAAGTATATCTTTTACTAATAAAACTCTGATAAATAAATGAATGATAACTAAATTTCAAAAAACATATCTTTTCGAGTCGTTTTCTATTACTGTAACTGTGATTCTATGAAGTAATACCCCAAACACTTAATCCGCTGCGATCAAGGAAAAATGGGGGTGTTACAGATTGGTATCAGTGCTTCAGTTGTAGAGAACAAGGTCAAAACCTAAGCTACAACTATTTTTCCTAAACCCGAGAAAGTCCTCAGTACCTCTGCCATCCTCCGTAACTATACGATCTAAGGTTAGTATAATAATTGCATGCTTAACTGCTAAATGATTTACAGTACTTTTACTATTATATAGTTATGTCTACTCCCCGCTATTCTACCCTCGTCTCATCTAGTTTACATCCGGAGAAGGATCTTCCTCTCTGAATGTACTAGAGTATTCCCCTAAACCATGTATTCCCAATCACTTAGAAGAATCTAGGAATAGTTAGATACACCTTCACCTTTAGGTTATACACCTTTCTTAGATAACCCTCATTTAAAACACTTAAGAGATTTCTATGTTGAGTCATCACCTATTCCTCCCCTAAACCCAATTATACACCCACCATTCCCCACATCTAGATTAGAACCCTATGGTTTCTTTCTCTCTAGAGAACCATGTATACCTAGAAACCCTATCCCTACCTATACTCCTAGGTATGACCCTAGGCAACCCTACACTTTAGGACCTACACCTTACTTAGTAAACCCTCCCATTTCTTCTTGGAAAGATGAATTTGGAGAAAACCCCACTAGGACAACTTTAGAAAATAAGGAAAATCAGTTAGAGGAAATTTTATATAATTTAGATGAAATTTTCCTTGACCTTCTTAAGAGGATAGAAAAAGGTCATGATAATAACTTAGGTAATCAACCTGACTATAGTAGTTTAAGAAATACCTTACAAGAAAACCGTTTTAAAGTAGCTAAAATACAGAAAAACCAAATGAAACACCACCATAAAATAGCCTTTGCCGCTTTAGGATTTGTACTTTAGAAAAGATAATAGATGATGATGAGGAAAATCATCAATCAAACCTAGAAAACACAAACTCTTGGAATTAGGAAAAACCTTAGAAACCCCTAAGTAATATGCCTTTTTATAGCCTTAAGAGTTATACCCTAGAATAATTAGTGACTATAAGATATGTAAGATAGGAAATCAATAAAATAAGTTAAGTTTTAGAAACTACCTAGTGCCCCTCAATTAGGATAAATTAGATAAACTATATTAAGATATGCCTCTCCTATATTACCCTAGGTCATCCCTAACCCAATAGTAACCCTAAGGAGAATAGATATAACCCATAGAACATAACAAGTTAGGTACTTGTTATAACCTACCCCTAACCCTTGCCCCTAGGAATTTAGGAAAACTACCCCGATGCCTTAGATACATAGATTCTCTAAACTGTTTTAAACTCCCCTCATACTTCCTCCTTTCCTAAAACCCAATTCCTTCAAACAATATCCCTTATCAATGGTGATAATTCTTATTCTACACCATAGAGATCTCTTTATCCTCTAATCTCTAAATACTCACTACTTCCTTAGCTTTCTCAAGCTATCTTCTTCCTAGTTAGAGAATCTACCCCTAACTATCCCATATGTAAATATATGATAGTCATATACAAGCATATTCCTATCCTTTCCCTATTTATTTCCTTAGATTAGTATGATTTTTCTGAGTTAGTTTTCCTCATCCCCTTAGTAAAATCCGAACCATATTCTTTAGGATTTTCGTACTTGAGGTTAGAAATAACATTAGGATATCCATAGAAAACACAAACTTAAGTATAGAATACCTTAGATCACTAAGATAGGCTATCTAAGAAACCCTTGAGGAAATAGAAAAATAAGATTAGGAATCTTTAAGGTTTTATAGGTTAGAAACCAAAATCCCTACCCCAATAGATAGAAAAATTAGGAAGACATCCCTATAAGATAGGATTTAGCTTAAGAATTCATTAGAACTAGAACATAGATTAGATATAAGGAATATTAGGAAAAACAAAGGATTAAATAGTAAAACCTCCACCTTAAGCCTTAAAACCCCTAGTTTAGGATAGACACATTAGCAAAGCTTCTACCATATATGGCACATTAGCAAAGCTTCTACCATATAGGAATAAGTCATTTTATGATAAAAATTTCCCCTACCTAGTATCTTAGGATACCCACATATATATTTGAGGATATTAGATTATAACTTAGGATTTGACATTTCTTAGAATACACATTAGGAAATTCCACTTAGAAGATACTATGGATACTACCCTAGCTGGTTTCAAGTACCTAGGAATAGTAATACTTATAATAATAGTAATAATGGTAGTAATAGACAACTTAAAACAAAAGAGAAAACCCGAAACTATGCCTCAGAATAAGGATACTCCTAGTCAACCCTTAGTAAAGAAAACATCTAGGCCTACACCCTCTTTAGAACCCTCTACTTCAATAGAACCCAACACATCACCCTTAGAAGTTTAGGATTAGTTAGGAAAACTAGAAGAACCTTAGGGGGAAAACTACTTTTGGGAAATAATCTAGTTAATCTATAACTCCATTAGGATACTATCTTTCAGGTATCCTATACTCTTACTCTTTCGTTTAATTCTATTCTTCCGTTTTCTCTCCTTCTACCGTTTATATCCCGTTTAAATCTCCTTCTCCCACCTTTTTCTCACTCTTCCATTTAAAATCCCATTTTCCCGCATTTTTCACCACTCTCCTATTTAAATCCTACTCTTCCGCTATCTCCACTCTACCGTTTAATCTTATACCCCTATACTTTTCCACTTCACCTATACCTACCCTTCCATCCTTTCATTATCTCCCATTCCTTCATACCCTCCTATTTCATCCCTTTCCTTCTTTCTTCCTTTTCACTCCTTCCTATAAAAATCCCTCTTTCCATCTCCCTCCATCCTTTTATCCCTCCGTCATTTTACACTCTATTTTCTTCTCTCTATATTCTCTCCCTACCTCATCCTACAATGTTCTAAAAGTAGAACTTGTATTTCTCATCATATCACAAGATTCTATTAGTCAGAACTTGTAAGAATATCTACATCGAATTTTAATCCTCATTATGTTCGACTATGATATTAAATCTCGCTTTGCAAGAGTTGCAAAAATGAGATCTTCAACGCCCGTCATTCTGGTCATAACATGGGAATTTACCATGTGGCAAGTTGCTAAATAAAGAGACTGTAGAACTTGTCTCTATCATGACTAGAACTTGTCTCTATCGTGATTAGAATTTACCTCCACCGTAGCTAGAACTTGTCTCCACCATGACTAGAACTAGTCTTCATCATGGTTGAAACTTGTCTCTAAAATATTCCCGTATCACATTTCCTTAAGTGTGGTAAACTCTCTTCATTTTCCACCAATACTACTTAAGGATAATATATAATGACTATTGTAACAACCCACAAAACCTCATTACTATCATTCCCATTACAAATACCTATAGTAGGTACTTCACAGGTAAATTTTTGCTTTTTATGTGCATTCATTACTTGCATGACTCTCTTGACTTGCTCACGTACCCACACAAGCCAAATAACTCAACACTTACATCCTATAAACCCCTGGTATGTCAAGCATAAGATCACAACAACACCATATAAGTAATCTACCAATTTAACACACTAAACATATCACAAAACCCTAATAAACCATAATTAAACCCTAATTAGGTCTATGTGTTTACTAAACCTATATGCTTAAACTACACTAGTTTGAAAGTGTCCAAGGCATAAGTATGAGTTACCTTAGGCACATTAGGATACCTTGGGACCATTAGACACTAGTACAACCCCTTAGAACTTAGGTACAAGTCCCTTAAGCACAAAACCATAACTAGGTCATAACTTCCTAGAATTAAGTCTAAACTATCCCAAAACTTCACCATAAGTCACCACCACTTAGTATAAGCTTCTTAGGACCTATGATTAGTTATTACACACTCATAGGACACTAATCAGGGCACTAAACCATAGGATAAACCCTAATCTCCCACTAAACACAATTAGATCATTTAGGTTACAAAACTAGGTCACACCTTCCCAAATCTTTACCATAATCTACCATCACTTAGTATAAGCCCTTTAGGACTTAGGATTAGTCAAAAAACACTCTTAGGAACCTAACCTAGGCACTAAACCTTAGGTAAAACCCTAAACTCTCACTAAGTAAAACTAGGTCTAAACTTAAACCTAAACTAGTAAAACCTAAACACAAGCACCTCAATCACCTTAACCAAGCACCCTAGCACCTTAGTCACCTTAAGCTAGCACCCTAACACCTCACAAGCTAGCACATAAGTAGGTGTATCACCTACTTGTGTCCTCCTTGTGTCGCGGCTTCATTTCCACCACAAAACCACCCTACACCGCCTATAGCCTCACCACCTAACCACCCTAGCTTCCATTAGTCATTAGCAGCTTAGCTTACTCACCTCCCCCCCCCCCCCCCTCAACACCCCCTGCTCCTGTTACTTGCTCACCAAGGCCAATTGACCATATAAATACCCTTGTCACTCCCTCCTTTCAAACTCACACCTTCACTTCTCTTTACCTTCAAACTTCTAGTCTTGGTAGCAGTACAAGAGCCCTAGGAAACTTAGAAGTCTAGTGGGATAGACCTAAAACCATGTTGAGTTCCCAATTTGCCTTAGAAAACCCTAAAACCCTCGTTAACCCTTCCCTAGTCAAGTAAGCTTTCTAATCTAGTTTCTTTAGCTTTATTTTAGTCTTAGGATAGTATTAGAATGCCTTAGATCGGATAGGAACCCTTGCCTAAGCCTTGGTCATAATCATTTGCTAGTTTACTTTTTAAAACCCTAATTATAGATAAAACCTTAAATACATGCTATAAGCCCTTTTTCATAAGCCCTAAGCCAGTTTAGATAACTTAAATAAGCTAATATTAGTTAAACATAAGCTAGGAAACTTAGTGACGATGTACCCTCCGATTAGCTCGAAGGACACCCCTTCGAGTGTAACCGTAACCTACATAATCGAAGGCTCTGGCTAGCCTCCTTAAACTTTACTGGGCTTAAAACTAATCATCAATGATCTAGTTACCAAGTGGGAATTCGCCAATCGAAGGATCAAGCCCTTCGGGGTATCCCTCGACAAGTTTCAAGGACGGAACAATGCCAAGTGCACATATTAGTAAGACCAGGTCTTACCCACGTCGCCTCTTCCTCTTTAGCACCCCCGCTAAACCCGGAGGAGTGGGGCACTAACCCCTAGCGGTTACCACAAATCATGGGACGCCCCCATGATCTCCATCAAACGTGTGACTACTCTCCAGGACCGTTTTCTTCACCTATAAATAGTCCTGGACGATGACAAATATGGTATGCAATCTATCTCACCTTACTTTACTACGTATATACTGAAACTCTCATACCGATCACTCATTCATACGCCGGAGGTGGTTCGCAGGGTCCAATCCCTGGGCAATCACTTAACATAGTGTTTTAGTATTTCTTATTTTAGGTTATATCCAAGCTTGGCGCAATCACAACACCCCTCATTTTCCTTTGATCACCATCGAAGGCCTGGTAGTGCAAAATATTGTACAATCAGTGGCGCCATCCGTAGGACCCGCTACAATTAGTCCCGTTATTTCCAAGCAAAATAACCAAGTCAAATACACTCGCTATTATTCCGGCATGAATTCAGAACGAGAAGTTACACCCCCACCGGGTTTCTCGTCCTTAACCCCTTTACCCGTAACAGACGCCAACAACCTGCCGCCAATCACGGTCTCCACCTTTACTACACGATCTCATCCTGAAATAATGCCCAATCACCATGCATCCACTCAGGCCAATCCAGAACTCATCATTAGCCCCGCCTTTGTCGACGCTAATTATGAAGAGTTAGAGTCCTTGCTAAGGGCTCAAAGGAGACAAATCAGAAATACGGAGATGCGTAGGGAGTTAGAATACTCCGCATTGGGTCACCTGCAAGTAGAAGGGTTGAAGAAAGAAGCGTAAGATTCGAAGGAGTTCCCGAGAGAACACCCACAAGGAGGGAAGGAACTGTCGCCGAAGGCTCTAACGGGAGGGGTCGGCAGAGGGAGAACACGGAAGTAAACCTACCCCCATTATTAGCGGCTCACTTAGGAAGGACCGAAGGAGGAATCCCTCTACAGCCCTCCCACGCGTCTGGTGTGGAGGGTAACCTAGGCCCAGTGAACACAGGAGGGAGTTTTCCCCCCATTGGCCTGCATCCTCAATTCCCGGTCCAGAGTTACCCTCCGATTCTTTATCCCCAAATCAATGGGCAACCTGGCAATCAGTATCCTTCACAAACCGCTGTGCCCTATAATCCTTCCATGGTATACCCCCCGTATACCATGTATACTGGTTACACTCCAAACACGAGTACGCCTCATCCTTTCTATGTTAGTCAGCCTTCTTTAGGAGTACCCCTCCTATTAATCCATACCATACTGTTCCGATGAACGTACCACCGTATGCCCATCCATATGCTGAGCCCGTAGGCCCCACTACACCCTTCGTGAGATGGATCGAAGATTATCCCTTGCCGGATGGTTTAAAGATGCCTTCGCATATAGGCACTTACGATGGGAAGGGGGATCCAGATTATCCCTTGCCGGAGGTGGTTCGCAGGGTCCAACCCCTGCGCAATCACTTAACGTAGTGTTTTAGTATTTCTGATTTCAGGTTATATCTAAGATTGGCGCAATCACAACACCCCTCATTTTCTTTTGATCACAATCGAAGGCCTAGTAGTGCAAAATATTGTACAATCACTTAGTTGTTACATAAAAATATAGTTTACATTCATTTATGACTAGTTTTGAAAAACTTTACATACATAAGGGTATATATCATAAATTCATGAAGCTATAAAGTGTAGGGGCTTTTTTTGACATTTCCTAGAAGTTATAAGTGTAAGGACTTATTTTGCAAAGTATTAAAACCTTAGGATAGAAATTAAAACAAGTTATAAACTAAAAAGGACTAGTTATGCAAATATTATAAAGTTGAAGGTCTAATTAGTAAATATAGAAAACTTATAAGTCCAAGGGTTATTTCTGTCATTTACTAAAAATATATAATTCTAGGGACTAATTGTGTCAAGTATAAATAGTTATAACTATAAATAATATAAGTATTATAAGTTTAGGGTAGAAAATTTAAATATATAAACTATAAGGGTATAAAGTGAAAATATTATATAAATATAAAGTCTAAATAAAGTTAGAAACATAACACAATAGTAGGGAGCTTCATGTGAGGAGTACCATGTGGATATTTCGTTTTGACGAGTTTGCTGTGTTTATGAATTAAAGTGCCCTGGCTCCTCAAACGATTATTGCATTTACTTCTGGATTATGATGGCCCGAACGGCGTTATGATTATAACTAAACTTAATAAAAATACAGCTCAATAGTAGGGAGCTTCATGTGAGGAGTATTAACTTCTGAATTATGATGGCCCGAATGGTATTATGTTGATAACATAATATAACAGTAGGGAGCTTCATGTGAGTAGTCATATATTTCTGGATTGTGATGGCCCGAACAGTGTTATATTATATCTAAAACATTAAAGAACCTAAGAACAATAAGAAACATAAACAATATAACTAAAGCTTGACCTACATCCAGACCTACAACACACTAGGATAAGTAAGTAAGGCAGTCTAGTTCCCGAGTCACTTTTTGCATCAATTAGATTTCCCTAAGCCCAGGTGAGTTCATAGCCTCATACTCTTTTTTAAAACTTTCACTTTAAATGCTTTACAAACCCTGTGAGGGGGATACATGCTACTTGCTTTACTTAAAAACCGAATACAAGTCTTTTTCTTTGGTTATTTTTGTATTCTAGGTATATCACTTCTACAGAGATATGGCAGAAGGAGGCACTGAACTCGAAGGACTTTCAAACTGGTTATCATTCAAACATTATCTAACACCTAGACTTTGGGACTCAGTAAAAGTAAAAGTATATCTTTTACTAGTAAAACTCTGATAATTAAATGAATGATAACTAAATTTCTAAAAACGTCTCCTTTCGAGTCGTTTTCTATTGCTGTAACTGTGATTCTATGAAGTAATACCCCAAACACTTAATCCGCTGCGATCAGTGAAAAATGGGGGTGTTACAACTATCCTATTAAAATGAACTAGGACACTCCTTCATTTTAATGAAAAATTTATAAATTAAATGGATTATGAATTTATAAGCTCTTGTTTACAAATATTGGGACACCTTTATTTATAAGTAATGAGATATAAATCAATAAGCCTACCTCGCATTTGTGCAAGCATTTCCTACTCCGCCTGTGCAAACCTCCCCTTCTTTTCATACCACTCTTCTTGGGTATCAGAAATTCTTCCTTACAACTCTCTTCTTCCTCTTATCTTTCTCGACTTATTCTTTCCCCTACTCCTACAATCATCTAAATCTCGAGACGAGATTTCTTCTAAGGTGGTAAGACTTTAACAACCTACAAAATCTCATTTCTATTGTTCCCATTACAAATACCTATAGTAGGTATTTCATAGGTAAATTTTTGTTTTTTATGTGCATTCATTACTTGCATGACTCTCTAAACCTACTCATGTACCCACACAAGCCAAATAACTCAACACTCGCATCCTATAAATCCCTAGTATGTCAAGCATAAGATCACAACAACACCATAATAAGTAATCTACCAATCTAACACACTAAACATATCACAAAAGCCTAATAAACCCTAATTAGGTCTATGTGCTTACTGATAATGTACCCTCCGGTTAGCTCGAAGGACCCCCCCCCCCCCCTTCGAGTCTTGTCGCAACCTACATATTGAAGGCTCTGGCTAGCCTCCTAAAACTTTCAATGACGTAAAAGTAATCACCATTAATCTAGTTACCAAGTGGGAATTCGCCAGTCAAAGGATTAAGCCTTCCGGGGTATCCTTCAATAAGTTGTAAGGACGGAACAATGCCAAGTCCAAACATTGATAAGACCAAGTCTTACCCACGTCTACTCTTCCTCCTTAGCTCCCCCGCTAAACCAGGAGGAGTGGGGCACTAAACCCTAGCGGTTACCATAAATCATGGGACGCCCCCATGAACTCCAAGAATTGTGTGAACACTCTCCAAGGTTATTTCATCACCTATAAATAGTCTTGGACAAGTCATAAATCTGGTATGCAATCTCCATTATCCTACTTTACTACATTTTCACTAAACTTCTCATATCAAGTACTTATTTACACGCCGGAGGTGGTTCGCAGGGCCCAACCCCTGCGCAATCACTTAACGTAGTGTCTTCGTATTTCTTATTTCAGGTTAGACACAAGCTTGGCTCAACCACAACATCCCCTATATCCTTTGATCACCATCGAAGGCCTGGTCGTGCAATTTGTTGGACAATCAGTGGCGCCATCCGTGGGACCCGCTATAATTGGTCTCGTTATTCTCAAGCAACTAACCAGTCAAACATACTCACTACTTTTTCGGCATGAATCAGGAAAGAGAAGGTACACCCCCGCCGGGTTTCTCGACTTTGACCTCATTACTTGTAAGTGACCCTAACGGTCTCCCACCAATTACGGTATCCACATTCACAACACGATCTTGCCTAGAAACAACGCCCAATCATCACGCCTCGACATCGGCCAATTAGGAACCACCCATTAGCCGTGCTTTCGTTAAGGCTAATTACGAAGCATTGGAATCTTTGCTAAGAGCCCGTAGGAGGCATTTGTAACACAAATATGCAAGGGGAGTTGGAATACTCCAGTGACAAGTATGATGAAAAAATAGAGATGGGGCTAAGGCCTTTAGCGCCAGGGGCTACTCCTTCTGCCCTACACATTGGATCCCCTATCGGCCAAAGGACATGAGGAAGATCTGTTAGCTTTGAGGGAATCCCTGAGAGGCCTCCCACAAGGAGGGAAGGAGTTGTAGGTGAGGGTTCCAATGGGAGGAGCCAACGAAGGGATAACTTGGGAGTAAACCTACCTCTTTTGATAGCTGTTCATTTGGGGAGAACTGAGACAGGGATGCCTCTACAGCCTTCTCACGCATCCGGTGTAGAAGGCAATCAACCTCAATTCAATATGGAAGGGAGCCTCCCTCACAATGGTATGTACCCTCATTTCCAGACTCAGAGTTATCCTCAAAACCTTTATCCTCCCATAAACAGTCAACCTAGTAATCACCATTTCCCACAAGTTACTACACCCTACGGGCAGCCCGTGATATACCCTCCATACACCAGGTTTAACAACTATCCTTTTAACATGAATACCCCTTATGCTCCTTATCCTAACCAAAGCCCTTCAGGGGCGCCTCCTCCTCACAATCCATATAACAGTGTCCCCATAAACATGCCACCCTACAATTGTCTATATCCAGAACCTACAGGCCCTTCAACACCTTTTGTAAGATGGATCGAAGACTATCCTTTACCTGATGATTTGAAGATGCCTTCACACATAGGAAACTATGATGAAAAGGGGGACCCGGACAACTTTATACACTTGTTCGAAGGAGCAATTAGGATGCAAAAGTGGTTTTGCCAGTAGCCTGCCGCATGTTTACATATACCCTCCGAGATTCTGCCCGTATCAGGTGGAATGGGCAGAAACCAGGCAGCATCGTTAACCTTGATGAAGTGTAGGCCAAATTCAGGTCACACTTTAGTCAACAAAAGAAATTCACAGGGACTCACCTTATAGTGCATAACATTAAGCAGAAGGAGAACGAAAGCATGAGGAGTTTCGTCACAAGATACACAGACGAGACTCTGCAAATCCTGGGCTTACATGAAGAACAACATATCTCTGGCTTCGTGCATGGCCTACGAAACCATCACCTAGTGGAATTCCTATCCACAGACCTTCCTGCAACTTACAAGGGTCTTATGGGAAGGACATACACTTGGATAGAGGCCAAAGAAGTATCCAGCAATGGGGCTCCGGTGGAAAGCAACAAAATAGCAAAACACTCCTCATGGGAGCGGTCAAAGAACAAGAACAAGAATCATAACAGGTTCACTCCTTATAACAAAGGCCCAAACCACGGTTTGTTAGGAGGCCTCATAAAATTCCCCAGGGAAATATTGGCAACGAAAATGGTTGTGAAAGCCTTCGAGACACCCCCACGCATGACAAGTAAGGGCAAGAGTAGGGATACAACTAAGTATTGCCACTTTCATGAAGATTATGGTCACGAAACAAATAGCTGTCGAGAGCTGAAAAAATAGATAGAAGAGGCGGTGAAAGCTGGGCAACTGACACACCTCGTGAAGGGAATAAAGAGGGGTAAAGAAAATACCACCGACACACAACTGGAAAAAGACACCACTCCCCAGGAAGCCCCCATCCTCATGGTTCGATAGGGTTCCTCCAACTTGAAAAGGAGGGTATCTGAAAGGAAAATACTCGAAGCAGGGGAAATAACATTCCCAATCGAGGCAAGAAAACCCCCTTGAAGGATCCGGTGATCAGTAAAGTCAGAGTCTCGAATATGGAGGTTGACAAAGTCTATATGGACTGTGGAAGCTCCTGCGAGATAATTTACGAACATTGCTTCATGAAGCTTAAACCCTCAATTAGATCCAAACGAGTAGAGTCGAAGATACCTCTGGTTGGATTCTCTGGGGAACGCTCATGGCCTCTGGGAGAAATACCTTTGAAAGTAACGCTAGGAGAAGGAAAACTCATAAGAACGGAGATCCTCAACTTCGCTATTGTAAGGTTCAAATCTCCCTACAATATGCTAATTGGAAGGACAACTATGCAAAAGATGGGTACCGTAGTCTCCATTGTACAAGCCATGGTTAAATTCCAAGCAACACATGGCGTGGGAACTATCTTCTTTAGTTACGATGAAAGAATAACACAGGAGGTAGGAAGGAAGGATGAAGAAGGTAACCGAAAACCTACGAAGAACGTAGAGGAACATGGGGAAACTGAGAAACATATTGTAATAAATGACTCCCATCCTGAGCAGGGGGTGACAATTGGAAGGCAACTTCCCGCCGCCTTCAAAAGGAAGCTAGAAAAACTACTAAAAGCCTACAAAGATGTGTACGCATGGAAATACTCAGACATGACAGGGGTACCAAAGACACTTGTAATCGACAACAAGTCTCTTAACATGGAACACAAGCTTAATGAGTCCACGTACATTCAGCCAATTAAGCAGAAGCCTCGCAGTGTGACACCCGAACGGGGTATAGCCATACGTAAAGAAGTAGGCAAACTCATATAGGCAGGCATACTAACCCAAGTGCAACCCGACAAAGAGACGAGTGGTGGAAAATACGTGTGGACTTCGAAGACATTAACAAGGCTTGCCAAAAAGAAAGCTGCCTTCCAACAGGAAAAAGGCAATAATCTCCCGGGTTTCAGTGGAAATGTTTTCTCATCGCAAACAAAGGATGTCCTCAAATACAGATGGCAAAAGAAGACGAAGAAAAAACAGCCTTTCATGTAGGACAAGACACTTACTGTTACAAAAGAATACCCTTCGGTTTAAAGAACGCTGAGGCTACGTATCATCGGTTGATAGGAAGGGATTTTGAAAAACAAATAGGGAGGAACCTGAGAATTTGTGGTGGATACTTGATCACACAAAGAAAGATGAAGGAGGACCTACTCTATGATTCTGAAGAAATGTTTGCGCAGTTGAGAAAAATCAATTTAAAACTAAATCCAAGGATTTGCTCCTTGGGTATTGAAAGAGAGCATCCTAACGAACATCCACTCACAAAACGGAGGATCCAGGCTATTTTTTTTGAAGAGAAATTTATCTTGAAAGCACAAGCACAAAGGTCATCAGAAGGGGCTTATAGCCTGGAAGTTAGGATGGAAGCACTCATAGGATTCTTATCAAAAGGTGTCAGTAGGTCTTCATCACTTTTCAAAGTTCATAATAGGGGCACTAGATAGATATCCTACCGATGGAGCATAGAAGCTGAAACAGCCTTCCAAAAGTGGAAAGAATGAATGGAAATCTTGCCAACAGTTACGGTCCCAGCCAAAGGTTAGATATTGTTCCTACATCTCGCAACACCCTTCGATGATGTTAGTGCCATACTCTTGGCTGAAAGAAGAAAAGTACAGATACCAATATACTTCGCTAGGAGGGCCTTTCAAGGAGCTGAATGGAGCTATACATAATCAGAAAAATTTACCCTGGCTCTGGTTCATGCTGCGAGACGTCTTCGAAGGTATTTCAAGGACTACCCAATTAGGGTACTCACCGATAAACCAATCGAATGGGAGCTCCTAAAGCCCGAAAGATCACGAAGAATGGCCAAGTGGGCCATGGAATTGGAAGAATACGATATAGAGTACGAGATGCATAACTTTGCCGAAGGATAGGCCTACGCGTCTACTGAATTTGAAAAACACAGTATGTCTTCTAACAAAGGAGCCCTCAGGGTTGAAGGAGAAGGAAAGCCACACTTTGGTGATTCGAAGACATGCATAAGTTTGCCTAATCCAAGATAAAATAAGCATCTCCTCGAGCCTAGTTTTAAATCTGAAGTTGAGCAACAAGACTCAACAGGATGATTTCTGACAGTCATGAAGTAACAACCTTTTGTTATCGAAGACTTAAAATTCACAGCAAAAATGAATTTGGTGATCCACAACCATCAGTTTAGGTTTCAAGCATAATAAACGAAGGATCCTTCTTGACGAAGGATACATGTCGCAGGCTAAAGGCTACGATAATCAGGTCTACAAGCTAGCAACTTTCCTTTAAGACACAGACGGAATGCCATACCCTTCGTAAGTTTTAAACGCAAGACTTGCAGTTAGATTATTTTTAATTCATGTATCGATTTCTTCTTACTTTGGGAAAGAAGCATTAATGGTAGGTGTCTTAGTTTTCATTTCTTAAAATGATGTAATTCTCCCTACCCAATTAATGATACGACATATTTCCCTCGAATCTCTTGTTCTGTTTCATACAATAAAGATTTGAATAACCAAGTAATTAAAGTTCTAATGTTCAAGGATGTATCAAGACACTCTTGTCCTGACTATTAATAACATCCCAAGTAATTCACATTAACTTTCCTAAGAGTCTTAGGGTATTCAAAGCCCTATGCACTAAAAGGATAAAGATGGAGTGGGTCGTGACCCTCTGTCAACAGTCAAATTATACGATTGCCAAAAACACTTGGTTAACATTACAAATGACAAGGGTGCTTACTATGACCCTAACACATATGATAACGTTTATTAATAAACGATGAGAGAAGAAACACATAAACAAAAGTGGGAATACATCTCCCTATTGCATTAGATGTATATAACATGCCATCAAATGCAGCATATGAGGCAGCTGCTTAAATGATAGTAGCAAATATTATCTGGGCCAAAGCCACTTAAACATGCAACATAAATTGTTCAAAGTGTAGGTCATCACCTACAGAGGACGAGTTAATATTATCTTGAGGGTACATACCACCCTCGGGGCCAAATTACTGCAAACATTGTAGCCTTCACTTACCACCAGATTTGGGACTTACTTGTTGATTGGGGGAGATGAGTTCCCCAGAGCCTGCCTTGCTGGGAGAAAGGGGCTTCTCAAGATCTGCCTTGTTAGTAGGAGAAGGAGGCTGCACCATAGAATCTTTGTTGCTTGGAGATTGGGGCTTCTCTGGAGTTCCTTTCGGAGATACAGGCTTCTCAGGGGTGGTCTTCACAGATAGAGGCTTCACAGGCGTGTCCTTCTTGCTTGCGGATGGTGGCTTCACCCTACGGGGTTTCTTAGAAAGAAGAACCTCGACAGAAGCCATTGGGTCTCTGGTAGCTTTAGCAAGGAAGGGGTACTCTGCCGCAGCGAAGGCATTGCTGGCATTATCATATTCGGCCTCGTGGATGGAACTGTAGTAAGGTACCTTCGACAAATCCACAGGCTTACCAGTTGCCGCAATCTCCTCCAATGTGGTGCATTTCCCGTGATAGATAGCAGCATTCAGAAGATCTGCAATTACTTTCCCTACCTCGTCGCTGTGATATAGCTCCATTGCTATATAAGGAACAACTTTTGAGACCACCGCAGCCCTATCTTTCCTAAGAACTTTATACTTACGCTTGAAGCCATCCAACTCTTCGTGTAGTTTGGTCTTTTGTTCACCCAGTTTCAACTTCTCATCTTCAAAGCCCTCACACTTAGATTCTAAATCAGCAATCTCCTCCTTATACCCTGCAATTTTAGCCTCCTCCTTTCGTAGTTTCTTACATTCTGTTTGAGTTTCCTTCAATTCCTTCTCCAGATCATGGATATCAGAAAGGAGGTCTTGCATAAGGAGATTCTTTTCAAGATCTTTTAAAGCCTCCTCACATTTGGCCTGAATTGCAGCAAATTCTTGGTCCTTCTTCTTTTCCCTTGCCAGAATGACATCCATCTTCTCTCTAGCAGTCTTAAGGGTACGCACCACCTCCCTTGTTCGAGCATTCAAGTGATTGTCCAACACAGCCTGCCTTGCATAGCTTTTGTCATGAAAATCACATAGTTCTTCGATGGGCATGTTGGTCAAAGTACTCCTCCAACTAACTGGAGTGATGTGCTCAACAAGATGATGACAGTCTAACACTGGTACAAAAAGTTGTGTTGGTCACGCATGGTCGAATTTGAAATGTCATACTGTAACATTTATATGTGACTAAATGTACCAAAATAAAATAAACAGCCACACTTGATCCGACTTGTGTGACCATTTCGGAATTCTATTGTCACACATTTAAATATTTATGTGACAAGAGGTAACTGGAAAAAAATTTTGGATTATTTAGTCACTTTTAATAGTCACACCATATCATAAATGTGTATCTAAATGATGTTTATGGCCACATTATAAGGGTATTATATGTGACCAATACATTCAAAATAGTCACATTGTGAAATATTCATGTGACTATTATTTATAGCAAAATGTGAAGTCAGTTATCATTAACATTGATATATATTAGTTACATTGAGTTTTTGGCTCTTTCATACATTTTGAAGATCTCATCATCTGAGTATCGCTTTAATTAAACAAGCTTCCAACCCTTCATATTGTTTAGATAGTATTCATAGTACTTCCTCTTTTGCTTAACTGTTGGACGACTGAGCACTTTTCTCTTCTTTCTTTGATTGAGATAAAATTTCTTCCTCTCAGCTTCATAATTCCTCTTCTATTCATCTTTTTGTTCTTGAGTGTACTCTTGCATTTCTTCTTTTATTTGTTTCATCAGTGCAATATCAGCATCACCTTTAATCCTTTCTTCATCCCAAGAATCCAAGAGTGCTTTTTTTTTTTGCCTCAACTTCAGCGTGTTTCCTTCTTTGTTCAAGTACCATCTGATTCTCTTCTGCAAACAAAGCAGCCAATTTTCTTGCAGCAGCTCCATCTACTTCAAGTTGCTTGTGTTTGGGTCAGTACACAAAAGGAAGATCCTTTAAAGGATCATGCTTAGGCTCTTCAACCATAATACCTTTGCCTTTACCCTTATAACTTGGCTCTTGTACACTATTCTTGATTTGTTGAGTTGGTTCTCTAATCACCACACCTTTGACAGGTACTCTTGGTTGTTGTGGTGGTGGTTGTGATTGTTCTGTTGGTAGTGGTGATTGTGACACTGCTTGTTTAAATCGTGTCTTCAATAGAATCACTGCTTCGGCCAAAGTTTCATCATCATCACTAGCAATTGGAACATTTTCCTCTGCAGTAGTATCCTCCTTGGCCATTTATGCACTTGCACCAGCAGTAGAATCTCCCATGCCTTTGATTGCTGCTTCCATAACAACCTCATTACCTTGATTATCAGCAACCATATACTCATCATCATTCTCAGTAGAATCCATATCCACACCAATGTCATCACCAGCAGCAGCACTATCAAAATTTTCCATAGCTTCCCTTGAATCCTTGGTTTCATTCCTCCCCTGTTTGGGATCAACCTCCCCCAAACTTATGCTTTCAGATGAACTAATCCTTTGTCTTGTGCCCACTTTTTTCAGTCTTTTGAATGACCTGGTTCTTGACCCCTTTTGACCTCCCAATTGCTTAACCCTCAGCTTCAAACCTGTAATTACATCACCCTAAGTATCTGTGATTTGTGGTAGGCCAAGAACCTCTTCTTTAAGTTTGGTATATTTAACCATCAATTCTTTAACAAGTTCCATCTCTTCCTCACCACTTTTATCCTCATCACTTGCATTGTCCCCCTTGGTTTCTTGGCACCTGCGGTTTCCTTCACCTGAATCAGTTCCATTGGAACTTGATTCATTATAAGTTCTTGAACCTTCACCTTTCTTATGTTGACCTAGTTCCAACATTGCTTGAAACAATGGTTTACCTATGACAGGAAAGTCCTTACCCTTTCTCTTCATGTTAGAAAAGACCTTTTTAATATGAGAGTGAACAGGATAAACCTTGTCGTGAACTTTCTTATTTGTAAACTGTTTGTCCATAAGAAGTTGCAAAAATCTTGGATATAAGTAATGTTGGTTTGAAGAATTATCCAAGGCTTTAACCACATGATCAAAAATTAATTTTGAAAAATTGAATTTTTCTTTATTTTTTGCCAAACATATAAGGCCAGAAGCCATGTTACTACTAAACTCATTCCAACCAGTAGTCTTTGGGCAAAGACACTGTAACAAAGTGTGAATTAAGAATTTCCACTGTGGGGGAAAGCCACCTTTATTAAATTTCAAAGAATCATTTTTTCTTACATACCCCATCTCTTGAAGGATTTCAAAAATTATGGAGTCTGGAAGATTCTCAATTCCATTAACATCTCCTAGATGAAGAACTTCTCTAACAGATGCCTCTGTAACAATAATCTTCTACCCATCCACACGGGCATGAATCTGTACTTCCTCATCAATAGTTTTGACCTTTGTAGTAGCCCAAAACTGTTTGATGTTGGAAACATATACAGTAGGGTTAACTGTTAATGCATACCTAATATGAGTAGCATTGAGAAAATCAACAACTTCAATGAACTCTTCATTCTCCTTGGTGGGCTTTTGCAAGAATCCAATCATGTTATGCTTGTTGGAAAAAGACAGAGTCGACATTGTGAAATTTGAAAATTTGTGTAGGGTTTTGCTGGGAATTGCAATTAATTGATAAAATCAAGCAGTGGTTTTATGTTTGATGGAGTTTTGATCGGATGAAAACATTTGTGTGAAACTGTGAATGATTGAAGTGTACAAACCCTTAACCGTTCATATCTCTAAAACAGTACCCTGCACTCTCAAAAATAGCAGAACAACCCTTAGCCGGACTAAGTTAGGCTTAGCAACACTAAAATATGCCTAGCAACATTAAAATATGCCTAGCAACACTAAGTCAATTTCCACTCGAAACGGCTTATTTTTCAGGACTCCAGCACTTTTCTCAGCTTATCCTGCAAAATATTGGTCCCAAAAACACAAAACCTAACTCATTACCTGAATCACAATAATGACATCATCAATTACACTTAGCAATACTATTTATAACTAGCAACATTAACACATCATTTCTGGATTTTAACAATTTGACATACTGCTTTTATCCAAGAAACCAAACACACCTTTGACAGTTTGACATCACAAGCAACCATACAAGGTCTCAAAATTTTCATTGATATTTTTTAAAAGATACAACCATTCATAAAAGCTGCAAACATAAACATAATTAATTATCCTACATAAATACTAAAGATACTAGAAACACAAAAACATCATCATTAAAAACCAGAGCGCTCTACTCCCTGCGTTGCATCCTTTTCCTTTCCAGGAGATAATGAAACTTAATTTCAAGATCGGTAATCCTGTTTTCCAGATTTAATGGGTCTGCAAATGCAAACCCATCTTGTTGACCCCCTTGGTTTTGATGCTCCACCACATTTTGATGCTCCATCACATTTTGCTACTGATCCTCTTCATTTTGCTCCTCCACCACATTTTGCTGCGCATCCTATTCATTTTGCTGCTCCACCACATTTTGTTGCGCATCCTGTTGATCCTCCTCATCCTCTTCATCTTCTTCCTCCACCTCCAAATCATTCAGTCCCCAACGCCCATCCCAGTAAAAGTCTTGTCTATGCAGCCATTTCAAAATCATTGACCTCATCCACGTATCTACCTCCCTATACGACCCATATTCTTAAATGGGATCATACCCGAAATGATTAAACATTGAGTCCCATAGCAAATTGTTGTTTAATACCCACTCGTACTCTTCTGCATCATTTTGAAAGTTACCATTTGATGCCATTGTTGAAGTTTTCTTTGAAAGTGAATATGTGTTTGTGTGTGTTATTTGGTATATACAACAGAGAGGTATAAATAGGCTGGAGAGGTATATGAACGGTTCCCAAGACTTTTGGCGGGGAAAAGGGATCGACCAAAGGCGCCTAAATCATACTGTGACTTGAAGATATTTTAAAACTCTTCCTAAAGATAAGGAATTGACTGTCTCCACTTTCCTTTTACCAATTCTTGACTTACCAAGTACAATGAGTTGATGCAATAACTACTTGTATCTCATGCTTTATGAATAATAAACTTCCAAACTCAATATTTCCAACAATGATTTGGGATCGGGTTTTGACCCGAGGGAATAAATGTTTGACCGTGACTCGAAGAAAACTTATGTTATGTTTCTTTGAAGTTTAATGTTTTTGTGTTCAAAGAAAACTTATGTTATGTTTCTTTGTTAATCAAGTTATCGATTACTATATTATGATGCTTTGTTAAAAGTCAAACAAAGATTGTCAAACTTGATTGTCATTTGCAAAAGTCAAAGCGTCTCCAAGTGAATTTGGGCAATTCCGGGTAATTACTATCAAAAGATAACTAATAGCCAATCATGATTGTCACTTTGGGTAATTTTTGGTAGTTTTGTGCCTGTACATTCATTTGCATAAGGTCAAACAGGATAGTCAAATTGTGCCATTTTGGGTAATTACTGCCAAAAGATATCGAGTAGCCAAAAGATCAAGATCAGTTAAATTTACAAGCAAACACTTAACCATTCACCATAAAGATGGGGTACATGAGCCACTACAAACCACACAATCTAGCCATAAACACTATACTACTTCAGTGCAAGTACCAAAGAAACCATGATGCGTAGGGATTGCACCAAGCTTTACCTCTCAAGGGATCTCGAGAAGCTTACAACCCCCACCAGGCAGTGTACCAGATCGATGTAGTATAGTATAATGACAAGTACCGGGGGATTGATCGTTCAGCTAGGAATAGTGTCGCTAGGATTAGAAAACCTAAAGACTAGGTCTAGAGATGAGGGGTGATTCTTTTTGTATTTTTTTAGTTTTTATAAAAGCAATTAAAAATCTCGGGTTTGAAGGAGTTGGGCGAAATTAGTTGCTAGTCAACTAACCCAATTACTAAGATGCAATCAAAATAAAATACTAGAAATGAAAATAAACTATATTAAACTAGAGGTGTGAGCAATATATGGGGGAATTGTGTTTACTTAGATTTCACTACTCCCTAGATATCTTTTACATGTTAATTACTTGTTACAGTTGCGTGGATGACGGATTGTATTCCTTAATATCATTCATGGAGTGGCGTACTTACTTCCCCAATCCTATAAGCGCCTACTTCACTCCTATGTCTAGCCGGCTAAGAAGCTCCTAACATGGGATCACTAGAATTTGCTCATGCATTAAATACAACCAATAAAACCTAGTACACATCGGTTCATGTTTCCTAAGACGTTCAAGCATGTTACACAATGGAGATCTGCCAGTTTTCTTAAGCCTAACATTGAAATCATTCATCCAATACAACTATAAACAAGTAATCAACACATAATTAACATCTATGTTTCATTACATCTAAGCAAACACATGATAGATCTAGCCTAGCATGTTGAAATCAAGACAAGCATAAGATATATTCAAACAACACATAGACATATTGAATCAATTAAGAGAAGACTTATCTTAATTGAACATGAAAGGATTCAAGGGGTGAAAACCCTTTAAAATACTGTAAAATACGACCTAGGGTTTACAAAGTTCGGCCCTAGTATTCTCCACACAAGTTCCTCCTTTTAATGAATGAAAAATAGAAAACTATATATAGATTCTGATAGGTAACGGCGTTGATGAGTGTGTAAATACTCATCATTTTTACCAATTCTGAACTGCCAAAATATCCAAAAACACTCAATAATGAATCAAAATAGTGAAAATATCCCAGGAAAGTGTTTTACATGTCTCAAATGCAAAAATACCAAAAACAGATGAAAAACGCACAAAGTTTGCATAATTGGCAGTTTCAGTCCCCCAACTTTCAAAAGTTGTCAAATCTAGTCCCTGGTCATTCTAAAAACTTGAAAAAGTCACCAAAGGCCCTTATAAATCAAAAAGTTACATAATTAGTCCTTTGGTGAAAAGTTTCACAAAAATGTCAAGTTTAGTCCCTGAACTTTGAAAATTGTCAAAAATGATCCCTGGGATATGAAAAACTTTGAGAAAAACAAATTTTGTCCTTGCACTAACCTTTTATGACAGGATTGGTCCTTGGTGGAAAGTTTGGTGATATTTACAAATGGTCCCTGAAGTTTGAAAGTTTGACGGTTTCAGTCCCTGATGAAAATAAATTGGAAAAATCAACAAGGGACCTTGTACTATTCATGATATGGCATTTTATACCCTTGGAAACAAATTAAAAAGATGCCAAAACCCCACCCTCAACTTTCGGCTAATTACAAAAAAGGTCCTTGTGAAATACTTAACCAAATCCGGATCCAAAAATAAGCTAAAACCAAAACCACTTCAATCCACTTTGGGCCCAAAAGTTACCCAGTCCACCCTTAGCCCAACCCACTCCCTAAAACCGTTTTAAATAATCACGGTCAAACCCACTTTGACCAAACCACCCTCTTCCCCCCAAAACCACCCCGTAACCTGCAAAACCACCCCAATCCACCACCACCACTTGCCCCAAGCCATCATCACCCTCCCACACCCCTCTGCACCTACCCTCACCTCAGCATTAATTGCTTCTCCCCCAAAACACTCAACCAGGGAGCAATTTGCAAAATTATCTTTTGGCGCCAAAACCACGTGGCACTTTATTATTGGACCAAAGAGGCATATGGATGGTGGGATATGCTCAGAAGCTTGATGGGAACCCTAATATTCAGCTATAAAAGGAAGAGATTGCAAGATGAAGACTGTGTAGTTAATTTTAGTTTTAAGTTGTATCGAATTTAAATTTATTCTCAAATTAGTGTAAACCTTTCAATTTCCAGCTTTGTAATAGTTTAAGTATTGTATCTCAACTCTTTTTAAGCTATAACATCATCAGTTTCAGTTTGTTTTAAGATTGTGCAGTTTATTCAAATTTCCAAATTCTCATTCAATTCAATGGTGTCTTAAAGCAGAATTGAGGGACTGAGAATAGGTCACATAGGTTCCAAGAAGCTTGCTAAAGCTTTTAGAGACTTTAAAATTCAGCTACATTAGAAGAGAATCAAAAAGCTAAAATTGGTCAACATAAGTCAACTGTTTGCCTATTTGATTTTGTTTCAGGTTCTAAGCATCATTGAGGAGGAAGATTAAGCTGAGGTTTGCCTATCTAAAGATAGGCTTCAAAGGAAAATCCCTTGTTCATGCTAGGGATGATCTTGTAAGCTTTGCTAATTTCAAATTTCCACTAAAAATATTAGTCCTGAGTAGTTTTTGATTTCTAGCTTGTAAGTGTTAATCTGTGCTTGTTTGTGTTTGTTGAACATTGTTTGAGTAGTTTTAAAAAGTTTGATAATCATCTTTAGTTATTAGAATCTTTAGTTACTCATAATCTTATAATTAACTGTCATAAAGTAGTATAAGTAATGTATCTGTGTTGTACCTGTTATATATTGTTTCTAAGTGCTTAATCTAGCCTACTGAGTCATAATTAAAAGTTAGTAATCAAGCTCATCAACCCTAGTCATCATATGTTTTGAAAATCTTTAAACAGTCCACAAAAGGGGTGTTTGGATTAACTGATTGCTTGTTGTTTTGCTTAGTTGTTGCCACAACTTCTTGTTTCTGCATGTTTGTTTAGGTCATTAGAACTTAGTTCTGTCATAATAAGTAGGTCTTATTAGTTAAAAAGTCAAAATAGAACTTAATCTAGTTTAATCTGTTAACTGTTAGTGTAATTAGGCCCATAATCATCATATTAGCTTAAAATTAGATAACTTAGCTTAATTTCAACTTATTATAGCATAACTTAACTTAAGTAATCAGTAAACTAGCACCAAAGTTCACAAAAGTCAAATTATCAAGTTCTTGTCAAAAGTCAAAAGTTAAACTATCAGATTTTTACTAAAATTCCAAGTCTAATTGTGAGCTGTATGATGGATATTAAGGTTTGAAACTTTGTGTGATTAAAGTCTACCAGCTGATCTTTGTTCCCTAATTTTTGCTTAATTTGTGTGGAAGTCTAAGTGGGTCCCACAGACCCTCAAAGTGAGTTGCAGGGCTAGAAGTGTGCCCTGCTCACCCAGACCCAGTCTATCACCACCACTTTGGTGGTGATTTGTGATCACCACAGTGGGCCCTAGTGGTTCAAATTGGTTTCCCTCAACCCTCCTCCTACCAGGGAACAATCATTGACCAAAAGTTTGACCCTTAGACCAGTGGACCCCACCTGAAATTGCTCACCAAGATTGTCCCCAGTTCTGAGTTCAGTTTAATTGTGCAAAGTGCTTATTTCCCTTTAAACAGCTTAATTGTGCTCATTTCTTGTTGCTTCTGGCTTATTTAAGCTTATTTAGTTTATTTGTATCAAGTTTTAACATTGTGGACCCCACCCAAAGCCATTTGACCCAGATTGACCAAACAGTCAACCAAAGTCAACTGTTTAAGACAAGGGGGTGTTTACAGCTTATTAATAAGCTAATTTTAAAAGTGTTTTCATAAAAGTTTGTCATTTTAGGGTAAAAAGTAGTTCTGTAAAAGAAAAATCAAAAAAAAATCAAAGTTAAAGTAAGTGATAGTTTCTATTTAACTCAAGTTAATTTTAATTTTCATTTTTATATTTTAATTAAGTCACTAGTGTTTTTATATTTTTATTAAATACCTTATATAGTAAAGTAATTTTGATAATTTTTTCAGATTTTTATTTTGTCATTTAGTGTTAATTAGATTTTATTTTAATTTTCTTTATTATTAATTAATATCAAGTATTAAATAGCTTAATTAGTTTTTATAAGGTTAAATCTAGTTTTTATAATTTTCCTAGTTCTAATATAGTATAATAAGTTTTTAGAAAATATATTTTGAAATTCTACTGTTCATTTTCTATTTTTCTTATTTTATTTGTTTAAAATAGACTTAAGTTAATTAAAAGGTAAATAATTAGTTGTTGAATCTTAAAATATAATTTTTAGAGTTTTTATAATTTTGTAGGCTTCCAGTGATGGTTAAGTAATTTTATAAATTTTATCTTAATTTTCTAAGTTAATTTAGTATTAATATAAATTAAAAGTAGTTTATTTAGTTTAATTAAGTTAAATAGTTTTTAATTAATAACTAAACCACAAAAAGACAAAAATATTTATTTTTAATTTTTTATACTTTCTTCAAGTTCTAATTTAGGTTTAGAAAATATTTTTGTTAATTTTTAGTTTAATTTAAATCATTTGTCATTTTTAGTTAATTTAAATTAGATTTTAATTTAGATTTTAAATAGTTTAATTAATTAAATAATAGTTTAATAGTATTTTAATCACTTTTATAATTTCTTTTTCATTTTTAATTTTAAGTTTTGAAAAGTGTCAAAAGCACCCCCTGTAGTTTGATAATTACCAAAAACCCACTTTTCCAGTCCGATACGTGATCTTAATTGTGAATTTGTGCATATATCTGGTATCTGATTATTGTGAATATTATATCTGTGTACCAATACCAAAATAACAGTAGCAAAATCAATTCCATATCATCTGGGCTACTGTCCTCAGTCCCACTCACTCATAAACGATTCCAAAAGCACCATTTCAATCTCGCTGGGACTTTTACGACCCGGGGAAACACTACACTATCCACGGAGTATTGGCTTGGTTAGTTTGACTTTTACGGTTTACCATTCACAAGTGGTTGACTAATAAAAGTTGACTGGTTTTAAGCCAATCAGCATCAAGAACAAATTTCTGACGCCGTCATCTCGCCGCCAAATAGTTTCTCGGATTGCCTAGATCTGGGTTTGACACCGTCATGTGTATTCCAATTGTACGTCGTCACAACATTAACACTTGACGCCCTTCTTGTGACGCCTTCAAGTTTTCGCTGGGTCATTACGGATGCTCCAAAAGTAAGATCGGATCGGATTAGATCCTAAGATCCTGTGGTCAAGATCGGTTTCCTATACGATCTTAAGCTTTCAAAGATCCTACATAAGATCCAGATCGTTTTTGCTTTGCAGTTGTTGATGCATAATCTGGCGCGGACTGATTCAACGACTCTCCTTGGGCCGTTAGTCGTCTTCTCAAGCCCTAAGTAGACCTGTCAACAAAGAGAACCCATTAGGAGTGGACCCAAGGCCGTAGCCCCGGGATCCACCTCCGACGGTCAAGTTAGTATAGATGCGCGGAGCATATATGAGAACTAGGTTTAGGATAACCTGTTGTATTCTATTGTGAATGGAACCCCAACCCTATATTTATAAGGCATGGATTAGGGTTTAGGCACAGAGTGGGCCGCTGTCTGCCGGGCCTGGCCCAGGTAGGGTCCAGTCCGGACCATACGTCCACAAGCCCCCCAAGTTTAGTATGACATAGCGCGTGGCTACGTTATGCTAAACTTAAGTTCTGTTTATGGCCGCGTAGGCCCTATCAACCATGACGACATGGCCTATGTGTGCGCAACTCAGGTGTGCGCATGGGACGGATCATACTGCGCAGCCTATATGCGCACTGGGTTGCGATTGTGATTGTCTCACAATGGTGAAGGTGGATCTCCTATGCTGCATCATTATAAGTCTGACTTGACTTGGGCCGTGCGCTTCTTGAGCCCTAAGTAGACCTGTCAACAAAGAGAACCCATTAGGAGTGGACCCGAGGCCGTAGCCCCGGGATCCACCTCCGACGGTCAAGTTAGTATAGATGCGCGGAGCATATATGAGAACTAGGTTTAGGATAACCTGTTGTATTCTATTGTGAATGGAACCCCAACCCTATATTTATAAGGCATGGATTAGGGTTTAGGCATAGAGTGGGCCGCTGTCTGTCGGGCCTGGCCCATGTAGGGTCCAGTCCGGACCATACGTCCACAGCAGTATCGTAAAATCGTAAGATCCTAAGATCAGGATCAGGATCCTGACAACCATGCTCGATACATTTATAATTAACTATTTACACTTAGTATGCTTACATAAAAAATACATACATATATATATATATATATATATATATATATATATATATATATATATATATATATATATATATATATATATATATATATATATATATATATATATATATATATATATATATATATAACATATACTATATCACTTACAAGCTCGAAAACTAAACAATAACTCGAGTCGAGCTTTTATAAGGTTGAGCTCAACTCATTAAATATTTAACTTCATTTGATAGGCTTGAGCTTGAATACTCCATCCCAAATTTTAACTTTTCCCCAACCCGTTTAAAATTTTCCCCAAATTTAAATTGCCCTCCACCCAAATATTTCATTGACCCGCCCATGTTTTTCAATACTCGTTCCCAATTAATATCCAAAAAATCTAGATCTGGTCTTCTTCTATCTCCTCAACACTCTCCTCACCAATGCCACCGCTCGCACCAACACCACACTTGCACCAAGGCCACCGCTAAGGCCCGATCCAATGACATGTTTGGCGGTCCAGTCCGGCTCGGTATTCAGCTCACTATGTTTGGTGGTCCAGTCCGGCTCAGTATTCAGCTCACCGGTTTGGTTGATCCTAATTACTGGCGAGGAACACTCCAACTTTGCCCTGTTCTGGATTGGTACTTTGCTTTTACATGGTTATTGAGCTACGCGGTTCAAGCTCCTTGATTTTGATTACATGATCAAAGCAGCATTTTCTTAAACACAAAACATTTTATAAAATGACATAAACATTTTATATCTTTTAGAAAATCATTTTTGGTATTGTTTAATTAAATCACAAAGATATGATTTCAAATTTCCAACCAAAAAGGGCAAATTTTTTCCAGAAAAACCTTCCCCACTAATGGAAAAAAATACCCAACGTTCTGAAGGGGCGGCCCCCTTAATTCCCTAGGCGGCCCCCTTAATTATTAAGAGGACTGGCCCCTAATTAAGGGGACCGGCACGCTCCATAACAGTATTTTCTGGCCTTTAAATACTGGTTCATTTCACTGATTTTTCTCACCTTTTTGCACTAAAAACTTTCTGATCTCATCTCTATTTCTATTCTAAAAACCTTTGATCATATAATTCATAAGTCTTTGTTTCCAAGTGATCCAAGGCTTCATCCACATAAGTGCAAAAAGAAGAACACTCCTTCAACATCTATACAAAGTAGTAGTGTTGTGATTAGTTAATATCATCTTGTAGTAGTGCTAGATTATTTGCAAAGTGTTGTGTGCTTTAGTAGATTGTAGATATTAGTTGTGTTGAAAAGTAGAGTAGAAGTTGTAAATTAGTTATTCATAGAAGAAGGTGTGAAGTAGACGTGAAGAAGAAGTCGTGAAGCTATCGTGAAGAAGTTGTGAAGTTGTGAAGAAGTTGTGAGATTAGTTGTAGCTAGGATTAGAACTCAACATTTAGCTTAGTGTTGTTAATCAGTGCAAGCCAAGGTGTGTAAGGTTTCTCCGCCATAAGGAGTTTGTTGACATAGTGAAGAAAACTCTCGAGTGTGGTACTCGGGGAGTGGATTAGGGCAAGGAAGGTGTCCTTGTAGCCGACCAACTATAAATTCGTGTGTTGTTGTTTGATCTCTCCATCTCTATCTTTCATTTCATTTCATTACTTCACTTACATTATTAGATTATATTTACTTAGATTTGCTCATACTTGTTAACAATTGAATTCACATAAGATCAAATAAAATTTGGACTCCATATACTGGTGTATGAGAAGGTTACAATTAACCATGTGTATACGCTCAAAGAGCTAAAGAGCATACTCCCGCTGAGACAAAACAATCCTGTAGAATGACAAACAGCAAAAATACCAATAAATAATTAAGTGCCCCGAAATCAGTCATGTCAAACCCACTGTGCAAAGAAACAATAATCCACTGAAGTAGTATAGTGCAAGAAGTTGTAAGAATAATATCATCAACATATATAACTAAAAAATCAACCTCAGAACCCCGTCGAATAATAAACGTTGAAGAATCACACCGAATGTGATAAAAGCTGACCCGGGTGGCATAACCTACAAACCTCTAAAACCAAGCACGAGGTGCTTGCTTTAGTCCAAATAGGGATCTCCAGAAAAGACAAAGGAAATGAGGGTACCAAGAATCAACAAATCCCGGAGGCTTTGATGCAGGATTTCTTACCAGGATTTAATATTTATAATTCTCGTCTACCTAAGGTCTACCTAATGCACTCACAGGCAGTGTACCCGGTCGTGTGTAGTGTAGTAATTGGTTAAGCCGAGGTTGTCCCAAGAGCTATGAGTGCGGATCTAATTTAAGTTCTAGTATCAATGGTTTTAAAGGGGGTTTTGTATTGATGAATTATAAACTAAGAAATGAAATAAAATGAAAGTAAATTAAATTGGAAAAGATAATCAATGAGGAGAAATGTGCTAGCCTAGTTACTAATCTTGTTATGTGATAACATCAAATTTACCCCCAATCTAAGTATTAATTTCCCCCTTAAAATACTCATCTTTTCTACTTTTATTAAGAATATATACTCTTATTTCTTCCTATTTTGGTTTCAGGGTAAAGATGAGTAAAAGAACGAACTTATGCGGAAATGGAATGACTTTATAGCAAAATTGTGGAAATTATGGATTCTGCACTAACTATGGCGTAGAGATTCATCTACCTACGCCGTAGCAAGGCTTCACGAAGACTACGCCGTAGAAGGTCCCTTACCTACGGCGTAATGAAGAATTTATGAAGATTATGGTGTAGCTGATGAGGCGAAAAATGATCCGTTTTTAGGGGGTCATTTAAGCCCGGAATTGAATTTATATGATAAAATATTGCCCTAAATCGTTCCTTTTGTGATTTTAGGTACTTTTTGAGTGAATTCTGGAAAAGGAAACATTTTGGACGTTTTTGGACCATAAAAGTGAAGAAAACGGCAAAGTCTTAATTTTCCTTGCTGGGAACAGTACCTGATGGCGTCAAGAGCATTTTGATGACGGCGTCAAGAGCAAAAGTGGTGACGGTCCAGTAGAAATGTGACGGCGTCAAAGCATGACCGTCAAGAGTAAAAGTGGTGACGGCCTAGAACAACATTACACATGACGGCGTCAGATCTGGATCTAGGCAATCAGAGAATATTATGGGCGGCGGGTTGACAGCGTCAGAAGTTTCTTCTTGACGCCGTCACCTTAGGAAATCTATATATAGTCTTTGTAATTTTCATTCTAAGGAGAGGAGAATTTTAGGGTCGACTTGAATAAACCCTAACACGACTTTTACAGTATTTTCAAGGGTTTTTACCCCTTGAAACCTTTCATGTTCAATTAAGATAAGTATCCTTTCAAATCATTCAATATGTCTATGTGTTGTTTGAATATATCTTACGCTTGTCTTGATTTTAACATGCTAGGCTAGATCTTTTGTGTGTTTTCTTAGATGTAATGAAACCTAGATGTTGATTATAGGTTGATTGCTTGTTTATATCTGTAATAGATGAATGATTTCGATGTTAGGCTTAAGAAAACTGGCAGACTTCCATAGTGTAACTTGCTTGAACGTCTTAAGAAACATGAACCAATACGTACTAGGTTTTTATGGTTCTATTTAATGCATGAGTGAATTCTAGTGATCCCATGTTAGGAGCTTCTTGCAGGCTCGACATAGGAGTGAAGTAGGAGCTTATAGAGTTGGGGAAGTACGTACGCCACCCCACGATTGGTATTAAGGAATATAACCCATCATCCACGCAACTGTAACAAACAATTAACATGTAAAAGATATCTAGGGAGTAGTGAAATCTAAGTAAAGACAATTCTCCCATTTATTGTTCACACCATTAGTTTAATTAGCTTTATTTACATTTCTGTTATTTTATTTTGATTACATCTTAGTTATTGGGTTAGTTGGCTAGCAAGTAATTCCGCCCACTCTTCCAAAACCCGAGATTTTAATTGCTTTTATAAAAATATAAAAATACAAAAAGAATCATCCCTCACCTCTAGACCTAGTTTTTAGGCTTTCTAATCCTAGCGACACTATTCCAGAGTTGAACGATCAATCCCCCAGTACTTGTCACTATACTATACTACAACGATCAGGTACACTGCCTGGTGGGGGTTGTAAGCTTCTCGAGATCCCTCCATAGGTAAAGCCTGGTGCAATTCCCACGCATCAAGTTTTAGGCGCCGCAGCCCGGGGAATAGTTATTGTCTAGGTTAGGACTTCTCTTTATTAGGTCTACTTGCTATATTCCTTTCTAGTAAGATTTTATTTTTATTTTTAGGTTTTCTTAAGTCTATCATATTTCTTCGTGTCTTTGTTCGTAATCTTTACCATCCGACATCATGTAAGGTGGTAACATCTTTGAACCCATCAACCTACCACAACAAAACCCACCACTAGCAAACCAACCTCCTAGGCCCCGAACCCTAGGAGAGAATTCCCGACCTAGCCACCAAGGCTACCGAAATACTATTGAGCTCACCCAAGGAGCCAATGTGTCCCCCTTACGATCCGACACCATCCGGTTGGAGCAAAGCGGATGTACATTCCATGGACCTTGATGTTACAACTAGAGAGACGACCCGGTTACGCCTATTCCAATTCTCTCTACGTGATCAAGCTAGTCAATGGCTTGAATGTTTACCCGTGGGATCCATCACCTCATGGGATGATCTCACCACTCGTTTCCTTGCTCAATTTTTCCCACCGGGGTGAACTACCAAGCTTAGAAATGATATCTTGATGTTCCAACAACGTCAAGGTGAAACTCTATATGATGCATGGACTCGTTTCAAGGACTTACTCCAAAACGTCCTTCATCATGGCATAGACCTTTGGCTCCAAGTCCGAATCTTCTATGACCATATCGATATCTCCACACGAACCATTGACCAATCGGCCGGTGGCAAGCTACGTGATCTAAGTGCGGAAGAATCATGGGAACTCATAGAAGATCTTGCTCTCTATGACAACGAAAGTTGGAATGATCCCCGTGATTTGAACAAAATGGACAAGGCAATATCTTTTCCTTCAAACAATTCTAGCACTCCCGAACGTAGGATCATGGAACTTGAGGACCAAGTCAAGTTTTTCATGAAATCCTACGAAGCTCCTAGGCCTTCAAGCCATGTGAACAAAATCACTTCTTCATGCAAATTATGTAGTGGTCCCCATGACACTCGTGATTGCGTGGAACTCCCAGGAACAGCTTTTGCGGACTACGCATCCTCGCGTACCGACGAAGCGGGAGATAAGTGGTACACTTTCAAACCCGAGCCAAACCCTTACGGTGATTCCTACAACCCCTCTTGGAAAAATCACCCGAACCTTAGGTGGAAACAAAACCAAAACAATTCTTCCAATCCGCCTAATCGTTACCAACCAAACGGTCCACCCTCCAACCATACTTTCAACAACAATACTTCTAACAACTATGGTAGTACCAAAAATCTTGAAAGATTGATGTCCAAATTTATGGCATCTCAAGAAGCTCGCATAGTTAAGTTTGAAACCGAATTCAATCAACAACAAACGGAGATGACCAATAAGATTGACAACTTGTTGAAAACCCTCAACAACCAAGCGTTAACTATACCTAGGAAGGACACTAGAGATGCCAATAACGGAATCCAAACTAAGGACCCCTCGTCATCCAAACACGTCCACTTTGTCAATGTTGTCACCATTAAGCCAATAGATAAGGATATAGAAGAAAGTGACAAGGATGAAGTTGGGGTAGAAACCGAGACTAGGGATGAAATTGAGGAAGTTGAGGTTAATAAGGGAGAAAAGTTAAAGGAAGTAGAAACTGTAGAAGAGTACGTTGATAAGTTTCGCACCAAGGAAGAGCGGGAATATCACAAGGATTTATTCAATGATCCCGAGACACCATATATCCTTGGTTCACCCCTTATTAAAGTTGGTGATCCCTTTAACATCAACATACCATGCAACATTGGGCATATGCATGTATGGAAAGCTTATATCGATCCTAGGTCTCCTATAAACATCATGACTAGGACTTATTATAATTGGGTAATGAAGAAGCAACTTGGTTATAGGATGATGCCCAACACGAATTTGATAAGTAATTTTGTAGGAAGAATTAAAGGATTGCATGTGATTGTTGGAAACTTCACTTATGAGACCGACTTTGTGATAGTGGAGGATACTCGTCCGGTGATAGATGATTGCTTAAGTCAAGTAGTGTTTGGAAAACCGTTCGTTGAGGCCTCTAAGATGAGTTATGATCCGACTCTAGGGATAGTTAGATTCAAGGAAGAGAATGATGAGATTGCTTACCAAATGCCCTATAAGATTGAACAACACCGCCTCTTATCAAACATGGAAAAGGTACACAAACAAGCGGTTTACTATAGGAATGATGAGGATAGACGTAGAGGAGTAGAGTATGTTATGAATAAAATACTTGGTTTCTACAAAGAATGCTTGCAGCTAGGTCCGAAATACAAAACTAATATAGGAGATGACCTAGAGGATGAGACCAAGGATGAAGTCACGTAATTGCCAATGACCTTGAGTCTAGCTACAAGACTCGTAAATAAAGAAAAACGCTTCTTGGGAGGCAACCCATGCTTTGTGTGATTCTTATTTGTTTGATTGTTATTTGTTTCCGTATGCATGCTTTATTTTTATTGTTGGTAGATCATGTTTCAAACTAAAATGTTGAAAATACTTTATTTTGTCATTTGGTTTTGTATTAACTTCATCCAAAGGTATTTCGCAAAAGATAAGTGTAAGGGGAAACCCCAAATATGTTTTTAAGAAACAAAATTGATCATGATTCTCCACAATATTAAATGGACATGTATATTTGTATTTGTTAGAGTCAAATGCTTGTATCGAGTCATAAGGATGTTTTGCAGGATTTTCTAGGAAGTAGGACATAAGTTTTCTAGAAATTTTCCGGAAATTTAACATAAAGATTTCTGCAAGTCACGTCTGACGGTGTCAGGAAGAAATTCTTGACGGCGTCATGTGTAAAATTCTGGAAATTTTGCTAGTTTTGTTTTTCTAACATAGTCTTAAAGTTTTTGTTGAATCTTTAGTTTTATAAACTCCAGGAAATCTGCAAACATTCATTCCACAAGCATTATATCTTACTTTGTTTTCTAGGATTTGTTATCATATATAGATTGCCGCCGATTTTATGCGAGGTTGCCTTGTTTATTTTCTCAGGTTTAACAAGGTATGTATGACAAGAAGATGATTTATTTTTCTGGAAGGGAAGCTTTGATTGTTCATTTTCTTGGAGGAAGATCTAACCTTGTTACCGCACTATCCATACCGAACGAATCAGGGGAGTATTTGATTTCATTCTTTTACCTATTTCACTTTTACAATCTTTAATTGAACATTGGGGACAATGTTCATCCTAAGTGTAAGGGGAGGGTAAAATTGCACTTGAGTTTGTTTGTTTGATGGTAGATGTGTAATAAAACTATGAGAAATACTTGTTAGTGTAATTTTAGCGTCAAATTTAAAATTTTTTACAACATTTAGGAGTGAAACTTTAGCCTTAGCAAGCATCTCATGGATAGGAGATCGTATGACTAGCACAAAACCGTATCATTCAGAAAAATTTTTCACTCAAATATGTGAGGTTTGCCTTTAGATTTGATAGGAAAAGCATTCATTATTAGTGCTTATGAGTGTACCGGTAGCATTTAGATTCTAGAACTTGTGTTAGTGATGCATCCCGAGACCGCTAGTGAGACTACATTCGTGTAGTAGGATTTACTACATGATAAGAGGCATTAGGATCACCCTTGTGTAAAACCCGTATCATAATTTCTTGACCATTTAAGTCATATTACTTGGCTAGTAAAGTCAATTAATTTTTCCCACACCCTTAGCGTTGTACTCATTTTTAGTACACGAAACCCCTAGTACACCCATCCGAGCCTATCTTTTCGTTTCTAACTTTAAGTATCTTACTTAAAGGAAGAATTTGTTACACCCACTTAAATGTACAACCAAATTGCCTTAGCCTTCCGTGTATACACTCATCTTTAGTGCATTATTGTTACATGTTTAAACCCTTAGTTAATTATCTAATTGATTACATGGTTGCTAAGTCGAGTCATATCCTTGTACATATTGTTTTGGGACGATTTGGACTCATGGGTAAAGTACTTGTGCTATGGAGTAATGGGGAAGAACATCATATTATTACCCCCATATGTACGTTAATCTTAAAAGTACTCCAAGTGTTTTGATTATCTTAATTCGAGTCATTAGATTAGTTTATTGTAAAGTATGTAAAAATTCAAGTGTAAGGGGAATGTTCATTCCCTATGATGTATTATTTTGGATGGTAGGGTAAGAGTGTATGCAAAAAAAATAAAAAAATAAAAATAATAAATAAAATAAAATAAAATCGAAAAAATTAAGAAAAAGAAGAAAAAATAGAAAAAAAGAAAGAAAAAAACATACGGACTACCATCTCGTTTCATTCTATGTTTATTTTATGTTTTTGTTATTTTTGATTTATTAGCTTAAGTCAAGTCTAGTCTTGGCTTAGCAACACCATATTGTACATGTAATTAACCAAGATTATTAACTCGCCACCAGTAAAGATTGCCTATATCCAATAAAACCGTGTATTCCATATCCCTATACCTAATGCTATAACCCTTTGAAAGACCTCTTTGATAGTTTATCCTAGGTGCTTACGCCATGTGGTGGAGGTTTGATCCTTTCCCAAGCCTATGGTAATCTATTTTGCTATGACAAGTAGTGAGAGATGTTTTCCATTTCCATATTGTGATATATACTTTATTACACCCGAAAGATGTGAGTATCTAAACACTATTTGTGAGGTGCTAGTGTATGACCTCCGTGCTTGTCTTTGGTCTTTAGTGGAACGATTATTTGTTGTAATTACTTTTATATTAGTGTTAAATGACCCCTAACTTGTATTTTGATTAGAATAAAAGCGCATTTGCTTGAGGACAACCAAATCTCAAGTGTAAGGGTATATGATGAGGCGAAAAATGATCCATTTTTAGGGGGTCATTTAAGCCCGGAATTGAATTTATTTGATCAAATATTGCCCTAAATCGTTCCTTTTGTGATTTTAGGTACTTTTGGAGTGAATTCTGGAAAAGGAAGCATTTTGGACGTTTTTGGAGCATAAAAGTGAAGAAAACGGCAAAGTCTTAATTTTCCTTGCTGGGAACAGTACCTGACGGCATCAAGAGCATTTTGCTGACGGCGTCAAGAGCAAAAGTGGTGACGGTCCAGTAGAAATGTGACGGCGTCAAAGCATGGCCGTCAAGAGTAAAAGTGGTGACAGCCCAGAACAACATTACACATGACGGAATCAGATCTAGATCTAGGTAGTCTGAGAATATTATGGGCGGCGGGTTGACGGCGTCAGAAGTTTCTTCTTGACGCCGTCACCTTAGGAAATCTATATATAGTCTTTGTAATTTTCATTCTAAGGAGAGGAGAATTTTAGGGTCGACTTGAATAAACCCTAGCACGACTTTCACAGTATTTTCAAGGGTTTTCACCCCTTGAAACCTTTCATGTTCAATTAAGATAAGTATCCTTTCAATTCATTCAATATGTCTATGTGTTGTTTGAATATATCTTACGCTTGTCTTGATTTTAACATGCTAGGCTAGATCTTTTGTGTGTTTGCTTAGATCTAATGAAACCTAGATGTTGATTATAGGTTGATTGCTTGTTTATATTTGTAATGGATGAATGATTTCGATGTTAGGCTAAAGAAAACTGGCAGACTTCCATAGTGTAACTTGCTTGAACGTCTTAAGAAACATGAACCAATGCGTACTAGGTTTTTATGGTTGTATTTAATGCATAAGCGAATTCTAGTGATCCCATGTTATGAGCTTCTTGCAGGCTCGACATAGGAGTGAAGTAGGAGCTTATAGAGTTGGGGAAGTACATACGCCACCCCACGATTGGTATTAAGGAATATAACCCGTCATCCACGCAACTGTAACAAACAATTAACCTGTAAAAGATATCTAGGGTGTAGTGAAATCTAAGTAAACACAATTCTCCCATTTATTGTTCACACCATTAGTTTAATTAGCTTTATTTACATTTCTGTTATTTTATTTTGATTGCATCTTAGTTATTGGGTTAGTTGGCTAGCAACTAATTCCGCCCACTCTTCCAAAACCCGAGATTTTAATTGCTTTTATAAAAATACAAAAAGAATCATCCCTCACCTCTAGACCTAGTTTTTAGGCTTTCTTATCCTAGCGACACTATTCCTGAGTTGAACGATCAATCCCCCGGTACTTGTCACTATACTATACTACAACAATCAGGTACACTGCCTGGTGGGGGTTGTAAGCTTCTCGAGATCCCTCGAGAGGTAATGCCTGGTGCAGTTCCCACGCATCAGTTGCCCAACAACAGGCTACGGCGTAGAAGTCCACTAAAGAACACTACGGAATAGGCAACTTTCCAAGCTACGACGTAGGATCTCATTTGAGGCAGTAAAATCTAATGAGGCCAAGGAAGAAGCTACGGCGTAGCAACCTTATCTACTACGCGATAGGAGGCTTATCATCAAGACTGTACACCCATAACACTTGATCAAGTTACGGCGTAACACAATTTGCAAAGGTTACGGCGTAGTAACTCTAATACGCTACGCTGTAACATAGTCGGGGCATATAAATACCAACCCTAATTCCGAGTTTTTGATATCACTTCCCATCTCTTCACCACAACAACGTTGGGAAAAACTCGGGAACGAGGGAAAACGAAGTTCTAGACACATCTAAGTCAATTCCAAGGGAGGAATTACACACCAATCATAAGTGTTTTCATTCCTTTACTTTGTATTCGATTCATGTTTAGATTTTTATTAACTCAACATTGTTTTACTGCAATTATGAACATGAGTGGCTAAACACCTTTTGGTGTTAGCCTAGTTATGAAATTATTATGTTATTGATTTAGTTTTCCACGCATCTATTATCTATTGTTTGTTTACTTTCATGGCGAGGCTTGGGACACTCTAGTTCCCATAGTGATTAGTGTTGGTTGTTCTCTAGATACTTGTGGAATTAACCCTATGAAGCAAGTCGCTAGGGATGTGACTTGCTGATAGCAATATCACCATACATGTGCGAATTAACCCTAGGACCACCTACCAATACTAGACACTTAACGGAGTTAGAGGGGTGTAAGATCTGACCATGCCGCATTCGTTAGCCTTGTCCATGTTAGTAGAGGCACTTAATGACTCTTATGTCTTCGTACCGATGAACTCAAGGCTTTACAATAGCTTTGGATAGGACAAGGTATAAGATGGATCTAGGCGAATTTGACCATCTGACCCGAAATGAATATCGAATCCCCGAACGATATGATAGGTTGCAGCTATAGGAAAACTAATCATGATCATAACAAGAGTAGTATTTAGGTTAACACTACTTCTCTTTACTGATTTTTGATGAGGCGAAAAATGATCCGTTTTTAGGGGGTCATTGTAAGGAATTAGAGAAGTCAGTATTTAGATACTGCTGAAGATTCTGCTGACAAGTTCCTGCCGAAGCACATACTGGTTACAGCTGAAGTATAGTTCCTGCTGAAGAATAGTGTTACTGTGGATATAGTTAATCCGTGGATAGAAGTTAGTTATTTATAGATAAGATTTGTAGAATATCTTTTAGAGTATTATGTTTATACGTTTCTTGTAGAAGAATTTAGGGTTTCCACTAGTATATAAGGAACCCAAGGATATTGTATTACGTACGAGTTTCAAAAACATTATTAGTGAATAATATTGATCCATAGAGGATCAAAGTTTAGCATACAAGTTTATATTTATATTCCGCAATAAGTATAAGCTAACAGAGATTGTCTATTTAGTTTACTGGTGATTACATTAGTAGACTAACGATCTATTGGCTCGAGATCTATCAAGTGTAGATCCTACAAGTGGTATCAGAGCCACAAGATAATCTCTGTAATATAACTCACACTCAAACACCTTTTCCATTCAGAAACAATGGTTGATGGAGATGCTTCTGATGTCACTCTCACAAACACCAATGCTATCACTCAACAACTCCAACAGGTTGCTTTCTCTAACAGCAACGCTAAGTTTCCCTATCTCAGGAAGGATGAGTATGAGATTTGGTCCATGAAGATGCAGAACTGGATTTCCAGTGTAGACTTCAACTTATGGAATGTGATCTTAAGAGGGAGCAGTCCTAAAAAGCAGGGAAAGGACCTTAATGGTAATGTGACTATTTTTGCTGCTGCTTCTGCTGAAGAGATCATTGCTGAACAAAGCAAGAACTATCTTGCTTCAAGTAATTCCTGATGATCACATGGGAGATTTTCATTACCTGACTGATCCTAGAGAAATTTGGTTGGCTATAAAGACAAGATTTGGAGGCAATGAGGAATCAAAGAGGATGAGAAAGACTATGTTGAAGCAAGAATTTCAGGAATTTAGAATAACTGAAGAGGAGGTCATTCATAAAGGCTATGATAGGTTTCAGAAGATTCTAAGTCATTTGAATCAGCTTATAGCCAGACCTGACAATGAGGAGGTAAACTCCAAGTTCTTAAGAGCCTTACCTCCCTCATGGTCACAGGTGCGCATATCTTTGAAAACCAAAGGAGGTTTGGATTATCTCTCATTTGATGACTTGTACAACAAACTCAGGGCCTTGGAACTTGACATCAAGGGACACTCCTCTTATGTTGCACCTCCTTCACAATCTGCATTCATCAGCACTCATTCAAACTATATGCCACATTCTTCCAGTCCAAGTCCTTGCACTACAACATTGTCTTTCACAAATGCTAGTCCAAAGAATCATCCAAAGGTTAGCAATGTGATGGAAGATGTACTTCACTGATTTGTTGCTGAAGTTGATCAATAGCAACAAATAGCTTATGAAGACTTTGAGCAGATTGATGAACTTGCAATGGAAGAATTGGACTTAAAGTGGCAAATGGCAATGATGTCTCTTAAAGTCAGAAGATTTGAGCAAAAGGCTGGAAGAAAGCTTCAAGTCAATGGAAGAGATGCAGCTCGTTTTGACAGGAGAAAAGTTAAGTGCTATGCTTGTGGAGAGATTGGGCATTTTGCAAGAGAGTGCAAATCCAAGAAGAGTGAAGACAGTACCAGATACTCAGCTTACAAGAAGAAGGAGGTGGAGGCTGGAGAATCAAAGGCTTTGGTAATTGCTGTAGATGCTTGTGTTGAATGGAATGAGCATGAATCTGAAAATGCAACAAGCAGTTCTCCTCAACAAATCTCCTGCGTGGCTAGTTGTGATGCTAATTTTGCCTTTATGGGAATATCTCCTCAGGTATCTAATTGTGTTTTTGGGTGTGATATTAAATATAAAACTCTTAAAGAAGCTTATGATGATATGGAACCAAAATATAATGCTAGCTCTATAGAAGCTCAAACTTACAAAGAAGCTGTTAAAACTTTGGAAAAACAGAAAGTGTGGTTTCAACAAAATCAATTGGCTTATGAGGAAAAGATAAGAGTTTTAAAAAGAGATTTAGAGATAACTAGCAATGAATTGAAATTTACTGGAAAAGAAAAAGGAATTGAGTCTGAGAAAGAAGTTTTGAAAGATAAGTTGGATAAGGAAGTTGATAGGCATAGAGAATGGATAATTTCAAGTGACAAGTTAGCTAGTCATTTGTATGGAAGTCAGTCTGTTACATCTGAGTTGGGTTTAGGTTTTAAGAAATATGTAGGTGTAGAGGCAAACCATTATTTAGATAAGAAAAGTAACAATAACTCTGCACCTATCAAATTCTTAAAGGAAGGTGAGATGCATGCTGTACCAGGACCTACTAGAGGTGAATTCATGCCCACCTCCAAAACCTCTGACTTTGATGGTTCACACTATTTGTATGGCAAAAAGTCTAATGACTTGCCAAATCTTACTTGTAAAACTAACAACACTGATTTCCCATAGGAACCCATAAGCCTACATCCCATAATTTGGACTTACCAATATCACAGACTCCAACTGACATTAGGATCAATGACTCCTGTGACTCTAGAAGTACCTCTAGTAATGATTCTAATGAATGTGTCTCTTGTTCTTTCAGGAACAAAAGCTCAGAGACCTCTAGTTATGCCAGCTATGAATCAAAGACCAAGTCAGTCTCACCCAAGTCCTCAACAAAGCTGATGGATCTAAACACCTTGAACTGTGTTAGATTGATACTTTGAGTTATATTACTAAGTATGCGGAATTTACTTAGTAACACTTAGAAGTTTGATTGTGAGTGAAACAGTTGTTTATGAATAATAACAATATATGTAACAAACGGTTAGCTCCAATATTATTAATGATAATAATACGAGTGATCTTGATATCACTAGGGTTACACCTTGAAGCTCTAGAAATGTATATCTAACCTTTAACCTAGGATCTCCTTTTATAGCACAAGGAGTCCTCTTCTACAAGATAAGTATAATGCTAATAGAATAAAATATACACAAGATCTATTCTATATTTATCTAAACACGTTTCCTAACAGTTATCTAAACAGCAGTGGTAATATATGTTCTTACAGTGGTAATGAGTTTCCACTGCAATTACATTCTTCAGCAGTTGTAACATCTTCACTTAGCCGTGGTAACTATTAGTATAATTCCCAATAATCCTCCCCTAACTTATGATTAATAAATAAATCAATAAGTTTCTTCAAGTATTCAGCAAACATGAGGATATGGGAATTCTTTCAAACACTTATCTTCTTCTTCTTAACTCTTTATCATCTCTCACACTTTGATCATAAATCCTTTATAGTAAATCTTCTATAACTTCAGTTCTTTCCCAGCACCTGAGCTTCAGTGACCTCATCACATCCAATACTCCAGCTCTCAATAGATATTCTTTCTCAGCCAACATAAAGACATCAACTCCATCTTGAGTAGAAAGATGATGCACAACACTTGAGTCATAAAACTTCCACAAGGTTTTCATGTCATGAGCTTCAAATCTCCAATATCTATCACTTGGGTCAGGTTCATATAATCTTCTGAAGTGAACCCATAACTCCTTAGCCTTGACATCAAAAAGTTCATCCTTCTTGAACTGATCTTGAACAATCCTCCACAAAGTATCCAAGTCTTCTCTATCACAAGATCTAACAATATCTTCAAAATCTCTGCAAATGCTTGTGACACTTCCAGTTCTGATGATCTTCCAAGCTACTCCAAAACTATCAGAAAAGATCTCCCAACCAACAACTGGATATTTTGTTTGTAGAGGTTCAATATTGAGTACATCAGTCTCTATAAACATCATATTTGTAATTTGTTCTTCTGTCAACTTGCTAGGACCCTCTTCTGCTTGAGATGATTCCTGAATCTTCAACTTCTTTGTATCTCTTGATTCAAGACTCATTCCAGACCTTTTTGTCTTCATTACTATAGGTTCTTGATCCATTGGAATGAATTTACTATCTTGTCTTTTGATTCTGTAGTAAATACCTTCAATCTGATCATGTGACATTCCTTTGAATTGAGCCATCTTCATATTACCAACATGGCAACAAAAAGTCTTCATCTCAGCAATGATCTATGCCTTTGTAATTTTCCTTGGCTTCTATTGACCTTTTCTAACATCCCCAATGATTTCATCAACAGCCTGCTGATTCTTCAATTAAATGAAATCTTTAAGTTGAGTAGACTTTTGTTCTTCATTCAAGGTTGTATTTGCAATAAGTTCAATGGCCTTCTTCCTGATTATTTGATCATTGTTAATCAAGTAGTCAATCTCTTCTTCTGTAGGCACATAAGTGAACAAAGGAGGTTTCTCATGAATGACAGTTGGTGAAACACTTGAAATTGGTTCTGCCATTACTGCTTCAAGTTTATCCAACCTCTTTGCTTCCATAAAACTAGCAACTTCATCTTCCTCTAGCTTTCTCTTCCTTTCATTCTCTGCTGCTTGCTCTTGCTCTGCCAATCTTGCATCAAAATCAGTCTGAGCTTGATCTTTCTTAGAAATCTTTCTTGTTTGCTCTTGTTCTGAACCAGTCACAATTCCTTTACCTTTGACTGATCTTATTCTGGCAGCTTCTTCCTCTGCAGTGGTAACTAATTGAGTAGCAGTGGGAACATTTTCACTTGCAGTGGAAATATGTTGATCAGTGGGAACTTGTTCTGCATCAGTGGAAATTGGTTGAGCAGTTCCAACTATATCATCAAAGTGAAAACCAGCATCAGCATCCATATCTTCAAAATCCAATTTCCTCCCCTCAGTCTCAGCTACATCATCTCTTGCTTGATCATTGTTAGAATCAGTGAGCTCAGCAAATTCTTTTTCAAAATTTGTACTCCTCCCCTTAAACTCTGCATCTGTTTTCCTCCCCTGTTTAGAAGAATCTCCCAAATCTTTAGTAGAACTTGCAGAAAATCCATCCTAAGGTGAAGATGATGAAGATAACACAACTTTAACAGATCTTTTCTTCTTGAGATTCTCAACTTCATTCTGCAATCTTTGAATCTCAGCCTTCAATTGATTCAGCTCTGTGGCATGTTGTACTTTGGTCTGTGCCAGATCTTTCTCCAGAGCTTGAACCTGCTTGACTAATTTTGTACAAATGTCCATCAATTCAGGTAGTTGCACACTGCCTTCATCACTTCCAACTGTGTTACCTGTTGGGAGAGGTGAATCATGAGGTATTGATTCAGGCTCTTCCCTAGTTGGACTAGGATTAAGCCTTGAACCACCACTGCTTGTCCCTAAACCAAAAGGTTCAGCAACATGCAATGTTGAGATGAGAGAAGTTGGCTGTTTATGCCTTCTCTCATAAGTGTGAGTTACAGCAGGGGTATGGTGAATTGGTGGAACAACAAGAGTGGGTGTGTTATGGGATACAACTGGGATGGTTGCATCTTCACCCTGTACTTGAGAAATTTTAGCAAGCATTTGAGGAAAAAGTGGATGAACCTCCCCATTCCAAAGATCTGAAGCCTTACTCATGTTTCGAAAAACTTTTGGCTAAAGGCAGGAAGGTTCATAAATTCTATTGTGAGGTTGCAGTTGAAACTCATTTAACACTGCTTGCACAAACCTTGGATACATCAAAAATTTATATTGACTCTTTACATTGCCTTTCATATTATAGAAAATAAACTTTGAAAAATTGAAAGTCCTATCAGTTGCCAAACAAACCAAAGGATAAGTCATAGTTGATGCAAATTGTTCATAAGATGTTTTCTTAGGACTTAGGCAATGTAAAAGAGTGTGAATTAAAAATCTCCAATGGGGACAAAAACATCCTTTTCTGAAAGTTACTTTTTGTTCAGATGTATCATACCCCATTAAAGCAATATTAGTGAAAATTTCTAAATTTGGTAATGTGATGATACCATTGAGATCATCCAATTCGAGAATTCTCCTCAAGGATGATTCAGTAACATCAATAGTTACCCCATCCACTGTGGCTCTTAGAGCATCCACAGATTCATGTGTGTCTCCCTGTTCAAGAGTTATAGACTCCACAGTGTTCCAGAACTGTTTGATATGAGAGACATAGATTATGGGATTAATAGTTAAGGCATACCTTATATGAGTTGTGTTTAGAAAATCCACAATCTGATGAAAAACAGGGCCACTCTTCTCGTTTGACTTTTGTAGGTAGGCCACTTGGTTGTGCTCCTCGACAAATTTTAGAATCGCCATGATATTTGTGAAAAGGAGAATAAAAGTGTTAGTAATCAAGATAAAATGCAAGCCGTATAATGATCAATTTACACTAATAGGGTTTGAGGAGGTTGCGCAATGTGAATTATCTTTAGAAAGAATTTTCTTTGGAAAAGAATAAATTATAATAAGTAAGTAGATAATTCACAAAAAGATTTACCCTATTAATAAGGAAAGACGGTTATATTTACAACGGCTAGTAAAAAATAGATTACTGACACAACAGTTGTAACGGCTAGTTCATCAGTGGAAAAATTACTCTTGCAGTGGTAACTAATGAACTAGCAGTGGTAAAATTTTCACAACATATCAAAGAGCAGTGGTAAATAAAACTTGAAAATTTGCTGCTCTTATCATAGTTTTTAGCAAACTACCAGCTATCAACGGATTTGATATGTCTTTACCATGAGCCGTTTGCTATGGACTAGCCAACTCTTGATCACTTGGAGTATGGTGAGTTGATAACCATATAGTTTTTGGGAAACTATCAACCATAAACGGATTTGATAAGTCTTTACCAGGAGCCGTTTGCTCTGGACTAGTTGATTCTTTTGTTGATTAGATATGGTGAATCAATAACCATTTGTTGTGTGTCTATGATACACACCTTATAACTCCAATGACTCCAATAATATGGGTTGTATGCTGCAGACCAAAGTAACTTTCAACTTAACCCATAAAGATTAACCCAAAGTAACTTTTTAACCAAGTTACTATTCACAAAAATATCTTCCAAAAGTCAACCCGATAATAACCAAATTTACTCCTCCAACCTACCAAAACAGGTAAGAGTAAATATTCTTCATTAATTAGAATTCGACCTTGACTTTGCTTATAAAAGGGGGCTCAAAACTTTTATCTCTCATCAACAAACATCTTCAATAACACAAACCCTTAATCAACACAATGAACTGGTTTCCAATAGTCTACATATCTTCTGATGATTCATCTGATGAGGAGATCAGCTATTGTTCAAACTCAGAGGATCTTTCAACAGGATGGAGTGATTACTTCCCACCAAGTGCAACCACATACACAGCATCCAACAAGACATCCAAAAAGACTGAAGCTTCTCCTGCTCCATCTTTGGAGTTCTATACCAGTTCTTCCTCTGATGATGACAATGATCCAACCTTTGATCTTTCCAAAGAACTTCCAAAGGCCCTCACCACAGCATTGACAACTGCCATAAACAACATGAAGTGGCCTGCTGTTGAAAAGCCTACCCAAGTACCAAGGCCTCCCAAGCAAGTTCTGGGACTTGCCTGTCCAAGGAAACAACTTTCTTTTGATGACAAGAGAAAGAGGGCATCCAAGGGCAAGCATGATTATGATGGAAAGGGAAAGAAACCTATGGAGTAGGTGTTAGGTTGTAGGTTTATGTCTTTTGTGATTTTCTGTGTTGGTGACAATGTTATCTTGAATGGTTGTGATGTACTTGCTATTATATCAATAAAAGTACTCTTTTTCTTTCTGCTTTTATCACCAATATTTCCACTGTTGTATGATTATTTCCACTGTGCTTTTGATAACTCTGCATACAAGTTAGTAGAAAACCATACATACATATACAAACAATATTAGTACCTAAAAACTATCCTGCAACACTGAAAAGTATTAGACATCAATGATTTATGGATTGAGCATTCCAATACCTGTTACCAAGTATTGAAACCTACCCACATCAAGCCCTTTTGTTACTAAATCAGCATAATTGTCATCAGTATGGATTTTGACAACATTAATAAGCTTTTTCTCAAAACAATCTCTAATAAAGTGATGTCTAATTTCAATATGTTTAGTTTTAGTGTGTTGCACAGGATTTTTTAATAATGCATATGGTACTACTATTGTCTATATAGATAATGGTGTTCATGAAATTGTACCCATAATCCAATAATTGATTCTGAAGCCAAAGGATCTGGGCACAACAACTAGCAGCTGCAACATATTCTGGTTCAGTGGTTGAAGTAGCAACCATAGTTTGCTTCTTGCACTGCCATGACACCAATCTACATCCAAGAAATTGACATCCTCTAGTAGTTGATCTTCTATCCAAACTTGCACCAGCATAGTCACTATCTGAGTATGTGATCAATTCCATAGGAGATTCTCTTGGATACCATAATCCTAGATTAGGATAAGTGTTCAAGTACCTAAAAATCTTTTCCACTGCTGTCATATGTAATGTCTTTGGAGTCACTTGAAATCTTGCACAAGCACATACAGCAAACATGATGTCTGGCCTTGATGAAGTAAGATACATCAAAGAACCAATCATAGATCTGTAAGTGTGAACATCAACATTAGCACCACTAGCATTCTTCAACAATAGATGAGTGGTCTTGTCAGCAGGGGTATTTGAAGATTTTGCATCAGTAAACTTGAACTTCCTAATGATCTCAGTCACATATTTGTCTTGACTGATAAAGATGCCTTCTTTACTCTGTTGTACTTGCAGCCCCAAAAAGAATGTAGGTTCTCCCATAGAACTCATTTGAAATTCATCTTTCATCAGCTTCTCAAACTCTTTGCACATCTCTTGTTTAGTAGATCCAAAGATAATATCATCAACATATACTTGAACAAGTAGAATATCACCCTTGTCTTTCTTGATGAACAAAGTTCGGTCAATCTTACCTCTATGAAACCCATTATTCAACAAATAATTTGCTAAGGTTTCATACTACTTCCTTGGAGCCTGATGTAGGCCATAAAGAGCCTTAACCACTTTATACACTTTATTTGGGTGTTGAGGATCTTCAAAGCCTCCAGGTTGAGAGACATATACCTCCTCATCAATAGTACCATACAGAAAGGCACTCTTAACATCCATTTGATAGACTGTAAAGCCCATAAATGATGCATAGGCTAAAAACAATCTAATAGCCTCAATCCTTGCAACATGAGCAAAAACTTCTTCATAATCAATACCCTCCTCTTGAGTGTATCCTTAAGCAACCAATCTAGCTTTGTTCCTGATTACAATACCTCTTTCATCTTTCTTGTTTCTGAAAACCCATTTAGTTTGAAGTTTAAACTGCAGCAACTCCTCTTGCATTGCTTCAACCCAGCTAGATTCTTCTAGAGCCATATAAACATTCTTAGGCTCCACCTGTGAGAGAAAACACAAAAACAAACACTCATTCTTCCTTTTATGCTTCTTGGACTCATACACTTCACTAATGAACCCATGAATATCATCTTTCTTTGTCTGTCTTCTAGTCTTCACACCTGATTAAAGTTCACCAATAACATTATCACATGGATGCACTTTGTGAATTGAAGTCTGTGATGTGCTAGGAATATCATATGTTGTAGGCATGTTTGTAATCTCTACTTCATCACTTGGTGATTCCTGAGAAGTATGTTCCACATTTGGGCTGTCAGTGGAAACTTCTGGTGTAGCGGTGGGAATTGAGTTACCACTGCTAGTAGGAATTTCTTTATTCAATTCATCAAAATTCACACCATCTGCATCACTTGTCTTTTCATAATTATCAACAAAGTCCCAAAGTGGCATAAAAATTTGATCTTCATCAGCTTTACAAGCTTCATCTTCATCAATGAATTCTTCTGAATCTTCAAGATCTTTGTCTCCAGTGCTTGAAGTGAGAGGTACATAATTCATTGTATTGGATAATGTTTCAAGATCAAATAGCCAATCTGGTCCTGAACCTGTCATGTTAGCTTTATTTTCAAGAAACTCAACATGCAGATTCTCTTCAATCTTCTTTGTTCTTAAGTTATAGACTCTAAAAGCCTTGCTAACCATGGAGTATCCAACAAAGAAGCCTTCATCAGACTTTTCTTCAAATTTACCTAGATGATCAATGGTGTTGAGAATAGTAACATGACACCCAAATGGCCTCATAAACTCCAAAGTAGGAGGTCTTCCTCTGAATAACTCATAAGGTGTCTTGTTCTTTGTTTTGACCACTAAAACCATGTTCTGTATGTAATAAGCAGTGTTTACTACTTCAGCCCAACAAGTCACTGGAAGCTTGGAATCAGCTAACATGGTTCTAGCAGCCTCAATTACTGTTTCTTCTTTCTGCATCTCCATTTTATTGAGGAGTTCTTGCAACACTAAATTCTTTTTTAATACCTTTGTCTCTGCAGAAATCACCCATAACTTTATTCTTGAACTCTGTCCCATTGTGACACCTAATGATCTTGATTTTCTTTTCAAATTGATTTTCAACTTCAGTGATGAATGTCTTAAGGATGCCTGTGGTTTCATCCTTGGTTCTTAAAAATAAAACCCATGTGAATCTACTAAAATCATCAGTCACAACAAGACAATACTTCTTCAAATTGATGTTGCTCACAGAAGTAGGACCAAACAAGTCCATATGCAGCATAAAGAGTGGATGATCAATAGAATTGAATGCTTTGGTCTTGCATGAAGCTCTGTGCTGCTTTCCTTTGAGAGAGGCAACACAAGTTTGATCATTTTCAAATCTTTTCTCTGGTAGACCTCTGACAAGTCCATCTTTCACAATCTTGTTGATAGTCTTGAAGTTAACATGACCAAGTCTTCTATGCCAAAGCATTGATTCATCCAAAGTAGCTTTTGCAAGCAAGCAAGTAACATCATTATTAGCCACTATGTTCTTCATGTCAATGCTATATAGATTACCTTTTCTAGGGATTTTAAGCAAAATGTCACATTCATCAGGGAGCTTATAATCCTTAGATAAGATATAGCATTCATCTTCTGTGAATAGAACTCTATGCTTCTTGTCACACATCTGTGACACACTAAAAAGGTTGTACTTGAGTTCTTTCACATACTGCACATCTTCAAAGTCAATGTTTCTAGCCTTGATTGTTCCTTTGCCAGAAACTTTGCCACCAATTCCTCCTCCAAAGCTGACAAATTGTCCATCATAAGGTTGAAATTCTGAAAGATAGGACTTATTGCTAGTCATGTGCCTGGAACATCCACTGTCTGAGTATCCTTGATCATTTGTAGTCTTTGAATGTTCCTGCACACAAAATAAAGGAATTAGTTCCTCTTGGGGACCCAAGCCACACATGACTTGGATCTGCCTCATGTATCAATATAATTATATCTATCAAAGGTCATTGATACACCATTGGGATTGTTTGAGGTGATGGTTCCTTTTGGTTTCCATTCCCAACGTTCTGAGGCCTTAACATCATTTCCCATATTTACCCTTTTCTTGTTAACAGACCCACCAGTGGTAACCTTTTGTCTTGCAGTGGTAACTGCTGGTTTTGAAATTTTGGGTACGCACTTCTGATTATTGTTAACTTCCTTTTGAAAATTAGTCTTTTTCCCTGTTTGATTAGATTTAACAAAATTTGTGACAGGGGACTTAGGGTAAACTCTGTTTTTGTTACTGGCAGTGGTAACTGCTGGTCTAGCAGTGGAAATTGGTTTTATGCCAGAATGAAGCAAAACAGACCTGGGAATCATCTTGCTAAGTGGATTTGGGTGAGTTAAGTTATTTGCATTTTAGCCATTCACCCTTGTATTCCCAAACACTTCCCTTCTACCCAAGTGGTAGGTACAGCTATAAGATAAATGGTCAAAGCTACCACATATATGACAGGGTTTGTTATTGAACACAAAATCACTACCAAATTGCCTAGATTTAACATGATTCCAACTCCTCATATTACCCCTAGGAGTTGGTGACCTACTTCTGTACTTCTCTGCATATCTAGTAGTGGGCCTAGTGAAATTAGGTTGTGGCCTAGGCTTCTCTTTGACAACATCAGGAATACACTTTTTAACCTCCACTTTAACATTCTCAGGAACACTAGGTTTAGACTCAACATTCAAATTTTCATCTTTAAGAGATGAGTCACTAGCACTATTAAATGTATCAACCTCAACCTGAACCTTTTCAATAACAACTGGTTTAACAAACTTTGGTCCATAGGTCATAGGTGGTTCCTGGAATTCTTCTAAACCTGTGTGAGCTAAGTCAATGCCAGGAGGTGATGGAACACCTCTTAGAGGTGGTGGAACAGATTTGTATCCAACTCCTGATTTGGCTTTGTTCACAACTTGGGCTTCCCAAATTTTGTCAATACACTTGGATTGGTGTTCCAGTGTATTGCAAGTTATCTTAATATTCTCACTAGCCAACTTAACCTTTTCTAGTTCTTCCCTAAGAACCTTGTTTACAGCAACCTGATAATCTAAGTCTCTTTTTAACACTTCAATATCATCATTGAACTTAGATTCATTTGCCCTATAATGCTCTAATTGAGTTTCTAAAACACCTAGGCCTCTTTTATGATTTGCTAAGTTATAATTAATATGATTTAACTCTACCAATTGTTCATCATATTGTGCTTTAATTTTCTCATATTCTTTTAAGGCCTTACAAGATTTAGAACAAGCATTATTAATTTGTACCTCAGAGTCAGAAAAAGCCATTAGTGCAAGCTCTGTAGCAACCATTGCAGACTCTGAATCATCTTCCTCATCCTTAGTCATAAAGCTCCAAAGCTTACTCCTTCAATGACCAATAGCCCTTTTGACTCATCAGTAGTAGGTTCCTTCTACTTGTCCTGCTTGTACCAAGTTGACCTGTTGTCAGACTTCCTTGGCTTTCTGCACTCCCTGGTAAAGTGCCCCTTCTTATGACAATTATAGCACTCCACCTTCTTTTTGTCAAAACCTACTATTTCATTGCCACTGATGTTAATCTTTCTTCCAGTCTTCTTCCAAAACTTCTTTGTCCTTAAGCTTAGTAATGCTACTTGCCATTCAATGTCCATCTCCTCCATATCATCCTCATCAATTTGATCCAAATCCTCATGATTGAGAATTGAACCACCCACTTGACTTGATATAAAGGCATAAAAAGTAGTATCACTAAGTCCTGCAATCTGTCTCTTTGAGCTACCAGTGGAAACACTTCCACTACCAGTGGAAACAACAATGTTAGCACTGTCATCATCACTATCTCTTTCTTCATCTGAACTACTATCATCAAGAGATGATGATATGAGTGCTACACTTCCTGAACTTGAGCTTAATTTGCCAGCTTTCTTCAATCTTTGTTCAATAACCTTGAAGTTATTGTACAAATCATTAAGTTTCATGGTCTCCAAATCTGGCTTATCTTCCCACACAGCAACATTGGTTCCAAACTCAGAGGGTAAACTTCTTAAGAACTTTAGATTGAGGTCTTCCCTTTCCACCTCAATTCCAAAAACAGTGAGTTGAGTAACAATCTTTTGTAGCCTTGTGAAGATGCAATCAATAGATTCATTACTTGTTGAACCAAAGTTTTCATAAGTCTGCTTCAGCAGGGTCTTTTGAGTCTTCTTGGTGGAATCATTACCACCAAAAACATTGCAGATCTCCTCAAAAAGTGTCTTTGCAGTCTTGTATTTGCTGAATGCTAGAACTTGGTCTCTGGGAAGTGTCATCAGCAACAAACCTCTGGCCTTCAGATCATTCTTCATCTGAAGTTTTTCATCATTAGTAACAGGTCCAGTGTTGACCTTAATTACTTCCTTGCCACCAACCATCTCTGAAGTAGAACTTGGTTTGAAGGAGTTTCCAATCATGATGATCTCCCAGAGTGTATAGTCTTGGACCATAAAGAATTGTTCGATCATCAGCCTCCACATCTCAAAGTCATTCAACTTAAGCTTTGGAAGCTTAGCAGCAATTTTGAGTTACTGGTTTCTGTCTCCATTGATTCTTCTGAGTGAACTAGAGTTTTCTAAATCAAAGTATCAAAGCCTGGCTCTGATACCACTTGATGGATCTAAACACCTTGAACTGTGTTAGATTGATACTTTGAGTTATATTACTAAGTATGCGGAATTTACTTAGTAACACTTAGAAGTTTGATTGGGAGTGAAACAGTTGTTTATGAATAAGAACAGTATATGTAACAAACGGTTAGCTCCAACATTATTAATGATAATAATACGAGTGATCTTGATATCACTAGGGTTACACCTTGAAGCTCTAGAAACGTATATCTAACCTTTAACCTAGGATCTCCTTTTATAGCACAAGGAGTCCTCTTCTACAAGATAAGTATAATGCTAATAGAATAAGATATACACAAGATCTATTCTATATTTATCTAAACACGTTTCCTAACAGTTATCTAAACAGCAGTGGTAATATATGTTCTTGCAGTGGTAATGAGTTTCCACTGCAAGTACATTCTTCAGTAGTTGTAACATCTTCACTTAGCCGTGGTAACTATTAGTATAATTCCCAACAAAAGCTATCTGTCAAGTGATCTTACAAGTCTGTGGACTCTGAAGTTGCTGCTCATGAAGTGATTTCAAAGACAGCCTCTTCTGAAGACATGTTATTTACTTCTTTTAAAAACAATTCCTTTCAGTCATTACAAAACAATTCTATTTCTGCTGGTTGTTTGAATAATTTTGTGTTTCATAAGACATCTTCTAGTCTTAATAAATCTTCTATAAAGAAGAAGTGTTTTGTTTGTGATAGTAAAATGCATTTGATTAAGGATTTTGATTTTCATGATAAGAGGATGGGTGTTTCTGCTGTTCATAATAGACCTAGACCAATGTGGACAAATGTTCCACATATCACTAGCAGAACCAACTCGGTTTCTGCTGAAAGATCTGTTCATGCTGAATACTTTATTTATGCTGATAGGAATAGATATGTGTCTAGATCATTTTATGGATTTAATCATACTTATTTTTAAAATGGTAATTGGCCTGGCTATTATGACCCACTATTTTTGGGAAGGGCAAATTGGGATTCTGCTGAAAAGTCCTCAGCAGATTGTTCCTGGAAATTTAATAGACCATATGTATACAGGGGTTCCAGGAACAATGGTGGATCTAACCAATCTACATGGCTTCATAATAAAGATCCACAAGGCAGGCTCAAGTCTTTCAAGACTTGAGTCTATCAATGTACTTATATTGTTGTATAATTTTTTGTTGTTGTAGGGACATCCTCTTTTGAATAAATACTTAGGTATTGTAGATAGTGGTTGTTCAAGAAGCATGTCTGGGAATCAGGAGAAGCTACATAATTTTGTACCTTTCAATGGAGGCATAGTGAGATTTGGAAGTGGAATAGGAAAAATTACTGGCAAAGGAACCATTAGAACTCCAAAGGTAGATTTTGAGAATGTCTACTATGTGAAGGAACTAGAAGGTTTCAACTTGTTCTCAGTTTCACAAATCTGTGACAAAAAGATTCATGTACTTTTCACTGATGAGGACTGTCTCATTCTCTCACCTGACTTCAAAATGCCTGATGAAAGTCAGGTATTACTAAAGGTTCCAAGAAATCATAATCTTTACACATTCAATTTGAATGATGTCAAACCAGAAGGTGATCTAGCATGCTTGGTGGCTAAAGCATCCTTGGATGAATCTACAAAATGGCACAGAAGGATGGCACATGTTAACTTCAAAGTGATTAACAAGTTTGCTAAAGATGGACTTGTTCGTGGACTCCCTTCCAAGATTTTCACCAATGAACACAACTGTGTTGCATGTAACAAAGGAAAGCAACACAAAGCCTCTTATAAAGCTATTACTGCTATAAGCACAATTACAGAACCTTTGCAGCTGCTTCATATGGATCTTTTTGGTCCAACATCCATCAGGAGTATTGATCATAAGTACTTCTGTTTGGTAATCACTGATGCTTTCAGTAGATTTAGTTGGACATTCTTTTTAGTAACTAAAGATCAAACCTTTCAGACACTAAAAGAATTTATGGCCCTCATTGAAAACCAACTTAACAAGAAGATCAAAGGTATAAAGTGTGACAATGGGACAGAGTTCAAGAATGCCAATCTTATTGAACTCTATGGGTTAAAGGGTATAAAGAGGGACTACAGCAATCCCAGGACTCCACAACAGAATGGAGTTGCAGAAAGGAAGAATATGACCCTGATAGAGGCTGCAAGATCTATGCTTGCTGACTCTAAACTTCCCACTATGTTTTGGACTGAAGCAGTTGGCACTGCTTGTTATGTGCTTAATAGGGTGTTGATTACTAAACCTCATAATAAGACACCCTATGAGCTCTTGACAGGGAAGAACCCTACCATTGAATATTTGAAACCGTTTGGATGTGAAGTGACTATTTTGAATACCAGTGATCACTTAGGCAAATTTGAGGAAAAAGCTGCTGAAGATTACATTGTTGGTTACTCAGCTCATAGCAAAGCTTACAGGGTATATAATTTGGCTGCAAAGAAAATTGAGGAGACTCTTAACCTGAAATTTCTGGAGGGCAATGAAAACACTCAGGGTAAAGGTCATGAATGGTATTTTGACCTTGATTACTTGACAGATCATCTGGGGTATACAAGATTTAAAACTAACCCTTCTGCAGGTATTGAAGTGTCTCCTACTAACAATGCAGGTACTCTGGAAGATAACTCTGACAGTGATTCAGAATGTGATGAACCCCCTATTGTTGTATCTTCTCTCCCTATTCATGTTGCAGGTCCCACTAACACAGAAGCCTCTGATGCCAAAACTGCTGATGATGTGGAAAACTCAACTTATGTAGAAGATCTTGTTAGACTTAAAAAGCAAGAGCATGCAGCTACTGAAGAAGCTAAAAGGCTTGGTCTTGAATTTGCTCAAGACACTGAAGCACTCTTGAAAAAATCTGCTATTGATATCAGCAGGAACTCTATTTCTGTTGATGAATCTGCTGATGCTGTTGCGGCCAATTCTTCTGAAGGCATTTCAGCTGCAACACCTGTTTCCACTGCTACATCAACTAGTTTAGAAGAACCATTTGACAGGTTTCCCAGCCCCTCAGATCTTGGCAACCATGAACAAAGTGCAGGACTTTTTCAATTAGCTTCTTATGATGAAGACTTTACTCCAACTTTGACTAATCTTGAAACCTCTGTTGATGTCAATCTTGTTCCCATAGAACTCATTTGAAATTCATCTTTCATCAGCTTCTCAAACTCTTTGCACATCTCTTGTTTAGTAGATCGAAAGATAATATCATCAACATATACTTGAACAAGTAGAATATCACCCTTGTCTTTCTTGATGAACAAAGTTCGGTCAATCTTACCTCTATGAAACCCATTATTCAACAAATAATTTGCTAAGGTTTTATACCACTTCCTTGGAGCCTGATGTAGGCCATAAAGAGCCTTAACCACTTTATACACTTTATTTGGGTGTTGAGGATCTTCAAAGCCTGGAGGTTGAGAGACATATACCTCCTCATCAATAGTACCATACAGAAAGGCACTCTTAACATCCATTATATAGACTGTAAAGCCCATAAATGATGCATAGGCTAAAAACAATCTAATAGCCTCAATCCTTGCAACATGAGCAAAAACTTCTTCATAATCAATACCCTCCTCTTGAGTGTATCCTTAAGCAACCAATCTAGCTTTGTTCCTGATTACAATACCTCTTTCATCTTTCTTGTTTCTGAAAACCCATTTAGTTTGAAGTTTAAACTGCAGCAACTCCTCTTGCATTGCTTCAACCCAGCTAGATTCTTCTAGAGCCATATAAACATTCTTAGGCTCCACCTGTGAGAGAAAACACAAAAACAAACACTCATTCTTCCTTTTATGCTTCTTGGACTCATACACTTCACTAATGAACCCATGAATATCATCTTTCTTTGTCTGTCTTCTAGTCTTCACACCTGATTAAAGTTCACCAATAACATTATCACATGGATGCACTTTGTGAATTGAAGTCTGTGATGTGCTAGGAATATCATATGTTTTAGGCATGTTTGTAATCTCTACTTCATCACTTGGTGATTCCTGAGAAGTATGTTCCACATTTGGGCTGTCAGTGGAAACTTCTGGTGTAGCGGTGGGAATTGAGTTACCACTGCTAGTAGGAATTTCTTTATTCAATTCATCAAAATTCACACCATCTGCATCACTTGTCTTTTCAGAATTATCAACAAAGTCCCAAAGTGGCATAACAATTTGATCTTCATCAGCTTTACAAGCTTCATCTTCATCAATGAATTCTTCTGAATCTTCAAGATCTTTGTCTCCAGTGCTTGAAGTGAGAGGTACATAATTCATTGTATTGGATAATGTTTCAAGATCAAATAGCCAATCTGGTCCTGAACCTGTCATGTTAGCTTTATTTTCAAGAAACTCAACATGCAGATTCTCTTCAATCTTCTTTGTTCTTAAGTTATAGACTCTAAAAGCCTTGCTAACCATGGAGTATCCAACAAAGAAGCCTTCATCAGACTTTTCTTCAAATTTACCTAGATGATCAATGGTATTGAGAATAGTAACATGACAACCAAATGGCCTCATAAACTCCAAAGTAGGAGGTCTTCCTCTGAATAACTCATAAGGTTTCTTGTTCTTTATTTTGACCACTAAAACCCTGTTCTGTATGTAATAAGCAGTGTTTACTGCTTCAGCCCAAAAAGTCACTGGAAGCTTGGAATCAGCTAACATGGTTCTAGCAGCCTCAATTAGTGTTCTGTTTCTTCTTTCTGCAACTCCATTTTGTTGAGGAGTTCTTGCAACACTAAATTCTTTTTTAAAACCTTTGTCTCTACAGAAATCATCCATAACTTTATTCTTGAACTCTATCCCATTGTCACACCTGATGATCTTGATTTTCTTTTCAAATTGATTTTCAACTTCAGTGATGAATGTCTTAAGGATGCCTGTGGTTTCATCCTTGGTTCTTAAAAAGAAAACCCATGTGAATCTACTAAAATCATCAGTCACAACAAGACAATACTTCTTCAAATTGATGCTGCTCACAGAAGTAGGACCAAACAAGTCCATATGCAGCATAAAGAGTGGATGATCAATAGAATTGAATGCTTTGGTCTTGCATGAAGCTCTGTGCTGCTTTCCTTTGAGACAGGCAACACAAGTTTGATCATTTTCAAATCTTTTCTCTGGTAGACCTCTGACAAGTCCATCTTTCATAATCTTGTTGATAGTCTTGAAGTTAACATGACCAAGTCTTCTATGCCAAAGCATTGATTCATCCAAAGTAGCTTTTGCAAGCAAGCAAGTAACATCATTATTAGCCACTATGTTCTTCATGTCAATGCTATGTAGATTACCTTTTCTAGGGATTTTAAGCAAAATGTCACATTCATCAGGGAGCTTATAATCCTTAGATAAGACATAGCATTCATCTTCTGTGAATAGAACTCTATGCTTCTTGTCACACATCTGTGACACACTAAAAAGGTTGTACTTGAGTTCTTTCACATACTGCACATCTTCAAAGTCAATGTTTCTAGCCTTGATTGTTCCTTTGCCAGAAACTTTGCCACCAATTCCTCCTCCAAAGCTGACAAATTGTCCATCATAAGGTTGAAATTCTGAAAGATAGGACTTATTGCCAGTCATGTGCCTGGAACATCCACTGTCTGAGTATCCTTGATCATTTGTAGTCTTTGAATGTTCCTGCACATAAATTAAAGGAATTAGTTCCTTTTGGGGACCCAAGCCACACATGACTTAGATCTGCCTCGTGTATTAATATAATTATATCTATCAAAGGTCATTGATACACCATTGGGATTGTTTGAGGTGATGGTTCCTTTTGGTTTCCATTCCCAACGTGCTGAGGCCTTAACATCATTTCCCATATTTACCCTTTTCTTGTTACCAGACCCACCAGTGGTAACCTTTGGCCTTGCAGTGGTAACTACTGGTTTTGAAATTTTGGGTACCCACTTCTGATTATTGTTAACTTTCTTTTGAAAATTAATCTTTTTCCCTGTTTGATTAGATTTAACAAAATTTGTGACAGGGGACTTAGGGTAAACTCTGTTTTTGTTACTGGCAGTTGTAACAGCTGGTCTAGCAGTGGAAATTGGTTTTATGCAAGAATGAAGCAAAACAGACCTGGGAATCATCTTCCTAAGTGGATTTGGGTGAGTTAAGTTATTTGCATTTTGGCCATTCACCCTTGTATTCCCAAACACTTCCCTTCTACCCGAGTGGTAGGTACAACTATAAGATAAGTGGTCAAAGCTACCACATATATGACAGGGTTTGTTATTGAACACAAAATCACTACCAAATTGCCTAGATTTAACATGATTCCAACTCCTCATATTACCCCTAGGAGTTGGTGACCTACTTCTGTACTTCTCTGCATATCTAGTAGTGGGCCTAGTGAAATTAGGTTGTGGCCTAGGCTTCTCTTTGACAACATCAGGAATACACTTTTTAACCTCCACTTTAACATTCTCAGGAACACTAGGTTTAGACTCAACATTCAAATTTTCATCTTTAAGAGATGAGTCACTAGCACTATCAAATGTATCAACCTCAACCTGAACCTTTTCAATAACAGCTGGTTTAACAAACTTTGGTCCATAGGTCATAGGTGGTTCCTAGAATTCTTCTAAACCTGTGTGAGCTAAGTCAATGCCAGGAGGTGATGGAACACCTCTTAGAGGTGGTGGAACAGATTTGTATCCAACTCCTGATTTGGCTTTGTTCACAACTTGGGCTTCCCAAATTTTGTCAATACACTTGGATTGGTGTTCCAGTGTATTGCAAGTTATCTTAATATTCTCACTAGCCAACTTAACCTTTTCTAGTTCTTCCCTAAGAACCTTGTTTACAGCAACCTGATAACCTAAGTCTCTTTTTAACACTTCAATATCATCATTGAACTTAGATTCATTTGCCCTATAATGCTCTAAATGAGTTTCTAAAACACCTAGGCCTCTTTTATGATTTGCTAAGTTATAATTAGTATGATTTAACTCTAGCAATTGTTCATCATATTGTGCTTTAATTTTCTCATATTCTTTTAAGGCCTTACAAGATTTAGAACAAGCATTATTAATTTGTACCTCGGAGTCAGAAAAAGCCATTAGTGCAAGCTCTGTAGCAACCATTGCAGACTCTGAATCATCTTCCTCATCCTTAGTCATAAAGCTCCAAAGCTTACTCCGTCAATGGCCAATAGCCCCTTTGGCTCATCAGTAGTAGGTTCCTTCTACTTGTCTTGCTTGTACCAAGTTGACCTGTTGTCAGACTTCCTTGGCTTTCTGCACTCCCTGGCAAAGTGCCCCTTCTTATGACAATTATAGCACTCCACCTTCTTTTTGTCAAAACCTACTGTTTCATTGCCACTGATGTTAATCTTTCTTCCAGTCTTCTTCCAAAACTTCTTTGTCCTTAAGCTTAGTAATGCTACTTGCCATTTAATGTCCATCTCCTCCATATCATCCTCATCAATTTGATCCAAATCCTCATGATTGAGAATTGAACCACACACTTGACTTGATATAAAGGCATAAAAAGTAGTATCACTAAGTCCTGCAATCTGTCTCTTTGAGCTACCAGTGGAAACAACAATGTTAGCACTGTCATCATCACTATCTCTTTCTTCATCTGAAATACTATCATCAAGAGATGATGATATGAGTGCTACACTTCCTGAACTTGAGCTTAATTTGCCAGCTTTCTTCAATCTTTGTTCAATAACCTTGAAGTTATTGTACAAATCATTAAGTTTCATGGTCTCCAAATCTGGCTTATCTTCCCACACAGCAACATTGGTTCCAAACTCAGAGGGTAAACTTCTTAAGAACTTTAGATTGAGGTCTTCCCTTTCCACCTCAATTCCAAAAATAGTGAGTTGAGTAACAATCTTTTGTAGCCTTGTGAAGATGCTATCAATAGATTCGTTACTTGTTGAACCAAAGTTTTCATAAGTCTGCTTCAGCAGGGTCTTTTGAGTCTTCTTGGTGGAATCATTACCACCAAAAACATTGTAGATCTCCTCAAAAAGAGTCTTTGCAGTCTTGTATTTGCTGAATACTAGAACTTGGTCTCTGGGAAGTGTCATCAGCAACAAACCTCTGGCCTTCAGATCATTCTTCATCTGAAGTCTTTCATCATTAGTAACAGGTCCAGTGTTGACCTTAATTACTTCTTTGGCACCAACCATCTCTGAAGTAGAACTTGGTTTGAAGGAGTTTCCAATCATGATGATCTCCCAGAGTGTATAGTCTTGGACCATAAAGAATTGTTCGATCATCAGCCTCTACATCTCAAAGTCATTCAACTTAAGCTTTGGAAGCTTAGCAGCAATTTTGAGTTACTGGTTTCTATCTCTATTGATTCTTCTGAGTGAACTAGAGTTTTCTAAATCAAAGTATCAAAGCCTGGCTCTGATACCACTTGATGGATCTAAACACCTTGAACTGTGTTAGATTGATACTTTGAGTTATATTACTAAGTATGCGGAATTTACTAAGTAACACTTATAAGTTTGATTTGAGTGAAACAGTTGTTTATGAATAAGAACAATATATGTAACAAACGGTTAGCTCCAATATTATTAATGATAATAATACGAGTGATCTTGATATTACTAGGGTTACACCTTGAAGCTCTAGAAACATATATCTAACCTTTAACCTAGGATCTCCTTTTATAGCACAAGGAGTCCTCCTCTACAAGATAAGTATAATGCTAATAGAATAAGATATACACAATATCTATTCTATATTTATCTAAACACGTTTCCTAATAGTTATCTAAACAGCAGTGGTAATATATGTTCTTGCAATGGTAATTAGTTTCCACTGCAAGTACATTCTTCAGCAGTTGTAACATCTTCAGTTAGCCGTGGTAACTATTAGTATAATTCCCAACAAAAGCTATCTGTCAAGTCATCTTACAAGTCTGTGGACTCTGAAGTTGCTGCTGATGAAGTGATTTCAAAGACAGCCTCTTCTGAAGACATGTTATTTACTTCTTTTAAAAACAATTCCTTTCAGTCATTACAAAACAATTCTATTTCTGGTGGTTTTTTGAATAATTTTGTGTTTCATAAGACATCTTCTAGTCTTAATAAATCTTCTAGAAAGAAGAAGTGTTTTGTTTGTGATAGTAAAATGCATTTGATTAAGGATTTTGATTTTCATGATAAGAGGATGGGTGTTTCTGCTGTTCATAATAGACCTAGACCAATGTGGACCAATGTTCCACATATCACTAGCAGAACCAACTCGGTTTCTGCTGAAAGATCTGTTCCTGCTGAATACTTTGTTTATGCTAATAGGAATAGATATGTGTCTAGATCATTTTATGGATTTAATCATACTTATTTTTAAAATGGTATTTGGCCTGGCTATTATGACCCACTGTTTTTGGGAAGGGCAAATTGGGATTCTGCTGAAAAGTCCTCGGTAGATTGTTCTTGGAAATTTAATAGACCATATGTATACAGGGATTCCAGGAACAATGGTGGATCTAACCAATCTACATGGCTTCATAATAAAGATCCACAAGGCAGGCTCAAGTCTTTCAAGACTTGAGTCTATCAATGTACTTATATTGTTGTATAATTTTTGTTGTTGTAGGGACATCCTCTTTTGAATAAAGACTTAGGTATTGTAGATAGTGGTTGTTAAAGAAGCATGTCTGGGAATCAGGAGAAGCTACATAATTTTGTACCTTTCAATGGAGGCATAGTGAGATTTGGAAGTGGAATAGGAAAAATTACTGGCAAAGGAACCATTAGAACTCCAAAGGTAGATTTTGAGAATGTCTACTATGTGAAGGAACTAGAAGGTTTCAACTTGTTCTCAGTTTCACAAATCTGTGACAAAAAGATTCATGTACTTTTCACTGATGAGGACTGTCTCATTCTCTCACCTGACTTCAAAATGCCTGATGAAAGTCAGGTATTACTAAAGGTTCCAAGAAATCATAATCTTTACCCATTCAATTTGAATGATGTCAAACCAGAAGGTGATCTAGCATGCTTGGTGGCTAAAGCATCCTTGGATGAATCTACAAAATGGCACAGAAGGATGGCACATGTTAACTTCAAAGTGATTAACAAGTTTGCTAAAGATGGACTTGTTCATGGACTCCCTTCCAAGATTTTCACCAATGAACACAACTGTGTTGCATGTAACAAAGGAAAGCAACACAAAGCCTCTTATAAAGCTATTACTGTTGTAAGCACAATTACAGAACCTTTGCAGCTGCTTCATATGGATCTTTTTGGTCCAACATCCATCAGGAGTATTGATCATAAGTACTTCTGTTTGGTAATCACTGATGCTTTCAGTAGATTTAGTTGGACATTATTTTTAGTAACTAAAGATCAAACCTTTCAGACACTAAAAGAATTTATGGCCCTCATTGAAAACCAACTTAACAAGAAGATCAAAGGTATAAAGTGTGACAATGGGACAGAGTTCAAGAATGCCAATCTTATTGAACTCTATGGGTTAAAGGGTATAAAGAGGGACTACAGCAATCCTAGGACTCCACAACAGAATGGAGTTGCAGAAAGGAAGAATATGACCCTGATAGAGGCTGCAAGATCTATGCTTGCTGACTCTAAACTTCCCACTATGTTTTGGACTGAAGCATTTGGCACTGCTTGTTATGTGCTTAATAGGGTGTTGATTACTAAACCTCATAATAAGACACCCTATGAGCTCTTGACAGGGAAGAAACCTACCATTGAATACTTGAAACCGTTTGGATGTCAAGTGACTATTTTGAATACCTGTGATCACTTAGGCAAATTTGAGGAAAAAGCTGCTGAAGATTACATTGTTGGTTACTCAGCTCATAGCAAAGCTTACAGGGTATATAATTTGGCTGCAAAGAAAATTGAGGAGACTCTTAACCTGAAATTTCTTGAGGGCAATGAAAACACTCAGGGTAAAGGTCATGAATGGTATTTTGACCTTGATTACTTGACAGATCATCTGGGGTATACAAGATTTAAAACTAACCCTTCTGCAGGTATTGAAGTGTCTTCTACTAACAATGCAGGTACTCTGGAAGATAACTCTGACAGTGATTCAGAATGTAATGAACCCCCTATTGTTGTATCTTCTCTCCCTATTCATGTTGCAGGTCCCACTAACACAGAAGCCTCTGATGCCAAAACTGCTAATGATGTGGAAAACTCAACTTATGTAGAAGATCTTGCTAGACTCAAAAAGCAAGAGCATGCAGCTACTGAAGAAGCTAAAAGGCTTGGTCTTGAATTTGCTCAAGACACTGAAGCACTCTTGAAAAAATCTGCTATTAATATCAGCAGGAACTCTATTTCTGCTGATGAATCTGCTGATGCTGTTGCGGCCAATTCTTCTGAAAGCATTTCAGCTGCAACACCTGTTTCCACCGCTACATCAAATAGTTTAGAAGAACCATTTGACAGGTTTCCCAGCCCCTCAGATCTTGGCAACCATGAACAAAGTGCTGGACTTTTTCAATTAGCTTCTTATGATGAAGACTTTGCTCCAACTTTGACTAATCTTGAAACCTCTGTTGATGTCAATCTTGTTCCCACTAAGAGGATCAACACCATTCATCCTCAAGAGAATATCCTTGGTGATCCTAATGCCATGGTTCTAACCAGAAGTGCTGTAAAGCAGACACAGTTTGGTCAATGTGCCTTTTTCACATATGTGTCTAATCAGAAGAGAGACAATCTCACATATCAGAAGCATTGTCTGTTTGCTTGTTTCTTGTCACAAGTTGAGCCAACAAGCATTAAACAAGCTTTGAGTGAACCTAGTTGGGTTGAAGCTATGCAGGAAGAGATGCAACAATTCAAGAATCAAGATGTTTGGGTCCTTGTTGATCTACTTGCAAGTAAAATTGCTATTGGAACCAAGTGGATATTAAAATGCAAAAGGGATGCAAGAGGTATAGTGGTAAGAAATAAAGCAAGATTGGTGGCTCAAGATTTCAAACAAGAAGAAGGGATTAATTATACTGAAGTTTTTGCAACTGTTGTTAGGGTGGAAGCCATTAGGTTATTTTTGGCCTTTGCCTCTTACATGGGATTTGTGGTATATCAGATGGATGTCAAAAGTGCCTTCCTCTATGGTAAGATTGAGGAGGAAGTCTATGTTACACAACCACAAGGCTTTGAAGACCCACAAAATCCTAAGAAGGTGTACAAGGTTGTCAAAGCACTCTATGGCCTTCATCAAGCACTAAGAGCCTGGTATGCTAGGCTATCTACCTTCCTTTTGGAACATGGATACAGAAGAGGAGCTATTGACAAGACTCTCTTCATCAAGAAAAACTCCAGGGATATCATTCTAGTACAGGTGTATGTGGATGATATTATTTTTGGCTCCACCAAGGAAGCATGGTGCAGGGAATTTGAAGATTTGATGAAAGGTGAATTTCAGATGAGTGCAATGGGGGAACTAACATTTTTCTTGGGGCTACAAGTCAAACAACAACCTGATAGGATCTTTATCCATCAAGAGAAATATGTGAAAGATATCTTAAAGAAGTTTGACTTTGAACTTTTGAGGACTGTAACTACTCCCTATGAACCTCCCAAACTGAAAAATCCGAATGAACAAGATGAAGCTGTTAATGTGCATCTATACAGATCCATGATTGGATCACTCATGTATCTCACAGCTTCTATGCCTGACATCACTTTTTCTGCCAGTGCTTGCTTAAGACATCAGGTCACTCCATTAACTTCCCACCTAAATGCTGTGAAGAAAATTTTCAAGTACCTTAAAGGCCAACCTAAGTTAGGTCTTTGGTATCCAAGGGATTCACCATTTGTGCTGGAAGCATATAGTGATAGTGACTATGCTGGAGCTAATTTGGACAGGAAATCCACAACGGGAGGTTGTCAATTTCTTGGTAGAAGACTCATTTCTTGGCAGTGCAAGAAACAAACCATTGTGGCTACCTCTTCTACTGAAGCAGAATATGTTGCTGCTGCTAACTGTTGTGGTCAGGTACTCCAGATTCAGAATCAAATGTTGGATTATGGGTTCAACTTCATGAACACTAAAATCTATATTGATAATCAAAGTACCATTTCCATTGTTAAAAATCCAGTTTTTCATTAAAGGACTAAACATATTGAAATTAGGCACCATTTTATTAGAGATGCAAATGAAAAACATTTAATTCAGGTACTTAAGATTCATACTGATGATAATGTAGCTGATTTATTAACAAAAGCTTTTCATGGACCTAGGTTTAATCACTTAGTGGTCCACATTGGGATGGTTAACCCTTGAATGCTATGTTTGAGGGGAGGCATATGCCTTTGAGGAGGATTGTTATTGATGTTGTATGTGTTTGTATATTATTATTGCTTATTGCTAACTCTTAACCACTAATGTTTCAGTAAGTTTTGTTTGTTTGTTACTCTATGTCTATTTTGCAGAATGTCCTTATGAGTAGTTGTTGATCTTTAGTTGTTATTCACCAAAGAGCTATTTTCAAAGGAATGTGGTCATGTTTGCTGAGATTTGTTTCTACTGAAGAGTCATTCATACTGTTATACATTGCTTCAACTAAAGTAATACACAAGCATTGACAATTAAGGAAAGTTCATTCATTGAAGAAACAATTTACAGCTTACATACAACTTACCAGAGGATTACAAAGATCATTCCTATGCTAAGACTACCAAATCTATACTAAGCTTCTGTCATCCATTACAAAAGGGACTGGTGGATATGCATGACTAGTATGATGAAGAAGCTGAAGGTGAAAATGGAAAAAGAAGAGGAGGAAGAATGATAAGTACCAAGTTTTATAACTTCAGTTCAAGGCAAGAAGATGCTCAAGAACCGAGTTTTATATCTTTGGTCCTTGGCAACATCCCATCATCCCCTACTCAATTTTCCCTTTCCCTTTACCCACTACCTTTGCCTTCTTGCCCTTTCCCCTGCGTCCATGGTAAGATGAACCAGATCCTGGAGCAGGAAGACCCAACACCACACCCCGTGATGTTGGAAGAGATGGATTTCTCTTCCTAGGCCTTGGTTGGGGTCTCTCTGGTGTGGAAGGAGGAAGAAATGATGGATCTTCATCTTCATCCTCTGAAGAGTCTTCATCGGATGTAAAGATGAAGGGATTGTCTCTCAGCAGGAACGGTGGCATTGCTTGGTTCCCCCTTCTCCAAAGCATTCCATCGCCTTTCCAACTCTCTAGCATAATCTGAATCGTCCATTTCAGAAGGATAGGGTGGAAGATCTTCTGATGATGAAGAGGAGGAGGTCAGGTCTATAATTATGGGTTTGGAAGACATTTTTTGGTGTTGAATTTGGGGTAATTGTGAAATTAGGGTTTTGATATGATTTGGGGTTAATTTGATATCTGAGAAGTGTGATTTGGGGGTTATTAAATAAGCAAAGTCGAGGTTTTATGATCATTAATGCGAGTTGGGTGGCACAGTAAAATCAAGATATTCACTGAAGATATTTTTACTCTTGATTGGTTTCTGCTGATTGACCATCCATCAGCAGATTGACTTCAAATTCTGCTGAAGGGTAATTTTGAAATTGGAGGATTCCACTTTACACGTCAGACATGGTCAACAGTTTGTTCCGATAATTTTGACCATGATTGGGGAACTTCCAAATATAACCTACATTGCATATCTTTGCCTAAACTAAATTATTCTTCCATCACTCCATTTAAACCCATCATTCTTTTCATAATTCATTACCGTCTCACGCATAATAATTCAAATGGCACAACTTCAATTGAAGCAAGATCATAACAAGTTTGCTATTTTGAAAAAGGCTAAGGGTCATGAAGAGTTTGATTCAATGGTGGAGTTTCTACAGCGTTCAAAGATTAATTATGCCTTAACCCATTCTCCTAATGTGATATATGAATCTATGGTGAAGCAGTTTTGGGCATCTGCTACGAAAAGATCTGACACAGAGATCGTGGCTGAGATAGATGGTAATGAGTATGTGGTGACTGAAAGTTTGATCAGGACAAAGCTTCAGTTGGATGATGAGAATGGTATTTATCACTCCAATACTGAAGAAATACTTGCTGGATTGAGGGAAGCTAGTTATCAAAGCACTGACACGACTAAGTGGTTGAAGAATCAGTTCTGCCCCATGTGGAGGTATTTGGTGCATTTGTTGCTTCAATGTATCAGCAATAAGTGTGGTGGCTGGGATTAGTTCTCTGCCCAATTGGGTTGTGGTATTGTCTGTCTTTCTAAAGGGTTAACTTATAATTTCTCAAAGTTTATTTTTACTAATATGCTAGAAAATGTTGAGAAACAAAATCATAAGTTTTTAATGTACCCTAGGTTTTTACAAATAATTTTAGACATAACCGCTAAAGACAGGACTCATGTGCCCATTAAGAGCCTTGGTTCAAAGTTATTTACCTCAATGAAAACTAACTATAATGGGGAACATCGCCCTCTATTAGCTACTATGTTGCCACATGGTAGTTGAGGGTGATGCTACTGGACATATGCCCTCTCCAAATGCTGCTAATGATGGTAATCCATTAACTTCTGGTGTTGCTGCTGATGGTAATCCTTCAGTGGTAAATGAGGGAGAACCATCCACAACTGCTGAACCATTACCTGTTTCTTCTGACCAACCTCCACCTTCCGCTTTACCTATGTCACCTAGTCCTGTTCCATCACCATCTCAGGTTGCTACTGATGAGCTAACTCTTGAGGTTGAAGAGACACTTCAGTCTCTGGGTACACAAGTACCTACACCTCTTGAGCCTGAGATTACTAGATTACCTACACCTAGTCCTGTGAGAGAGCCAGATGATGAAGGCTCTCCCAATGTTGTACATATGTATGTTTCTCCTGCTAGGTTCAATGAAGCTCCTTTTACCACTGAGCAATCTGTTGGTGGAGCAGAGGACCCTGTTACTCTTACTTCTGTACATGATTTGCTTTGCAGGTATATCAGAAAGACTGAAGATCTCCAAAAGGAGCTTGATGATACCAAGTCTACTCTTGGTAGTGAGATTGAGATGCTGAAAAGCAAAGTTTAGGATTTGGAGGCACAACTTACTCAGCAGAAGAAAAGAAAGGTAGTAATTGATGCTGATGAAGTGCCTAAGGAGGGTAATTTACTTGAAATCTTGGCTGAAGTAGCTAGACAGACACATGCTTCTACTCCCAAAGTTGCTGAAGTTTCCCAATCTAAACCAACACTTCATTTCAGCAGAAAAAGTAGAAGACAGTACTTGGCAAAGAAAGCTGCTGAATCTTCTAAAGAGATTGGTGATAATGATACTCTTCTGCCAAATGCTGATGTTAATCTTCAGGAGAATGAACCACCAAGTGATGTTCCTGTTGACATGAACACTGCTGATGCTTCTCACTCAGCAGATACATTCTTTGTTGCTGGAAAGGAATATGTGGTTTCATCTAACAAGGCAACAACAGCTGATCCAATGCCAAAGGAGGTTCCTACTGATGAATCAGCAGATTTACATGTTGATGGTTCTCCAGTAGTGGCTACTTCTACTCAACCTTTTGTTCCTCCTAAAGCTATTTTCACTCCACAAGATAAAGGAAAGTCAGTTGTGGGTGCACAAGACATTCCTTTTAGAGAGAAAACTAAGCAGGAACTTGCTAATGAGAAGCTTAGTGAAATGCTTGCAGCACAATTACAAGCTAAGGAGGAGGCTGCAAAGACTAAGAGGGACTTGGATATGAAAGCTTCTGAGGATCTTGCTAGAAAGATACAAGCTGATTTAGATGCAATGGGTCCTTCACTTACTCATACACTACCTGCTGAAAGGAAAAAGGGGTTATATGAAATTGCTAAGAGGTTATCTGCTGAGCAATGGGTAATTTTGGCTTCCCAAGTATCTGCTAAGCCTGATTTGGAAAAATCTGTTCTTGGAGTTGATTATAATGATCCTGATTTTGTTAAAAGGATGGTTGAAAGAGCTAAGTTACAGAGGCTAGCAGAGGAAGAAAAGAAAGCTCAAGAGCTAAGGGACAGACCATGGACACAAGGAGAGATTAAAAAATATATGAGGAATTTTGTCAAGAATCAAGGATGCTCTATGTTTAGATCCGGATGGAATCAAAAGAAAGTTTGGGGGTTTTCAGATACTCAGCTCGCTTTTAATTATGACATGATCATCTCTAATCTTCATTCCTCGGGTATTAATGTTCCAGATGTATTGGAGAAGCGTGGCAGACTTATGGATAGGCCTGTTGCTAAGAGAATCATGCTTGATGATTCTGCTGATCAGCCCACAGAATCCACTGATTCTTCATTTGGTGCTCAGGAGCAAATTCACTCTCCTTCAGTGTTGACTCAGGTGGATGAATCTACTAATGTTGTTCCTTCACCATCTCCTGATATTGCAGCTGATACTCATATTGAACCTTCTGAATCTTCAGATGTTGTTCCAGAGTCTTTTCCCACTGAAGCTTCTCACCCTGAATCTACTGAAGATCAAAAGGATATATCTCATGATGCTTCAGCAGATGTTCCTAAAGCTTCAGAATCCATTCCTTCTGAAGATCTAGTTTCCACTGATGAGACTACTGATGATCGTCCACTTGTTACTCCTACTACCCCTGGTACTAGGAGGAAGAATGTAGCTAAGAAGAGAAAGGCTTCTAAAGGGGAATCACCTAAGGATAGTTCTTTTATTGACTTTGATTCTGATGATGACAATCCTGTTGTTTGGGAGAAAGTAGTCAAATGGGAATTTGTTGACACTCCAACAGGTCAAGGACAAGTTAATGTCCTTCACAGACAGGATGGTTCCACCAAAGAGTTTACTTTTCTAAGTAAAATTTTACACATGGTGGATAGGCAAGATATTCTTTCTCTCTATGGCTAGGTTGTAACTTATTATCAAACTCATCAACCTGAAGGGATTGGTATGTTTCTGTTGGGAGATTTACAAGTGCTTTGTGATTCTCATCTTTTGACTGGTGCTAGTTTTCATGTGTGGAAAGGACAGAATAATTGGGTAGTTGATACTTGGAAATACTTTCCTCTACCTGATGTTCATATGATCATCACTACTACTAGTAAGACCTTATATTGTTGGGCAGATGTGACATATCCAATCACAATAGGTGTTATGAACCAATTGCTGGAAGTTAAGGTCATTGTTCCTCTAGATATGATTGGGAATGATATGCATATGGCTGAACAGTTGATTAGAGCTATCAAGAGGAGTATTTTGGTTAAAAAGGAACTGGAATCTCAGCATGGAGTTCGTATTGAAACTTATTTGGGATGATTGGGTCATGGTATGGTATCTTGTTGTATATTTATTTCTTTTATTTCTTATTATTAAAAAAAATAAAAAAATAAAAAAATAAAAAATAATAACAGATTTGTATAGTTTTGTGTATGTTGTATGCAGGTTTGGTGTTGATTCCTTTCACACCTTTTCTGGTTATCAACTTACCTGATGTTGACTATTCCATCAAAAAGTTGACTAGTCCAAAGGGTACAGCTTTGGTAAAGACACATCAAATTTGTTGATAGCTGTAATAGTTTGCTCAAAACTATTGGGTACTCAACTCACCCATGCTTAACAGCTGAGAGTTGAATGGTTGTCAATTGACCATGGATTTTTCCTTTTTGGATTCCCAATAATTGGCTAGCCCACAAGAGTATGGCGTGTGGTAAAGGCAGTAGAACACCATATTTGGTATTCAGTTGACCAAGATGATTTTTCATCAAATAATTGACTAGTCCTAAGCAAACGGCTACAGGTAAAGACATCTCAAATCCGTTTATAGCTGATTATTTGCTAAAAATCATATGGTCATCAGTGTACCATAGTTTGTGAACTGAAACATTTGGCTACTCCAGTAGTAATGGCTATTGGTAAAGAGACATCAAATCCATTATTTTCAATGATTCACCTCTCACAGGAGTTAACACACCTGGATGTGATGAGAATAGTATGAAACTAATATGTTTTGATGTACATTTGGTCATTTATTGCTGCAAAGAATGGTGTTTTTCAACTTGTTGCTGAAAATTGAGGTCCTGCTGATAAAGATTCTTTGTTGCTGAAGTTCATCCTCAATCCTCTGTTTCTTGCCTTTGAAGATCTATCAAGAATCTTGGAGTTAACCATGTCAACTTCAAGATTAGCGGAGGATTGTAAAGAATTAGTGAAGTCAGTATTTAGATACTGCTGAAGATTCTGCTGACAGGTTCCTGCCGAAGCACATACTGGTTATTGCTGAAGTATAGTTCCTTCTGAAGAATAGTGTTACTGCGGATATAGTTAATCCGTTGATAGAAGTTAGTTATTTATAGATAATATTTGTAGAATATCTTTTAGAGTATTATGTTTATACGTTTCTTGTAGAAGAATTTAGGGTTTCCACTAGTATATAAGGAACCCAAGGATATTGTATAACGTACGAGTTTCAAAAACATTATTAGTGAATAATATCGATCCATAGAGGATCAAAGTTTAGCATACAAGTTTATATTTATATTCCGCAATAAGTATAAGCCAACATAGATTGTCTATTTAGTTTACTGGTGATACATTAGTAGACTAATGATCTATTGGCTCGAGATCTATCAAGTGTAGATCATACAGTCATTTAAGCTAGGAATTGAATTTATTTAATCAAATATTGCCCTAAATCGTTCCTTTTGTAATTTTAGGTACTTTTGGAGTAAATTCTGGAAAAGGAAGCATTTTGGACGTTTTTTGAGCATAAAAGTGAAGAAAATGGCAAAGTCTTAATTTTCCTTGCTGGGAACAGTACCTGACGGCGTCACAAGGTTCTACATGACGGCGTCAAGAGTAAAACAAGAGACGAAGTGGATAAAGTCCGTGACGGTCCAGAGAGTTTTACACTAAGGGCATGACGCCGTCACCATACGCCGTCATGGTCCCATTGCATGTGACGGCCAAAAGTAACTTTGCACTTGACGGCGTCAGATCTGGATCTAGGCAATCCGATATTACTATGGGCGGCGTGTTGACGGCGTCAGACATTTCTTCTTGACGCCGTCACGATGGAAAATCTATATATATTTTTGCAATTTTCATTCATTAAGAGAGGACAATTAGAGGGATAACTTGGAGAAACCCTAGCACGATTTGTATTGTTCTTTCAAGGGTTTTTACCCTTTGAAACCTTTCATGTTCAATTAAGATAAGTATCCTTTCAATTCATTCAATATGTTTATGTGTTGTTTGAATATATCTTACGCTTGTCTTGAATTTAACATGCTAGGCTAGATCTCTTGTGTGTTTGCTTAGATGTAGTGAAACCTAGATGTTGATTATGGGTTGATTGCTTGTTTATAGTTGTTACGGATGAATGATTTCGATGTTAGGCTTAAGAAAACTGGCAGACTTCCATAGGGTAACATGCTTGAACGTCTTAAGAAACATGAACCAATGCGTACTAGGTTTTTATGGTTGTATTTAATGCATGAGTGAATTCTAATGATTCCATGTTAGGAGCTTCTTGCAGGCTCGACATAGGAGTGAAGTAGGAGCTTATAGAGTTGGGGAATTACGTACGCCACCCCACGAATGGTATTAAGGAATACAACCCGTCATCCACGCAACTGTAACAAACTATCAACTTGTAAAAGATATCTAGGAAGTAATGAAATCTAAGTAAACACAATTTTCCCATTATTGTTCACACCACTAGTTTAATTAGCTTTATTTACATTTTTGTTATTTTATTTTGAATGCATCTTTAGTTATTGGGTTAGTTGACTAGCAACTAATTCCGCCCACTCTTCTAAAAACCCGAGATTTTAATTGCTTTTATAAAAATATAAAAATACAAAAAGAATCATTCCTCACCTCCAGACCTAGTTTTTAGGCTTTCTAATCCTAGCGACACTATTCCTGAGTTGAACGATCAATCCCCCGGTACTTGTCACTATACTATACTACAACGATCAGGTACACTGCCTGGTGGGGGTTGTAAGCTTCTCGTGATCCCTCGAGAGGTAAAGCCTGGTGCAATTCCCACGCATCAAGTTTTTGGCACCGCAGCCCGGGGAATAGTTATTGTCTAGGTTAGGATTTCTTTTTATTAGTCTACTTGCTAGACTCCTTTCTAGTAAGATTTTATTTTTATTTTTAGGTTTTCTTTAGTCTATCTTATTTTTTCGTGTCTTTGTTCGTAACCTGTAGCATCCGACTTCATGGAAGGTGGTAACATCCCTGAACCCATCAACCCACCAGAACAAAACCACCCACAAAACCCACCACTTGCAAACCAACCTCTTAGGCCCCGTACCCTAGGAGAGTATTCCTGTCCTAGCCACCAAGGCTATCGAAACACTATTGAGCTCACCCAAGGAGCCAATGTGTCCCCCTTGTGATCCGACATCATCCGGTTGGTGCAAAGCGGATGTGCATTCCATGGACTTCGTTCCAAAGATCCTAATCAACATCTCAAGGACTTCCTTCAAATTGTAGATTCTATAGACCTTGATGTTACAACTAGAGAGTCGACCTAATTACGCCTATTCCAATTCTCTCTACGTGATCAACCTAGTCAATGGCTTGAACGTTTACCCACGGGATCCATCACCTCATGGGATGATCTCACCACTCGTTTCCTTGCTCAATTTTTCCCACCAGGGAAAACTACGATGCTTAGAAATGATATCTGGATGTTCCAACAACATCAAGGTGAAACTTTCAACGAAGCATGGGCTCGATTCAAGGATCTACTCCAAAAAGTCCCTCATCATGGTATAAATCTTTGGTTATTAGTTCAAATCTTCTATGACCATGTCGACTATCACACCAAACGTACCATTAATCGAGCCGCCGGAGGTAGATTGTGTGATAGGAATGCCGAGGAATCTTGGGAAATTATTGACGAACTTGCCACCGATAATCAAGAATTATGGGAGTTTAATCACACTATAGAAGCGGCCATCAACACAATCTCGAGATCTGGAGAGACTAATCAAATCTCCGATGAACTCCTTTGCAAACTTGAGGCAAAAGTTGACTATTTCGAGGAAAGGCAAAAGAGACCTTTAAGTCCTAGACGGGCTGCTGTCAATTCTATCTCGAAAATGACTTCAACGCCATTATTAGAGTCACCCTCTAGAGAGAATGTTGAGACCTTTCAAAATTATGCCCCTCCTTATTCTCCTCCTGAAAAACTTAGCCCGGAATTTGAAGCTCGAATGAGAGAATATATGGCAACCCATTTTGAGCGGGTTGCTAGATTCGAGGAAGTAGTTTATAAACAAAAGGAGGAGATGCAAGAGAAAATGAAGGAGATGATGAGCCTAGTGGAGGAGTATACAAACCAGAAAACCCCTGAAATGATGTTACTGAGGAAAGAAAGCGCCACCCCCACTACCTTGTTTGTTAATTCCATCACAATTGTCCACACGGATAATGAGGAAGTAGAAACCCCTAGTGAACAACCCATAGAAGAACCGCCAAAATCCCAATCCTTAAGTTACTACCTAAAACATGATATATACGAAAACACCATAACAAATTGGATAAAGGGTGACGGGCATAACCAATCCTCCAAACAGGTTTCAGAGAAGGAGGAAGAGGGGAAAGATGAGTATGATACATTACCTGGGGGACCGGTATTTGAGAAACTACTTGTACAAAAAGTAGCTACTAAGCAGATGACGTGTGGGAACTTTGAGATACCAGCCAGCATTGGGAATTTGCAATGTCTAAACGCTTACGCTGGTCACTCTTATGTGTACCCCCTGGGAATCGCAGAAGATGTGCTGGTCAATGTTGCCGGATTCATGTATCCTGTTGATTTCATGATCATCGATGATAAAGGAGGTGGATACCTGCCGATAATCCTTGGAGCACCATTCCTTACCACCGCAAGAGCTATTATTAGGTATGAAAATAGGAAAATTGAGCTTAAGTCAGGAAAAAGAAAGATTAGATTTCCCATGACCCCGCGATGTGCGCAAGAAAGCTTGATGAGGAGAAAGCTCAAAAACAACATTGATACATCGCCTATTCGTGTTCAGGAAAAGATTCTTGCATGGGAAGCGAGAATCAAAAGTTACAAAGAAACTAAACATGAAGGAAGCAAAGGCTGCAACAAAGTTCATGTCAATTTTGAACATAGTCAACCAACGGGAAATCATGTACCATTCGCGAAGGGAGACCTAGTACTCTTAAGACACTCGGAGATAACAATACATCCCGACAAACCAAGTCCCTGGTGGTACGGGCCCTTCACAATTGAAGACATAGGCCAAGATAGGATAGATAACTTGAGCAGTAAAGGAGGAGGGGAGGTGACTGCGAGTATCGATCGATTGAAACACCACCGCCACGATAGTGAGGATCGTAATTATATGGGGTACATCATCTCGAGAGATGAGGTCATGTAATTTCCCATGACCTTGAGTCTAGCTACAAGACTCGTAAATAAAGAAAAGCGCTTCTTGAGAGGTAACCCATGCTTTGTGTGATTTTTATTTTTTTAAGTGTTATTTGTTTCCGTATGCATGCTTTATTTTTATTGTTGGTAGATCATGTTTCAAAACTAAATGGTGAAAATACTTTACTTTGTCGTTTGACTTCGTCCTATCTTCATACAAAGGTATTTTGCAAAAGCTAAGTGTAAGGGGAAACCCCAAATATGTTTTTTTTTAAGAAAAAAAAATTGATCATGATTTTCCATAATATTAAATGGACTTGTATATTCGTATTTGTTAGAGTCAAATGCTTGTATCGAGTCATAATGGTGTTTTGCAAGATTTTCCAGGAAGTAGGGCATAAGTTTTTTCTAGAAATTTTCCAGAAACTTAACATAAAGATTTATGCAGGTCACTTCTAACGGCGTCATGAGTTTACTCTTGACGGCGTCATGTGTAAAATTCTGGAAATTTTGCGAGTTTTGTTTTTCTAACGGAGTCTTAAAGTTTTTATTAATTCTTTAGCTCCAGGAAATCTGCAAACATTCATTCCACAAGCATTATATCTTACATTGCTTTCTAGGATTTATTAGTATATATAGATTGCCGCTGATTTTTAGCGAGGTTGCCTTGTTTGTTTTCACAGGTTTAACAGGTTATGCATGACAAGAAGATGATTTATTTTTCTGGAAGGGAAGCTTTGATTGTTCATTTTCTTGGAGGAAGATCTAACCTTGTTACCACACTATCCACACCGAACGAATCAAGGGAGTATTTGCTTTCATTCTTTTACCTGTTTTACTTTTACATTCTTTAATTGAACATTGGGGACAATGTTCATCCTAAGTGTAAGGGGAGGGTAAATGATGATACCTTATAGGATACACTTTCACTTGAGTTTGTTTGTTCGATGGTAGGTGTGTAATAAAACTAAGAGAAATACTTGTTAGTGTAATTTTAGCGCCAAATTTAAAATTTTTTACAACATTTAGGAGTGAAACTTTAGCCTTAGCAAGCGTCTCATGGATAGGAGTCGTATGACTAGCAAAAAACCGTACTATTCAGAAAAAATTTTCACCCAAATATGTGAGGTTCGCCTTTAGATTTGATAGGAAAAGCATTTACTATTAGTGCTTATGAGTGTACCGGTAGCATTTAGATTCTAGAACTTGCGTTAGTGATGCATCCCGAGACCACTAGTGAGACTACATTCGTGTAGTAAGATTTACTACATGATAAGAGGCATTGGGATCACCCTTGTGTTAAACTCGTATCATAATTACTTGACCAGTTAAGTCATATTACTTGGCTAGTTAAGTCAATTAATTTTTCCCACACCTTAGCGTTGCACTCATTTTTAGTACACGAAACCCCTAGTACACCCCTCCGAGCCTATCTTTTCATTTCTAACTTTAAGCATCTTACTTAAAGGAAGAATTTATTACAACCCACTTAAATGTACACCCAAATCGTCTTAGCCTTCCGTGTATGCACTCATCTTTAGTGCATTATTGTTACATGTTTAAACCCTTAGTTAATTATCTAATTGATTACATGGTTGCTAAGTCGAGTCATATCCTTGTACATATTGTTTTGGGACGATTGGGACTCATGGGTAAAGTACTTATGTTATGGAGTAATGGGGAAGAACATCATATTATTACCCCCATATATGCATTAATCTTAAAAGTACTCCAAGTGTTTTGATTATCTTAATTTGAGTCATTAGATTAGTTTATTGTAAAGTATGTAAAAATTCAAGTGTAAGGGGAATGTTCATTCCCTATGATGTATTATTTTTTATGGTAGGGTAAGTGTGTATGCAAAAAAAAAAAAAAAAAAAAAAAAAAAAAAAAAAAAAAAAAAAAAACATACGGACTACCATCCCGTTTCATTCTATGTTTATTTTATGTTTCTTTTATTTTTCATTTATTAGCTTAGGTCGAGTCTAGTCTTGGCTTAGCAATACCATATTGTACATCTAATTAACCAGGATGATTAACTCGCCACCAATAAAGATTGCCTATATCCAACAAAACCGTGTATTCCATATCCCTACACCTAACGTTATAACCCTTTAAAAGACCTCCTTGATAGTTTATCCTAGGTGCTTACGCCATGTGGTGGAGGTTTGATCCTTTCCCAAGCCTATAGTAATCTATTTTGTTATGACAGGTAGTGAGAGATGTTTTCCATTTCCAAATTGTGATATATACTTGATTGTCCAATATTTTGCACTACCAGGCCTTCGATGGTGATCAAAGGAAAATGAGGGGTGTTGTGATTGCGCCAAGCTTGGATATAACCTGAAATAAGAAATACTAAAACACTACGTTAAGTGATTGCGCAGGGGTTGAACCCTGCGAACCACCTTCGGCGTGTGAATGAGTAATCGGTATGAGAGTTTCAGTATATGCGTAATAAAGTAAGGTGAGATAGATTGCATACCATATTTTTCATCGTCCAGGACTATTTATGGGTGAAGAAAACGGTCCTGGAGAGTGGTCACACGTTTGATGGAGATTATGGGGGCGTCCCATGATTTGTGGTAACCGCTAGGGGTTAGTGCCCCACTCCTGCGGGTTTAGCGGGGGTGCTAAAGAGGAAGAGGCGACGTGGGTAAGACCTGGTCTTACTAATATGTGGACTTGGCATTGTTCCGTCCTTGAAATTTATCTAGAGATACCCCGAAGGGCTTGATCCTTCGATTGGCGAATTCCCACTTGGTAACTAGATCATTGATGATTAGTTTTATGCCAAGTAAAGTTTAAGGAGGCTAGCCAGAGCCTTCGATTATGTAGGTTACGATTACACTCGAAGGGGTATCCTTCGAGCTAATCGGAGGGTACATCATCAAGCCCCCCAGTTGAAAGTCAGATATGCACACAAGAATATATGGCTTACAACTCTATCATAATGTAAACTAACCATGTTAGCTCGCGGGATCCTGCAGAAGGAAATTAACATCGCCAAATATGCATTAAATGCGCTTAAATACTCTCTAACTAACTCGAGTTATATTACCACTTGCCAAGCCTTCGTAATCCCATACGTCCCCTTAATACTTTAATCCCAATTTGAAATCCGGATATAGCAAAATATCAGGGATACGTGTACGGTGAATATCAAAGAGAAAAGCGATATAAATTTGTTTCAACCAAACCCTAAATCACTTTTTCACTGCGCCCAAAATTCATCCTCCTTACTACGTGCAATCAAAATACACATAGTAGCATCTGTCATTATTTCTTGCAAGAAAAAAGGTAAATTCTTCCTCGTTAAACTATATTGTATCGTAGAAGTATAAGTCTTCGTTAAACAATATGGCAAAAAATAACAAATTTGTGATTAAAGAACAAAAATGTACCTTATCAAAAGATGAATTACGTGCTTTTCTTCAAGATTATCCCATTCCAAAAGAATTTAAAATTATGCTCCCCAGTAAAAATCAAGCTATATTTGATGCTCCTGAGGGATATGTAGGTCTGTACACCCATGCCTTTAAGTTGTCAAACTTTAGAATACCAATCCACCCTTTGATTTTAGAGTTTATGCAGTACTACCAAGTACACATCTCTAGGTTTAATCCCTTTGGTCTGGCTAAGTTGACGACATTCATTGTAATGTGTAAAGCTTATGGGTATGAGCCTACACTATCAGTGCTTAGGGGGTTTACAAACTTGTATCCGGGTGGGGATTGGTTAACTTTGGCAAAAAGAGGTGACCTTGATGTTCCAACCATATTGTTAAAGCCTTTTAAAAACATAACGGATTGGAAAGGGAGTTTCTTTTACATACAAGATACAATTATACCTCCAGAGTACCCTGCTTTGGTGAACGAAGCATACAGGTTTGATAAAAAACGTTTCAACGATGAGTTGCCTTACACTGTTCGAAGGAATCCATTGTACCAGCGTCTTGTTCGTCATCCAGTGAATGTTCAATCTTTCCCCGAGCCCATTCTGTACATGGCTGGGATTGTTGACCATTGGGAGGGTTCCCCTATGAAGCCTGAAATTGTTTGTGATGGAAAAAGTATGTATACTCTTTATTTAAATAAATTTGAACAACTTATCTGATGATATTTATCTGTTTTCCTTCGTGTTGCAGGAATGTCTTTCCGAAATTTCGTTGTTGCCGATGGTGCTAAAGAGATGAGCTTCCTTCCAAGGAATCCTGAGTAAGTCAGCTATGGGGTTGGTTCACCCTCCGTGTCAGTTAATAATCAAGAGGATGATGCAAAGATGGTTGAGCCCCTAGCTTCCCTGCAGCCTTCTAAACCAAACAAAAAATCAAAGCCTATGGTGACAGAGAAGACTTCTCAGTTGGTGGAGAATGTTGCTGAGTCTGATGACCCTCTCTCCGAGGATGATCAGGTGACTATTATTGGCTCCTCTTCTGGCATAGCTGACAGGGTTCGAAATAGGAAAGGTACGAGTGCCAAGCCTGTGAAGCCTACTCCCAAGAGGAAATTGATTTTGCCAACACCTCCCTCCAGGAACACCAGGCAGAAAGGTTAGATTATTACCAAGAAAGCTGCTGAAGCGTTGGATGAAGATATCCATGGTAAGTATATGTGTTATTGATTTGACAGGGATATGTGTATATGTCTTCTAATTGATTGTATATTCCTTAGGTCTTCCGAATACCAAAGAGCTTCCTGATGCCTCTGCTTGCCATCGCCTTGCTTTGCATATTATCCCTCCGAGCTGGAAGTCTGTGCTAACCAACATGCCCATTGAGGAGTTGTGTGTTCTACACGACAAGAGCTATTCGAGGCAAGCTGTTCTGGACAATCATCTCAATTCTCGAACAAGGGAAGTGATACAAACCCTTGCTTCTGCTAGGGAGAAGATGGATGAGATTCTGGCAAGAGAGAAAAAGAAAGATCAGGAGTTTGCAGAGGTTCAAGCTAAGTGTGAAGAAGCCTTGAGGGATATTGAGCAGAATCCCCTTGTACAAGACCTTCGTTCTGATATAGCAGGGTTGGAGAAGGAATTGAACAAAATGAAGGTGGAGTGTAAGAGGCTTCAAAAGGAGGAGGCAAAGGTTGTAGGTTACAAGGAAGAAATTGCTGAGCTGGAGATCAAGTGTGGGGACCTCAAAGAAGAGAGAACGAAGCTGGGTGAGCTGGAGATCAAGCTTCGTGAAGATCTCGATGGCCTCAGGTGCAAATACAATGTGCTTAAAAAAGATAGGGATGTTGTTGTCTCGAAGGTCATCACCTACATAGCCATGGAGTTATATCACAGCGATGAGGTGGGGAAGATGATAGGTGATGTTGTAAATGCTGCCATCTATCATGGGAAATGCACTAATTTGGAGGAAATTGCTGCAACTGGAAAGCCGGTGGACTTATCTGAGATATCCTACTACCGTGCCACTCATAAAGCAGAGTATGATAATGCAAGCAACCTCCTCGCAACTGCAGAGTACCCCTTCCTTGTTGATGCTACCAAAGATCCCATGGCTTCGGTTGAGACGCTTCTATCGAAGAAACCGCGCAGGGTGAAGCCTATGGCTGTGGGCAAGAAGAGCACTCCTGTGAAGCCTGCTTCTGTGAAAGCAACTCCTGAGGAGCCCTCATCTCCAAAGTTGGTCATCGAGAAGCCTCAGTCTCTAGGTAAAAGTTCTGCTGTGCAGCCATCCTCTCCGAAGACTGATTCAAAAGAAGCTTCCCCCAGCAAGGTCAGTCCTAAAGCCCCCCAAGTTCAGCATGAAAAACTCACATCTCCTAGTAAGTGAAGGCTGCAGTGTTTGCAGTTATTTGGCCCCAAGGTTGGTATGTACCCTTTAAAACAATGTCTGTTTATGTCACATGGTTTCTGAACAATTTATGTTTCTGTTGCACGTAAACAATTATCATCTTTTGAGCAGCATCTATGCTGCGTACTGAATGTTAATGGGTGTATTTCCCATCTTTGTTTATGTATGCTTTTCTCTTCCTCGTTTACTTAAATAAACGTTATTATACATCCTAAAGCTTAGAATAACTGACCCTTATTGAGTGTATTTTGTACCAAGGTTTTATAGCAATCGTATAATTTAATTGCTGACAGAGGGTTGCGACCCGCTCTGTCTTCATCCTTTAAGTGCGAAGGGCTTTGCATACCCTAAGACTATGTAGGAAAGTTAATGTGAATTTTGGATGTTTTAGTTGCTTACAAGACATAAGTATCTTGTGCCATCCTTCGAACATTAAACTTGTAATTACTTGGTTCTGTAAATCTTTGTTTGCTAGATGTAACAAAAAGATTCAAGGGAAACATGCGATATCATTAAGTGGGTTGGGGAGGATTACATCATTTGTACAAATGAATACTAAGACGCCTACCATTAATGCTTCTTTCCCAACAAGAGAAAACTTGAATACATAATAGAAAATTTTGCAAGTCTTGACTTACATAAGATGTGGCAAGCCCTTCGTATGCTGACGGAGGATTGCTGATGATGAAACTATCACTACGTTTGAATAAAACTCGTTCCACGCATGCTTCTGTGTAGCCTACGATTCTATGTGTAGCGGGTTTGTTATTTTGTCGAAGCCTGTCGCTCCGTTCCGGATTCGAGATGCACTTGATTGTGTGAAATCAAATGTATCTTTGAATCATTTATCTGGTGTTCCTTTTGTTTAGCTCGAGAAACTTTTTTGTTGGAGGACATACTTGATTCGCATGTTTCAGCTGGTTCGTTACTTTGTCCTTCGAAAAGATCGTTTTCCCCGTATTCTATGTTATATTCCTCCAGCTCCTTAGCCCATTTTACCATTCTCCTTGTTCTGTCAGGGTTTAGGAGCAACCTTTCGAATGGCTTATCTGTAAGTACTCTGATGGCATGATCCTTGAAATATTTTCGGAGACGTCTTGTGGCATCAATTAAAGCTAGGATTAGCTTTTCTAATGCCGCATAGCCTCGTTCCACATATGGTAAGGCTCTACTCACAAAATATATCGGTATTTGTAGATGTCTTCTTTCCGCGAAAAGCATGGCACCAATCTCGTCAGGGGACATTGCTATATGTAGGAACAACACCTCTCCTCTGGTTGGGGGTGCAACTGTTGGTATGATTTCCATGCAATTCTTCCATCTTTGGAAGGATGTTTCGGCTTCCTTATTCCATTGATATGATTAGTCATTGATGACTTCATTGCGAACCTTGTAGGTAGATGAAGATCTGTTAACACCTTTCGACAGAAATGCTTTTAATGTTTCCAAGTTACTTCTTAGATCTTGAGTCCCCCTTCGCGTTTGCAATCCTGATGAGGTCTCTTCATTGGTTGGCTTGGTTTTAATCGTTTGTTTTGCGAATGGGTGTTCGTTTGATTCTTCTTTTTCAATGCCAAAGGAACACATTACTGGGTTCAACTTTAGGTTGATCTTTCTCAGTTGTATGAGGGTCTCTTCTACATCATGAAGGAGATCTTCTTTTGTCATGCTCTGGGTGATTAAGTATTCGCCTTGAATTTTCAGGTTCCTCCCTATCTGTTTTTCGAAGACCCTTTGGATCAGCCTATTGTAAGTGGCTTCGATGTTTCGTAAACCGAAGGGCATATGTGTGAAGCAGTAGGAGCTTCCTTCTACATGAAAGGACGTTTTTTCTTCGTCCTCTTTCGCCATCTTTATCTGGTGGCATCCCATGTTTGTATTAAGGAAGCATTCCCAACGGACTCCGGGTATCGATTGCTTTTCTCCTTCTGGCAAATAGCTTTCTTTCCGGCAAGCTTTGTTGGTATCTCTAAAGTCAACCTCTAGTAACTTTTTTCCATTTCTTCGCAGGGTTACCGTTGGATTAGTAACCCATGTTGGGTTTTCTACCCTTCGAAGTATTCCTGCAGCTATGAGTTTGTTGACCTTGTACTTAATCGCTGCCCTGTGTTCGGGTGTCACTTGGTGGGGCTTCCACTCGACCGGTTAGACGTGTTTGAGCTCGTTTAGCTTGTGCTCCGTGCTAAAGGGTTTGCCGTTGATTGTGAGGAACCTTAGAACTCCTATTGTCTTTGAATATTTTCCTATAAACACATCTTCATACGCTTCGAGTAATTTTTTCAATGTTTCCCTGAAAGTTGTAGGGAGCCGTTTCCCTATTTCCACCTTTCGCACTAGATGGGACTCATCTAGTGACGCATGCCTTTTGGGATCAGAGTATTCTATGGCGTTCCTCGTATGCCGTTGATTATCTTCTTCCTTGTCCTTGTAGGCTTCCTGGTATTTTTCTTCATGGTAGCTAGAGAATACAGTACCAATACCATTAGTTGTTTGGAATTTCACTGTCGCATGCACTGTAGAGACCACGATTCCCATTTTTTGCATGGCAGTTCGTCCGAATATCATGTTGTAGGGTGACTTCGATCTTACGATGAGAAAATTGAAGATTTCTGTTCTTGCGAGCCTTCCACTTCCGAGTTTTACCTCTAGAGGTATTTCTCCTAAGGGCCATGATCGTTCCCCTGAGAAACCTATCAAGGGCATCTTTGATTCTACCCGTTGGATTTGATCGTAGGGCTGAGCTCTTTGAAGCAATGCTCGTAGATTACCTCGCAGGCACTTCCGCAGTCCATATAAATTTTGTTCACCTCCATATTCGTGACTATGGCTTTAATGATCACTGGATCCTTCGAAGGAAAGTCTCCTGTTTCGGACGGGAACGTTATTTCTCTTGCATCGTGAGCTTCTCTCTCAGGGATCTTCCTTTTCAATCGGGAGGAATCCCATCGAACCATTAGGATAGGAGTTTCCTGAGGAGTATTATCCTTTCCCAGTTGCGTATCGGTGGTTTTTTCTTTGCTCTTTCTTATCCCTTTCACCAGATGTGTTAATTGCCCAGATTTTACCGCCTCTTCTATCTGCTTTTTCAGTTCTCGACAGCTGTTTGTTTCGTGACCAATGTCTTCATGGAAGTGGCAATATTTAGTGGTATATCTGGTCCTGCTTTTCCCCATTATGCGAGGGAGTGGTTCAAAGGCTTTGGCAGCCTTCTCTGTGGCTAAAATCTCCCTTGGAGACTTCGTGAGATTTCCTAATAGACCATGGTTCGGACCCTTGTTGTAAGGGGTAAACCTATTATGGTTTTTGTGTTTGTTCTTCGACCCTTCCCATGAAGACGATTTTATTCCTTTATTGCTCTCCACCGGAGCTCCATTGGTGGATACCTCTTTGGCTTCTATCCATGTATATGTTTTTTCCATCAGGCCTTTGTATGTTGCCGGAAGATCTGTAGATAAGAATTCCACAAGAGTCCGGTTGCGTAGGCCATGGAAAAAACCAGAAATACGTTGCTCTTCGTGTAAGCCTAGAATCTGCAGGGTTTCGTCAGTGTATCTAGTGACAAAGTTTCTTGTGCTTTCGTTCTCCTTCTGCTTGATATTGTGCACCGTGAGGTGCGTTCTTGTGAATTTCTTCTGTTGGCTGAAGTGAGATCGAAACTTAGCCTTCAAATCGTCAAGGTTGATAATGCTTCCTAACTTCTGCCCATTCCACCAAATGCGTGCTGAATCTCGGAGGGTATATGTGAACATGTGACAGGCTACTGGCATGGCCCATTTCTGCATTCTTATAGCTCCTTCAAATAAATGTAGGAAATTATCTGGATCCCCCTTCCCATCGTAAGTGCCTATATGCGAAGGCATCTTTAAACCATCCGGCAAGGGATAATCTTCGATCCATCTCACGAAGGGTGTAGTGGGGCCTACGGGCTCAGCATATGGATGGGCATACGGTGGTACGTTCATCGGAACAGTATGGTATGGATTAATAGGAGGGGGTACTCCCAAAGAAGGCTGACTAACATAGAAAGGATGAGGCGTACTCGTGTTTGGAGTGTAACCAGTATACATGGTATACGGGGGGTATACCATGGAAGGATTATAGGGCACAGCGGTTTGTGAAGGATACTGATTGCCAGGTTGCCCATTGATTTGGGGATAAAGAATCGGAGGGTAACTCTGGACCAGGAATTGAGGATGCAGGCCAATGAGGGGAAGACTCCCTCCTGTGTTAACTGGGCCTAGGTTACCCTCCACACCAGACGCGTGGGAGGGTTGTAGAGGGATTCCTCCTTCGGTCCTTCTTAAGTGAGCTGCTAATAATGGGGGTAGGTTTACCTCCATGTTCTCCCTCTGCCGACCCCTCCCGTTAGAGCCTTCGGCAACAGTTCCTTCCCTCCTTGTGGGTGTTCTCTCGGGAACTCCTTCGAATCCTACGCTTCTTCCTTCAACCCTTCTACTTGCAGGTGACCCAATGCGGAGGATAGGGTGGTGAGCCCTATGGATTGAAGGTCTCGGTTCCATTTCGATCTCCTCATCATATTCATCGCTGGAATATTCTAACTCCCTACGCATCTCCGTATTTATGATTTGTCTCCTTCGAGCCCTTAGCAAGGACCCTAACTCTTCATAATTAGCGTCGACAAAGGCGGGGCTAATGATGAGTTCTGGATTGGCCAAAGTGGATGCATGGTGATTGGGCGTTATTTCAGGATGAGATCGTGTAGTAAAGGTGGAGACCGTGATTGGCGGCAGGTTGTTGGCGTCTGTTACGGGTAAAGGGGTTAAGGACAAGAAACCCGGTGGGGGTGTAACTTCTCGTTCTGAATTCATTCCGGAATAATAGCGAGTGTATTTGACTTGGTTATTTTACTTGGAAATAACGGGACTAATTGTAGCGGGTCCCACGGATGGCGCCACTGATTGTACAATATTTTGCACTACCAGGCCTTCGATGGTGATCAAAGGAAAATGAGGGGTGTTGTGATAGCGCCAAGCTTAGATATAACCTGAAATAAGAAATACTAAAACACTACGTTAAGTGATTACGCAGGGGTTGGACCCTGCGAACCACCTCCGGTGTGTGAATGAGTGATCGGTATGAGAGTTTCAGTATATGCGTAGTAAAGTAAGGTGAGATAGATTGCATACCATATTTGTCATCGTCCAGGACTATTTATAGGTGAAGAAAACGGTCCTGGAGAGTGGTCACACGTTTGATGGAGATCATGGGGGCGTCCCATGATTTGTGGTAACCGCTAGGGGTTAGTGCCCCACTCCTCCGGGTTTAGCGGGGGTGCTAAAGAGGAAGAGGCGACGTAGGTAAGACCTGGTCTTACTAATATATGGACTTGGCATTGTTCCGTCCTTGAAACTTATCGAGAGATACCCCGAAGGGCTTGATCCTTCGATTGGCGAATTCCCACTTGGTAACTAGATCATTGATGATTAGTTTTACGCCAAGTAAAATTTAAGGAGGCTAGCCAGAGCCTTCGAGTATGTAGGTTACGATTACACTCGAAGGGGTGTCCTTCGAGCTAATCGGAGGGTACATCATCAATACTTTATTACACCCGAGAGATGTGAGTATCTAAACACTATTTGTGAGGTGCTAGTGTATGACCTCCGTGCTTGTCTTTTGTTTTTAGTGGAACGATTATTTGTTGTAATTACTTTTATATTAGTGTTAAATGAGCCCAAACTTGTATTTTGATTAGAATAAAAGCGCATTTGCTTGAGGACAAGCAAATCTCAAGTGTAAGGGTATATGATGAGGCAAAAAATGATCCGTTTTTAGGGGGTCATTTAAGCCTGGAATTGAATTTATTTGATCAAATATTGCCCTAAATTGTTCCTTTTGTGATTTTAGGTACTTTTGGAGTGAATTCTGGAAAAAGAAGCATTTTGGACGTTTTTGGAGCATAAAAGTGAAGAAAACGACAAAGTCTTAATTTTCCTTGCTGGGAACAGTACCTGACGGCGTCACAAGGTTCTACATGACGGCGTCAAGAGTAAAACAAAAGGCGAAGTGGATAAAGTCTATGATGGTCCAGAGAGTTTTACATTAAGGGCATGACGGCGTCACCATAGGCCGTCATGGTCCCATTACATGTGACGGCCCAGAGTAACTTTGCACTTGACGGCGTCAGATCTGGATCTAGGCAATCCGATATTACTATGGGCGGACAGTTGACGGCGTCAGGCATTTCTTCTTGATGCCGTCATGATGGAAAATCTATATATAGTTTTACAATTTTCATTCATTAAGAGAGGACAATTATAGGGATAACTTGGAGAAACCCTAGCACGATTTTTACTGTTCTTTCAAGGGTTTTTACCCTTTGAAACCTTTCATGTTCAATTAAGATAAGTATCCTTTCAATTCATTCAATATGTCTATGTGTTGTTTGAATATATCTTACGCTTGTCTTGAATTTAACATGCTAGGCTAGATCTCTTGTGTGTTTGCTTAGATGTAGTGAAACCTAGATGTTGATTATGGGTTGATTGCTTGTTTATAGTTGTTACGGATGAATGATTTCGATGTTAGGCATAAGAAAACTGGCAGACTACCATAGGGTAACATGCTTGAACGTCTTAAGAAACATGACCCAACGCGTACTAGGTTTTTATGGTTGTATTTAATGCATGAGCGAATTCTAATGATCCCATGTTAGGAGCTTCTTGCAGGCTCGACATAGGAGTGAAGTAGGAGCTTAGTGAGTTGGGGAAGTACGTACGCCACCCCACGAATGGTATTAAGGAATATAACCCGTCATCTACGCAACTGTAACAAACTATCAACTTGTAAAAGATATCTAGGAAGTAATGAAATCTAAGTAAACACAATTTTCCCATTATTGTTAACACCACTAGTTTAATTAGCTTTATTTAAATTTTTGTTATTTTATTTGGACTGCATCTTTAGTTATTGGGTGAGTTGACTAGCAACTAATTCCGTGCACTCTTCCAAAAACCCGAGATTTTAATTGCTTTTATAAAAATATAAAAATACAAAAAGAATCATCCCTCACCTCCAGACCTAGTTTTTAGGCTTTCTAATCCAAGCGACACTATTCCTGAGTTGAACGATCAATCCCCCGGTATTTGTCACTATACTATACTACAACGATCAGGTACACTGCCTGGTAGGGGTTGTAAGCTTCTCGAGATCCCTCGAGAGGTAAAGCCTGGTGCAATTCCCACGCATCAATTTTATTCTATTTACTTTATTGTCTTGTCATTACTTTTAATTAGTTTAATTAATCTTTCAACTCAAAACCCTCTTTTAAACGTGACACGAACTTAGATAATTTCCGCACCTTAGCTCTTGGGACGACCTCGGCTTTACCATTTGACTATACCACACACGATCGTATACATTGTCCGTTAGTGCGTAAAAGGTAGACTTTAGGTAAACGAGACTTTATAAATATTAAAACCTGGCCAGTAAAACCTGCATCAAATTTTTGGCGCCGCTACCAGGGAGCTATTAGGATTTATTTGAGTTTTTAAATTTTGTTTTATTTTCTTTTCAGTACTCACGGTTATTTTCAAGTTTCAGGTGTTATGGCAGAAATTGACATTGACAACCTCACGCTTGAAGAATACTTGGCTCTTACACGAGAAGAGCAAGAGCCTGGTTTGGTTTGGCTGGCTATTGGGGATGATGTGCAGTTCGAAATTAAAAATCAATTCATAAGAGAACTGCGTAATGACTCATTTTCAGGAAGTAAGACGGAAGATGCTCACGAGCACATTGACAATGTTCTCTACATTGTCAGTTTGTTCAACATTCCGGGAGTATGTTCAAATAATGCTCAGGGTATTCCCGATGACATTGACTGGAGCTGCAAAGAGATGGATCGATAGACTACCAGCAGGGACAGTGAACACTTGGGCTCTTTTGAAAAAACATTTCATCCAAAGGTATTGCCCTCCTTCAAGGACGGCAAAACAGCTTGAAGATATTCACAACTTCAAGCAAGATGGGGATGAAACATTGTACCAAGCTTGGGATAGGTACAATGATCTTTTGTACAAATGCCCTACTCATGATCTCAACAAGCAACAAATGGTCAACATTTTTTACAAGGGGATCAACATCTCAACCCACCAAATGCTAGATTCTCAGGGTCCAATCCCTAGCATGACTCCGGCTCAAGCTTTAAAAGCTATTGAAGATATGGCGGATGATGAAGCGAAAAATGAACCACTTTTAGGGGGTCATTTAAGCCCAGAATTGAATTTATTTGATCAAATATTGCCCTAAATCGTTCCTTTTGTGATTTTAGGTACTTTGGGAGAGAAATCTGGAAAAGGAAGCAATTCGGACGTTTTTGAAGCATAAAAGTGAAGAAAACGCCAAAGTCTTAATTTTCCTTGCTGGGAACAGTAGATGACGGCGTCAAGAAGGAATTTCTAACGGCGTCAAGAGTAATTTCCATGACGACCCAGTACAGAATTGACGGCGTCACGAAGTAGGGCGTCAAGAGTAAAATTCATGACGGCCTGGAAATGCATAACACATGACTGCGTCAAAAGTAGATCAAGGCAGTCCGAGAAGTATTTTGGTGGCGAGATGACGGTGTCACAAGATTAGTCTTGACGCCGTCAGACCCTATTTCCTATATATAGTTTTCTAATTTTCACATTAAAAAGGGAGAAGTTTTAGAGAAACCCTAAGTACGAACTTGGTACGAATTTTACAGGTTTTTCAAGGGTTCTAATCCCTTGATACCTTTCATGTGTAATTGAGATAAGTATTCTTTTAATCCAATCAATATGTCTATGTGTTGGTTGTCTATATCTTGTTCTTGTCTTAATTCCATCATGCTAGGCTAGATCTATCTTGTGTTTGCTTGGATCTAATGAAACCTAGATGTTAATTATGTGTTGATTACTTGTTTATAGTTGTATTGGATGAATGAATTCGATGTTAGGCTTAAGAAAACTGGCAGATCTCCAAATGGTAACATGCTTGAACGTCTTAGGAAACATGAACTGACGTGCACTAGGTTTTATTGGTTGTATTTAATGCATGAGTAAATTCTAATGATCCCATGTTAGGAGCTTCTTAGCCGGCTCGACATAGGAGTGAAGTAGGCACTCATAGGATTGGGGAATTAAGTGCGCCACCCCATGAATGGTATTAAGGAATACAATCCGTCATCCACGCAACTATAACAAGTAATTAACGTGTAAAAGATATCTAGGGAGTAGTGAAATCTAAGTAAACACATTTTCTCCACTTATTGCTCACAACCTTAGTTAATTTAGTTTATTTTCGTTTCTAGTATTTTATTTTGATTGCATCTTTAGTATTGGGTTAGTTGACTAGCAACTAATTCCGCCCAAATCTTTCAAACCCGAGATTTTTACTTGCTTTTCTAAAAAATATAAAAATACAAAAATAATCATCCCTCACCTTTAGAACTAGTATTTAGGTTTTCTAATCCTAGCGACACTATTCCTAGCTGAACGATCAATCCCCCGGTACTTGTCACTATACTATACTACAACGATCAGGTACACTGCCTGGTGGGGGTTGTAAGCTTCTCAAGATCCCTTGAGAGGTAAAGCCTGGTGCGATTCCCACGTATCAAGTTTCTGGTGCCGCAGCCCGGGGAATAGTTATTGTCTAGGTTAGAATCTCTTTTTATTAGGTCTACTTGCTAGATTCCTTTCTAGTGAGATTTTATTTTTATTTTTAGGTTTTCTTTAGTCCATCCTATTTCGTTGTGTCCTTTGTTCGTGAACTATTTCGATGGATAACAATAACATTGATCGTTTGATTCCTGTTATTCGTGTTTTTCGTCGTAGGATTTTCCAAATGCCAGCCCCACTCCCTTTAGTGGAGAATGAGAACCCACCTAACCTCTCACCCAACCACCACTTTGACAATAATTCTGAGTTAGAAGAGTCTGATCATGATGATGACCGTAGGGCTAGTCCTTTTTACTATTCAGACTCCGATGAGGATCTTGATGATGGTGATGTGATTAATGAGAATAGGATGGAAGAAGAAATAAATCCTCTTAGGTATGTCGACCCTAGAACCAGGATTGAGTGTGATAGTTCGTTTAACATGCAATTTCCTTGTAAGATCGGATTTAAGAGCTTTAACGCCTATCTAAACTCATCTCTCCCAATGAACATAATCTCGCGTAATGAATATAATAAAATCATGGTAGATGAGTTAGAATACAAAGGAGAAAACATTATTGCTAGGGCAATACCATTGCACGTGTTTGTAGGAAGCTTGGTTTATCTTGTTGAGTTCATGGTTATGGAGAATCTAGGAGAGTTTATTGATGATAAGTTGACCCAAGTTGTGTTTGGAAAACCTTTCAAACGGTTGACCAACCTCAATGAAAAACTCATAGAAGGGTTAATTACATTCTCGGATGGGGATGAAGATTTTGTCTATCAAATGCCCCGCACACACCCTAGGTTCAAAGATTTTTCCATGGAAAAGTGTAGTAGGTATCCACCCATAGAAATGTTAAGTGAGAATGATAAGAGAAAAGGACTTAAGTATACTCATGAAAAGAATAAAAGATACTATCGCGGATGCTTAGAGTTAGGAGATGATTATAAGAAAGATGAGGCGACTATTAGATGGCTCACACTTGGTTATGTGAGCATAAGTGATACACGTTAACCCATGACCTTGAGTCTAGCAACAAGACTCGTAAATAAAGAAAAGCGCTTCTTGGGAGGCAACCCATGCTTTGTGTGATTTTATTTTTGTTTGTTTGTTATTTAATTCCGTATACATGCTTTGTTTTTATTGTTGGTAGATCATGTTTCTAAACTAAATAGTGGAAATACTTTACTTTGTTGTTTTAGCCTAGTCTTAACTCCACCTAAAAGTATTTTTGTAAAAGATAAGTGTAAGGGGAAACCCCAAATATGTTTGTAAGAAACAAACCGATCATGATTCTCCACAATATTAAATGAACATGTATATTCGTATTTGTTAGAGTCAAATGCTTGTATTGAGTCATAATGAAGTTTTGCAGGATTTTCCAGGAAGTAGGACCAAGTTTTTCCAGAAATTTTCTGGAAACTTAACATAAGAATTTCTGCAGGTCACTTCTGACGGCGTCACGAGTTAACTCTTGACGGCGTCACGTGTAAAAATCTGGAAATTTTACCGGTTTTGTTTTTCTAATGGAGTCTTATGGTTTTTGTGAATTATTAAGTTTTATAATCTCCAAGAAATCTACAAACTTTATTCCACAAGCATTATATCTTATCTTGTTTTCTAGGATTTAGTAACTTATATAGGATGCCGCCGATTTTACGCGAGGTTTGTTTTGTTTGTTTTCTCAGGATTTACAGATTATGTATGACAAGAAGATGACTTATATTCTGGAATGGAAGCTTTGATTGTTCATTTTCTTGGAGGAAGATTTAGCCTGGCCACCTAATTATCCATACCGAGCGAATCAGGGGAGTATTTGATTTCATTCTTTTTACTTTTTAACTTTTACATTCTTTACTTGAACATTCGGGACAATGTTCATCTTAAGTGTAAGGGGAGGGTAAAAAGATGATACCTTACATATGCACTTTCGCTTGAGTTTGTTTTGTCTAATGGTAGATGTGTAATAAAACTATGAGAAACACTTGTTAGTGTAATTTTAGAGCCAAATTTAAAATTTTTTACAACATTTAGGAGTGAAACTTTAGCCATAGCAAGCGTCTCATGGATAGGAGATTGTATGACTAGCACATAACCGTATATTCAGAAAAATTTTCCACCCAAATATGTGAGGTTCGCCTTTAGATTTGATAGGAAAAGCATTTATTATTAGTGCTTATGAGTGTACCGGTAGCATTTAGGTTCTAGAATTTGCGTTAGTGATGCATCCCGAGACCGCTAGTGAGACTACATTCGTGTGGTAGGATTTACTACATGATAAGAGGCATTAGGAGTATCCTTGTGTTAAACCAGTATCATAATTACTTGACCATTTAAGTCATATTACTTGACTACTTAAGTCAACTAATTTTTCCTACACCCTTAGCGTTGTACTCATTTTTAGTACACGATACCCCTAGTACACCCCTCCGAGCCTATCTTTTCGTTTCTAACTTTAAGCATTTTACTTAAAGGAAGAATTTGTTACACCCCACTTAATTGTACAACCAAATCGCCTTAGCCTTCCGTGTATGCGCTCATTTTTAGTGCATTATTGTTATTTGTTAAACCCTAAGTTATCTATCTAATTGATTACATTGTTGCTAAGTCGAGTCATATCATTGTACATATTGTTTTGGGACGATTGGGACTCATGGGTAAGTACTTATTTTATGGAGTAATGGGGAAGAACATCATATATTACCCCCATATGCGCGTTAATCTTAAAAGTACTCCAAGTGTTTTGATTATCTTAATTCGAGTCATTAGATTAGTTTATTGTAAAGTATGTAAAAATTCAAGTGTAAGGGGAACGTTTATTCCCTATGATGTATTATTTTGGATGGTAGGGTAAGAGTGTATGCACACAAAAAAATAAAAAAAATAATAAATAAAAAAATAAATAAATAAAAAACGAAAAATCAAGAAAAAAAAATTAGAAAAAGAAAAAGAGAAAAAACATACGGACTACCATCCCTTTTTATTCAATGTTCATTTTATGTTTTTGTTCTTTTTTATTTATTAGCTTAAGTCGAGTCTAGTCTTGTCTTAGTAACGCCACATTGTACATGTTATTAACCAAGATTGTTAACTCGCCACCAGTAAAACTTCCTTTATCCAACAAAACCGTGTATTTCATATCCCTACACCTAACGTTACAACCCTTTAAAAAGACCTCTTTGATAGTTTATCCTAGGTGCTTACGCCATGTGGTGGAGGTTTGATCCTTTCCCAAGCCTATGGTAATCTATTTTGCTATGACAGGTAGTGAGAGATATCTTCCATTTTCATATTGTAATTTGTACTTTATTACACCCGAGAGATGTGAGTATCTAAACACTATTTGTGAGGTGCTAGTGTATGACCTCCGTGCTTGTCTATTGGTCTTTAGTGGAACGATTATTTGTTGTAATTACTTTTATATTAGTGTTAAATGACCCCTAACTTGTATTTTGAGTAGAATAAAAGCGCATTTGCTTGAGGACAGGCAAATCTCAAGTGTAAGGGTATATGATGAGGCGAAAAATGAACCACTTTTAGGGGGTCATTTAAGCCCGGAATTGAATTTATTTGATCAAATATTGCCCTAAATCGTTCCTTTTGTGATTTTAGGTACTTTGGGAGAGAAATCTGGAAAAGGAAGCAATTCGGACATTTTTGGAGCATAAAAGTGAAGAAAACGCCAAAGTCTTAATTTTCCTTGCTGGGAACAGTAGATGACGGCGTCAAGAAGGAATTTCTGACGGCGTCAAGAGTAATTTCCATGACGACCCAGTACAGAATTGACGGCGTCACGAAGTAGGGCGTCAAGAGTAAAATTCATGACGGCCTGGAAATGCATAACATATGACGGCGTCAAAAGTAGATCAAGGCAGTCTGAGAAGTATTTTGGCGGCGAGATGACGGCGTCACAATATTTGTCTTGACGCCGTCAGACCCTATTTCCTATATATAGTTTTCTAATTTTCACATTAAAAAGGGAGAAGTTTTGGAGAAACCCTAAGTACGAACTTGGTACGAATTTTACAGGTTTTTCAAGGGTTCTAAGCCCTTGATACCTTTCATGTGAAATTGAGATAAGTATTCTTTTAATTCAATCAATATGTCTATGTGTTGGTTGTCTATATCTTGTTCTTGTCTTAATTCCATCATGCTAGGCTAGATCTATCTTGTGTTTGCTTGGATCTAATGAAACCTAGATGTTAATTATGTGTTGATTACTTGTTTATAGTTGTATTGGATGAATGAATTCGATGTTAGGCTTAAGAAAACTGGCTGATCTCCAAATGGTAACATGCTTGAACGTCTTAGGAAACATGAACTGACGTGCACTAGGTTTTATTGGTTGTATTTAATGCATGAGTAAATTCTAATGATCCCATGTTAGGAGCTTCTTAGCCGGCTCGACATATGAGTGAAGTAGGCACTCATAGGATTGGGGAATTAAGTGCGCCACCCCATGAATGGTATTAAGGAATACAATCCGTCATCCACGCAACTATAACAAGTAATTAACGTGTAAAAGATATCTAGGGAGTAGTGAAATCTAAGTAAACACATTTTCTCCACTTATTGCTCACAACCTTAGTTAATTTAGTTTATTTTCATTTCTAGTATTTTATTTTGATTGCATCTTTAGTATTGGGTTAGTTGACTAGCAACTAATTCCGCCCAAATCTTTCAAACCCAAGATTTTTACTTGCTTTTCTAAAAAATATAAAAATACAAAAATAATCATCCCTCACCTTTAGAACTAGTATTTAGGTTTTCTAATCCTAGCGACACTATTCCTAGCTGAACGATCAATCCCCCGGTACTTGTCACTATACTATACTACAAAGATCAGGTACACTGCCTGGTGGGGGTTGTAAGCTTCTCAAGATCCCTTGAGAGGTAAAGCCTGGTGCGATTCCCACGTATCAGCGGACCACTCTCAGAAGTGGCACGAAGGTGGAAGTAGTAGAAGCATTGCTGGAAATTCGGATGGAATTACCTTAATCACCAACAAACTCGAAAGCTTGGGGCGTGACATGAAGAAACTGAAGGAAAATGTCCATGTTATTCAAGTTGGTTGCGAAGTTTGTGAAGGACCCCACTCGTCTAAAGATTGCCTTTTGAATGAGGGCGATGGTAAAACGGAGGAGGTGAAATACGGGGAAGGTAGACCATTCCAAGGTAACGGGTATCGAACAGGGCCAAACAGATATAATCGAAAACCTTATGGAGAGAGAAGATCAAACCTCGAGGATACTATAAATAAGTACCTCGAAGATTCTAGGAAGAAACAAGGAGAGCAAGATATATGGTTGAAGAACTTTCAAGAAGCCACTAACAAAAGCCTTGCTAACCATGATGAATCTCTAAAGAATCTTGAGGCAAGGATTGAGAATTTGGCTGATAGTATCCACAAGAACAACATTATTAGAGAAAACAAGAAGTCCATTGTAGAAGTCAAAGCAATTTTCACAGAAGATGATGGAGAAAGGAACCTTTCGCAAGAAAAGACCGAATCTAATGAGAGAATCCCCTGCCAGTTACCCAAGAAAGAAGACAACTCAGACAGCTTTGTGGTACCCTGCAAAATCGGTGATTCTGACTTAATTGCATTAGCCGATGTGGGATCAAGTATAAACATTATGCCATTATCTTTGTTCCTATCCCTGAAACTTACAAGCTTGAGGAAAACTAATTTGAGGATCGAAATGGCTGACACTACTAAAACGAGCCCTATCGGTATAGTAGATAATATCATCTTAAAGATCAACAAATTTTTGTTCCCTGCAGACTTTGTAGTCATTGATATGGCTAATGTTCCGAAGGAGGACCTGATTTTAGGAAGACCATTTCTCGCCACTGCACACACTAAAATAGATGTACTCAAGAAAAAATATCGTTTGGAGTATACGATGAAAGGGTTGTGTTCAATATGAACATGGTTTCCTCAATTTTGCATAAGGAATAAGCAAGTTCTTGTAAAGCTGATCTAATGGGAGAAGAGATCTCACCAATCCTCCAAATCTTCGATGATGTATTCTCTTATACAACTCCATCGTGCTCAAAATATGAGCAAGAGGTCAACTCATATTCAGATGACGAATCTCTTTGGGATGACACTGATGAAGAAGATGTAAGGTTAGAAGCGGGAGACGAGGAAGGGGGCCCAGTAACTATTGTTGCAAAACTTCACTGTTGTAGACCGTCAACAACCATGGTCGACGGATCAAAAATAACCCTTCCTACATGTGATCCCATCGTCGAACATTGTAATGGAGGAGGAATGTTTTCAATCAGGAGATTAAAGAAGGAAGTGAAGGTTTGGTGGTGTTTCGAAGATGAGAGGCTCATCAATAAAACATGGTTTCAAGACCATTTCATGCATGCAAGGTTGAACGAAAAGGTAAATTGGACGGTTCACTTTTGTACGCTAGCAATTATGACATATAGAGGAACAACCCAAGCTTGGCCCACATGTGATCCTTTCAAAGGGAAATGCGATGGAGGAAGGATTCCCGAACTAAATCTAGCCAAACGTAATGAGTGGGCATGTTTTAACGTAAACAAAAGGGATCAAGTAGGATACCTTGGTATATCGTTCAAAAATTGGATTAAGGTAAAGTTCGTTGAAAGACAATTAAACAAACAAGTAGATATACAATATCGTGACGAATGGGTCAAAGCTAACTTCTTAGTTGAGGATCTGTATAGCATGACACCACGTATCGCTCCCAATGTTTGGGACCATTCACCAACCCCGTGGAATAAGAACAAGGGCAAGTATGCCCTAGAACCTACTTGAAGGCCGCAACAGTGAGTCTAACCTAAAGACTCGATAATAAACAAAAGTGCTCTTTCGGGAGACAACCTGAATTATCCTTTTCTTTGATTTTCTCTATCTTGTTGGTTTGGTATGTTTTGTACTAATATTTTGCAGGTACTAAAGGAAGCATTGCGATGGGGAACAAAATTTTTAGACTTTTACTCCAAGAAATATTCTCCAAGGCCTTGCTACGGCGTAGCTCTTCCATTGACTACGTCGTAGCACCCTCCAGGTTTCATACTGGATTGATTTAGCAACTACGGCGTAGCTCCCCATTTAAGCTACGCCGTAGCTACCTTCTGCACCTTAAAAATGCTTTTTATTTTACAAAACATTCTTTAAACTTGTATTAGTTTTAAATGAACTTTGTGGGTGTGTTCCCTGTAAACCCTCACGAGACTTCACTCGTCCACTTGGGACACCAAGTGGTTTAAAAGGCTTGTTGCATACGCTAAATGCAACCGTGATTCCTACGAAAGTGAGTTAGATTTTTCTTTTTATTTTCTTTTTCTTTTTAGGTTTTATGCTTTTGGTAGTTGTGTGATTCCAGGGAATTGAAATTTGCTCATAAGGCGTAGTGAAGACACGTTTCTCAACATGCTCCTTCTATTTTCAAGAGTAAATTTCAGGGAAGTTCTCGTTCTAATTCTACTTTTCCTCCTTAATTTTTATTTTATGTACAAAAGGGACTTTGTACAAATCAAGTGGGGGGACGGGGGTAGAATTATTTACTTGAACTTTGTTTTGCCCTTAATTTTCTAGTTTATTTTGAAAAATTATGCCACTTTTAAAACTTCTGACATGTTTGTCCGAACCTAACTAGAATGGACCTTAGCCGAGTACATTAACCCTTAATACCATGGTGAGGTTTAGTCTATTTCAGTTTCACCCTGTTTTACCCCAAATCCACCAAAAATATGAGTGTGCCGGTAGTTTGTAAACTTTAGAACTTGACTTTTACATCATTTTGAAACCGTGTACGAGTAGTGTATTGAGATTTCTTAATACATGTATTGAGATTTCTTAATACATTTGGAAGAAACTTTTTAAGAAGGCAATATTTTAGGATTATCACCCAAATAACCTTTATGTGTGTGTTTATCGATTAGTCACATCGACTATTCGACCCCCATGTTAAAACCCTTTGTTGCACTCACCTTTAGTGCAAGATACCCCTAGATACACCCTTTTGAGCCTATCCTTTCATTTCTTACCCATATTATTGTTTCGATACACCTATACACCTTAACCTACCGTGTAGTCTTTGTTTATGATTGGGAAGTTGTCACTTGTTCTAATTTGAGGTCCAAGTCAAGAGGTTCAAGAATCACACCTACGTTGAAGACTCATCATTGAAGATCATGAAGAAACCCACTATTGTACATGTATTGTTCATTCCAAGTGGGGGATATGTTATTGATTTAAAAAAAATGTGAATTTCCGTATGTAGATATGTTTACTTTGGTGCACCTTTGTATAGCACCGTAATAAGAGCTTTGAAAGATTTAGCATCGAAGAGGCCACTTCGGTCATATTTGAAGAATGAAGCTGTTGGTTCTCAATCACCAACATGAAGACCAAGTGTGGTGCTCCATCATGACGTCCTCTAATGGAACACACTTGTTACATGATCCCATTCTCGCATTTTGAAACTTGGACTTTGGATGAACGGCAAGTGGTAGCAACTAGGTTATAGGCTAAGACTATTTGTTTTCTTTTTCATTTTACACCATTATTGTACATCCCATGTCTTATCCTACCCTTTAGTTGTGAATCATGCTTAGGTGAGGGATTTGAGCAATCATTGATGTCTTGCCTGGCGTTCCGGTCATGTACCATTGCCTTTGTCGCCCTTGTCGTAGTATGTTAGTAACGACGCTACACCCAATTAGCCTTATATGTGTTCACACAATATTGCCTTTAAGAATTGTTTTGACCTTAGCTCTAGTGGTAGAGATTTGTGTAACTGCCAAGCCTATGATAGAATACATTCTATAACTGTGCGTTGAGTGATCACCCAAAAATTAACACTTAGATTAGGAGAGAGATGTGAGTGTTCGTTCCAATTTTGTGAGGTGTTCGGCTTTGATAAATTCTAGCATAGGGAGTTTTTAATTCATATTCTCCAGTTTCTTGGGGGATATCTTTTTGAAAATCATTCTTATAGGTCTACTTGAGGGCAAGTAGAGTTCAAGTGGGGGGATATTTGATAACATCAAATTTACCCCCAATGTAAGTATTAATTTCCCCTTTAAAATACTCATCTTTTCTACTTTTATGAAGAATATATACTCTTATTTCTTCCTAGTTTGGTTTCAGGGTAAAGATGAGTAAAAGAACGAACTTACGCGGAAATGGAAGAACTTTATAGCAAATATGTGGAAATTATGGATTCTGCACTAACTACGGCGTAGAGGTTCATCTACCTACGCCGTAGCAAGGCTTCATGAAGACTACGCCGTAGAAGCTCTCCTACCTACGACGTAATGAAGAATTTATGAAGATTACGGCGTAGCCCAACAACAGGCTACGGCGTAGAAGTCCACTAAAGAACACTATGGAGTAAGCAACTTTCCAAGCTACGATGTAGGATCTCATTTGAGGCAGTAAAGAACTAGCGAGGCCAAGGAAGAAGCTATGTCATAGCAACCTTATCTAGTACGCCGTAGGAGGCTTATCATCAAGACTTTACGCCCGTAACACTTGATCAAGTTACGGCGTAACACAATTTGCAAAGGTTACGGCGTAGCAACTCTAATACGCTACGCCGTAACATAGTCGGGGCCTATAAATACCAACCCTAATTCCGAGTTTTTGATATCACTTCCCATCTCTTCACCACAGCAACGTTGGGAAAAACTCAGGAACGAGGGAAAACGAAGTTCTAGCCACATCTAAGTCAATTCCAAGGGAGGAATCACACACCAATCATAAGTGTTTTCATTCCTTTACTTTGTGTTCGATTCATGTTTAGATTTGTATTAACTCAACATTGTTTTACTGCAATTATGAACATGAGTGGCTAAACACCTTTTGGTGTTAGCCTAGTTATGAAATTGTTATGTTATTGATTTAGTTTTCTACGCATCTGTTATCTATTGTTTGTTTACTTTCATGGCGAGGCTTGGGACACTCTAGTTCCCATAGTGATTAGTGTTGGTTTTTCTCTAGATACTTGTGGAATTAACCCTAGGAAGCAAGTCGCTAGGGATGTGACTTGCTGATAGAAATATCACCATACATGTGCGAATTAACCCTAGGACCACCTACCAATACTAGACATTTAACGGAGTTAGAGGGGTGTAAGATCTGACCATGCCGCATTCGTTAGCCTTGTCCATGTTAGTAGAGGCACTTAATGACTCTTATGTCTTCGTACTGATGAACTCAAGGCTTTACAATAGCTTTGGATAGGACAAGGTATAAGATAGATCTAGGCGAATTTGACCATCTGACCCGAAATGAATATCGAATCCCCGAACGATATGATAGGATGCACCTATAGGAAAACTACTCATGATCATAACAATAGTAGTAATTAGGTTAACACTACTTCTCTTTACTGATTTTCTTCTATTTACTTTATTGTCTTGTCATTACTTTTAATTAGTTTAATTAATCTTTCAACTCAAAACCCCCTTTTAAACGTGACATGAACTTAGATAATTTCCGCACCTTAGCTCTTGGGACGACCTCGACTTTACCATTTGACTATACCACACACGATCGGATACACTGTCCGTTAGTGCGTAAAAAGTAGACTTTAGGTAAACGAGACTTTATAAATATTAAAACCTGGTCAGTAAAACCAGCATCATTATCCTATAATTACTTTTTCTAATTATTGTTAACTATCGCTCCACATGAGGGTTTAAGTCACTAGACTCCTTTGGTCAATTTGTATAGCCTATTTTCCATAACGTCCTATTCCATAACCATGATTATAAGAGTTCGTGGGTTTACCCTATGGAAAAGTCATTAAGTACCGCTACGATCTAAGACTTATTCAATGGAACCCGGCCAGTTGTGCATATATCGTTGTAGAATAGATTATATTATCAAGTTTTAAATTTATATTTAGCCGATTTATCCTATAACACACACTAACAAGCAGTGTACCCGATTTATATAGCTAGTTGGTAAGTAGAGTGTCGAACACTAAGATTGGAACGTTAACACCTAGATATCTATTACTACCTTCGTCCCAATTTTATTGCCATCTTTCCTTTTTCAGATGTCCCAAAATAATTTTCCATTACTAAAAATAATAGTTGGAGTTGTTTAAGTTTACCATATTACCCTTAAATTGATATTTACAAAAATATAAGAAAACATTAATTAATTATTAAAGGGTAAAGATGTCTTTTTTTAACTTTCGTAGAAATCAAAGCAGTAATTAATGCATTTTTCTTAAACTGTGTATTTCTTGTCTGTGGACAATAATATTGGGACGGAGGTAGTAGTATTTTAATCCTAAGTTAGTTTTAATGCCCTAATCTAATGCAAGGGGGTTCTTTTCAGCCTGAGAGATTGGCACGATTGTGTAAATTAAGTAAATAGTAAATAAAACAAGAGAAGTGAATAAGCGAATGGCAAACACGTATACAGACAAAAAACAGACATAGATAAGAGGTCAAGCCGATATTAGGAAAACTTGTCACACGTTTAATTGTTTAGCTGTATAAGATGAGTGCTAAAATCTATTCTCTCTCAGTGGAGTCTTAGTTAGAAGCGTGTAAACACTTAATGATTACTAGGTTTATGTATTATTTATCCCTTTTGTAGGCTTACATTAACTATGCAAATGATGTTAATGAAGTAATTGCGCGAGCCTACATTGAAAAGGCACGATAAATCCTAATATGTAATCAAAGCACATGCATAAAGAAACCAAATAAACATCAAATACTCTTTATAACAGCTGGAAACAATTAAGTCCGATCAAATAGTGAAAAAGACATTAACTCAACCATTAACAGATTGCTAATACAAGTAAATGAGTTTATGAAAAACTAGAAGGGGGGTTGAATAGTTTTACCGATTTATTTTCCTTAATTAAGAAATTTTCTATGAAAACTTTGATTCAATTCTTTTGTGAAATCAATCAACACCAATATAAGCACTAAACTATACTATCTATTAATCATGGGGCTTTGTGGTCCACTGGGTGAAGCTTATTAAGTTAAGCGAGCCTAGGTGAGAGTAGTACCGGGTTGGGTGACCAACCGGGAAGTCCTCACATGGGGACCATAAGCTCTAATGATATCAACCAGCTACCTTAGAAGCCTGGGCCCAACCATGTGATGTCTTGATCCAACTAAAGGATGCGAGTTCGATTCCGTTCCGCAAGCATGGTTGGGTATTGGGTGGAGGTATTTCACAGGCATCAAACCTTTGCTGGGTAGGGTTGATGGGTACCATTATGGTACACAGGGTTGAGGTGTCCCTGCCAATCTACACTTTGATCCAACTATACTATCTATTATAAACAATAAATATAAAGATATGAGATGGGAAGATCAAACCGAGACAACGAAATTTATAGTGGTTCGGTCACGAATCTCTTCTTCGCCCTACTCCACTCCCCAAGTACCCAACTCGAGAGTTCTAAGCACTATGTCAACAAAGCTCCCTTTAGGTGGAGAAAATCGTATAACGTCGCTTCTCACAATTTCTGACACTAAGCTAAATGTCAAATACTAATCTAGCTAGTACCAATCTCACATACAATCCACACAATCCTAACTTCTGACATGATCTACACGATCCTTACTTATCACACGATCAATACGATCCTCACACTCTACTCTTGATCCACTTGATCAACACACTAACACACAAGCTACAAGAGATCTCCAAGATCTTAACATGATATGAACGAGAGTGAAGGTATGAACGAGAGTGAAGGTATGAACGAGAGTGACGAACACTAGCTTTGCTTCCTAAACCCCAACTCTTGGACAAACTAGAACCCAAGACCTCTTCTACTCGAACCAAACCCAATATCTTAAAAGACCTTGTGTTGAGACTCTATCTCCTTTCTCCTTCCCTTCTTATTCGACTTATCCAAGACTACAATGGTGCTTGTTTGGGTTTTTGCTTTGTGTGTAAATCAAGTGTGAAGGAGTGGTTGTTTATATAGGCAAGACAAGGTATGGTGCATGTGATATTTTATTACTCACGTTGCATGAGTACCAAGAAGAGATAGAAAAGTGTTGTTGTGTCCTAGCATGCAAAAAGGTTTCGGCCAAAATTTAGGGAAGCATGGTGGTGAAGTCATGTCGTGTTGTGGTGTGGGAGACATATCATCCTTTGGTCATTTGTGCTAGTGTTAGTCAAGCATGGCATGATCACTTGTTTATACATTAGGTTAGGCTAGAGTAGTTTGTCTCAAGTATGCTACAAAGTGTGACTCATTTCTTTTCTTGTGATTTTGGTACCGTCGAGAGGACAAGGAAGGCATGAAAAGGTTTGAATGGTCATGTCGTGTAGGGAATGGCTTAGATACTTGTTTATTGTTTAGACTATGATGCTAGGGGGCTTGCTTTGCTTTAAGCATGGTACAAAGTGAGGATGAGGCTTATGTTGTGCTTGTGATTTGTTTACTTTCAAAAGGAAACAAAGAGAGGAGTGGCATGTGAGGCTTATTCAAGTCAAGCGTAGTCGTTAGGGAGTACTTTACTCAATGGTTAAAAATGTCAAATTAGTCAAAGTAACGTTTAGACAGTAGTTTATTTGTGTAGGTAGTGTGTTAGGGTGACATTAGGGTGACTCATTGGTCTAGGTTCCATGCTACACGCAACACACACTAAAGAAAGTCGAGTTGTGGAAGAAACTTGGCTCGTTTGGTTTGGTCGAGTAGAACAAAAGAAAAGGTCAATGTATGTGTATTAGTGAGACAAAATAAAGAAGAAGATAAAAATAAATAGAAGTGTTGGGTTGGTTTGGTTGTATTCGGCCCAAGAGAAAAGAAGAGACCCGTTTACTTTAATTCACGAGTGAAACTCGTGGATGTAATATTTGATTAAAAAAATTAACTCGTAAAAAGGGGTTAATCATCTTTCAAATAGGATTACTTAGTGCTTATCTTTAATAAATGACTCGGTAAATTACAAGGTATTACAAAATTGAACCTAAGGTCCACACACACGCGAGTTAGGGCTTGTATTTATAGGCTTTTGCTGATGTCGGTTCAGCTACGGCGTAGTTGTAAGTGATCCTTTACGACATAATACATTCTGACCCAAAAACGCTATCAAAACATATTCATTACGTTGTAATGGGGTTCACCTATGCCATAATGATCACTGAATTGTGATATGGTCCCTTTTATAAAGGATCCGTCTGGTGCTGATAACGGTTTTTCTTGCCTATTTAAGCAAGTCATTTGCATGCATGTTTTCTCACCTCTTGTGATCATATTTTCTAGCATTCTTACATATATTTATACATACAATTCTTTGATCATTAACTTGTTTTATATCATTACAAGTTTCTACAACTAACCATCTTTCTTGCAAAGGAAGAACACAAAAAGATTTTAAAGTTTCATGTGTTGTATTTGTTAGCTTTTGTATTGTTAAGATTGTTGTAGTAGTATTATATTTCAGTGCCATACACCAAAGTTCATACCAAACATCCTACACCAAATTCGAGAGTTAGTATTTTGGGCCTCAAACTACATTGTGAGAAAGGTTGGTTCTACCTCAACAAGAACTCGATATTTAGCTTTGTATCAGTAAAAGTATAAGTGACATTATACGGTTTTCTCTGCCAAGTAAGGGAATTTGTTTACATACTGAAGTGAACTCTCGAGTCGAATACTCTGGTAGTGTAGTAAGGCGAGGAAGGAAGTTTCGTTACAGAACCACTATAAATACTCATGTCATGGTTTGATATTTTCATTATTTACTTATTGTCTTATATTTACTTTTATGTAGTACGGAGTATCATTTATCATTCATCATTCCTCATTCCTGATTTCACAATAAGTTATCAAAATTATAACTTTAAAATGATAAAAATTATTCAACTCTTTCTGCTTTTTTACAATCCTTCAAAAACATCACATTACATTTAGTTTCGATCATTCAATCCAACCAAATAGCAACGTGACACAAGACTTTTAGGCACAAAAATCATTGAGAGATTTTTTGGTATTCATAGACACACCAGATTACTCCTTTCATACAACTTATTTTGCAATGAAAGACATAGGATGAAAAAATATATCAAACGGTGTGGGATAATTGGACCAAACTTCAAAGTGAAAAAAAAGCAAAGCATGGGGACGTAGTTATCAAGGGGCCCACAAGAACGGAATGGGCCAGTGAGAGAGCACGTGCGTTAAGAGTCCTAGGCGGTGCGTCGCTCCCCCTTTCTCGTGACGTTGTCACGTGGCTGACGTGAGTATTAGGCCCACTTCCAAAACACAATTTTTACACCTTTGGCCCATTGTTTGCAACTAGTATTACGTTCCTCATCCACTTTTGTCCTTTATTACAATCTAAAATAATCATGCTTGAATTAGAGACCTTGACATGTAAACGAAAGTATGAACCATGCGGGAAACTACAATTCATTGAGCAAGGGAGGACCGGCGGACCGAGAGGGGTTCTCGGGGTACCGATTTTTCCGAAATACGCCCTATCACAAGTTTTATGCTATAACACCAAATGACTTGAAGTCAAGCGGTGTCTTTGTGGATCGGATCGTGTGAATCTTATTAGTCAATTGGTTGTGAGGACAAGTGAGGCAAAAAAATACTCATGCTAGACTAATGCACCTAATGTGAGAAAATATGAGATTGAAAGTTGTTTTAGAAAAAATAATTAAGCTATAACATAGCACTACTAATATGTTTATATGTTGACATTGCCGTTTTAATATTTGAATTATTGTCTTTACTTTCTACCAAAATCCATAGAAACATCGACCTTGAAAGAAGCCATTGTACTATATATATCACTAAATAGAGCATGGTCGACAGCTATAAAGCATGATCAACTTGCAAAATGATAGATACGTCTTGGACAGGAAATTGGAAGCTTATTTTTCTTGTAGAAGATCATATGACAGACGGCATAGTAGGTAACTTGATACAATTTTTGGGTTTGAGATCTTATCAAAGAGAGTTTTGTAAAGAGCTAAGATTTGTCTGAAATGAAGTTCATGTGAATGAGATTTATCACCTAAAGCGAGACTTTTGTAACATAACTGAAAACTGGAAATAAATTTGGTTTAGTTCTATGTTGGTAGTAGAACAAAACTTTGAGCAAGCTTATATATAAGTGAGAACTTACATTTTAGCATATTGCTTTATTTCCTATCAACTCCCATGCGTCGAGTTGAAGAAAATTGAGCCACAAAGTTGTTTAAGGTAGGCCGTATTTTAGATTATCATGGATTGAGACCTCAAATGACGTATTACGTGTCATTTTGCTATAATATTAGTTGATTAACGAAGAAAAATATCAAATGTCATTTCACGTTAGCAATGCACACTTCATGTCAACGTCAACTTGTGTTTTTAAACGATTTTATGTTATCATGTGAATGTGTGATCAGATATGAAACACTTTTTATAAAATGATGTTACATTGATATTCTATTTTTCTTTTCTTTTGCAAAATTAAAATATAAAGATTTGTATCTTATGTTTGGTCTGACTCATGGTGCATCTCGGAAAGGTTTGCGGAAGCCACATCTATACACCTTAGAGACAAACAGACATGCATCAATTGGTTGTTTATCTCTCTTTGGATAGGCGTAGCCGCCGTCTGAAACAAAAGGGAATAATGTGTCTCAGAGAAGAATTCTGAGTAGCGAAATTAAAATTGTTGAACAAATAACGGTGGACTAGTGGTTCATCTCGTAGATCGATGGTGATGATCAATGGGGTGGACTGCATGTCTTGCCAAACAAAGGCGGAGCTACATGAGGACCGGGAAGAGTACCGGCCCCTTAGGCTTAAGCACATTAATCTATTTATTTGTGATTTCATGTGTTATTACAAAAAATAATACTCGCAATAAAAATAAAAAATAAAAAAATCTCGGCCCTTCCAACTTGTTTTTTTGGAAAGAAAAAAAAAGAAATTATTTTGGCCCTCTCACAAAATATTTGCTAGCTCCGCCCCTATTTCAAATTATTAAAACATACATAAATGTGTTTTAGAGCAGTCCTAATGTTAACGTGATTCTTGCGTTAACCATTCACATTGCCATGTTAAGGTTGAGTTAACCATTGCAAGATGGTAAGTTAACCTCGTGCTAAAGTTGCACGTTAACTACTTAACGTGGTGTGAAACATACAAATGCAATAAATAAATAAAAATAATTTCATTTCTGCCTGGTAAATGAATGGGTATTTTTGTAAATTGTTGTTGAGTTAAAGTTGAGTTATAATTACGGGTTTTTATATTTTTTATTATTGTTATTTTTTATTTTTTTATTTATTTTTATTTTTTTAGTTAAGATGAAAAGGTTAAAGCTATTGTAACGCTGACGTGACAGTGTATTAAAATTTAATCCAGGTGACAATTGCGAGTGCACTTATGGGAAAGATTTATGTAATTGAGAAGTACAAAAAGTATAACTAAGACGTGTGCTTAACAATCATGACTCTCAAATGACCAGACGAGGCATGGGTGAGATAATTTTGAGGGAAAATTCCATAAATATCCCATAAGTACAATGGTCTCCACCCTAAATAACCCACAAAATCTTGTTTTCTCCAAATACCTCAAGGGAAGAGGGTCGCCCCTAAAACTTGAGCGGATAGTATAATATAATTACATGTGTCCCTATAAATAGCCCCACATATTCCTTCATAGTACAACTCATAATGTGTACTTCTTGGGCGACTGAGACCCATATTTCTTAGACGAGTTGTATTTTTTGTCTTTTTTAGTCTTTTTGTAATATTACATTTTAGATCCTTATGGTTTAATTGTTATTTATTTTTTGTCTCACTTTTTGTTTCTCTTTTATAAATAAAAGCAAGTTCACTATATCATAAAGAAAATGATTAAGTTGGTAAATACCCAGTCATCACCAACATAAACATAAAGCAAGTCATCACTTTATCTCTTTTTTTTCTACCTATTCTATATGAAATAGCTTAAACACACTGTTTTTTTGTTGCTAAAATCCGCATTAATCCAACATAAACCCAGATCTACATAAACCCACAAAAAAGAGATAAACCCAGATCTACATAAACCCACAACATAAACATAAACCCAGATCCCACCAACATAAACCCAGATCTAATAAATCTTATCACCAACAAAAACCTTTAATCGACTACATAAACCCACAAATCTTTCATATAAACCAAAAAATGGCGGATCTGTGAGTGTTTGGATGGTGGTGTGTGCGTGGCGGATCTGTGGTGTTTGGATGGCGGATCTGTTGTGTTTGGATGGCTAAGCCCGTTTAGAGAGGTATCTAAAGAAGCCCGTGGTGGGAGTGTTATCATTGGTGGAACTCTCCGTTGTGGTGGTAGTGGTGATGATGTCGAACCTCTACCACTACCAGTCTCCGCCATGTAACGAGTCACGCAAATGTCTGAGGTTGTGGTATATGATATTTGCCTATTTGGTTAGTGGCATATAAAAAGAAGATATGTGGTATAATATTAAGACACACATGAATCATGCAAGTTGGATATGGATACTACAAGTACAAGTTAAACCGAAAGGGACCCATATTTCAGCTTGTACCCTTCCAATGTTTCTTGATAATTACAAGGAATGAAAAGTTAACAAAGAATGAAATAACAAGTAAATTACAAGGATAAAAAATGTAGTTAATACTTTTTAAAAAAAGACAAGTCGCCCAAGAAATGTGGGTTCCAGTTGCCCAAGAAGTACACTTTGATAGTTGTACCATGAAGATACAAGATGAGACCATGTATAGGGACACATGTCACTAGATTACACTATCCGCCCAAATTTTGGAGGCGACCTTCTCCCGTTGGGGTATTTGAAGAAAACAAGATTTTGTGGGTTATTTAGGGTGGAGACCATTGTACTTATGGGGTATTTATGAAATTTTCCCTAATTTTGATAACAAAACATACTTTTTTTTGGTAAAGTTGGTATTGTGAATAGGTAATATTGCTACTTTTAGTATTTACTCTGTTTTTAGTTGGGTGTAATTTCTGATATAAGTAACTTAGTAAAAAGTACAATTTCAAATTAAGTACTTTAAGATAAATAAAAGAGTAAATTGCAAAAATCATCCTTGTAGTTTAGCCAAATTGCACGTTTCATCCTTGTGGTTCATTAAGTGCAAAAATTGTCTGTATTTTCCGCTATTACGTCCGCTTTTGGTCCTCCATTTTAACCGGCGTAAAGTGAGTTCCGTTAGCAGTTACACGTTAGCCTTTTTCGCTAACGATCCTTGCAGCGCCCATCCTTTAAACTAACGACCATTTATAAGTTTTTTTTTTTTTTTTTTTTTTTTTTAAATCGTCATGTGATTTTCTTTTTCTTTTTTTGAAATATTTTTCGTCACATGTGAATTTTTTTTCGGAAACTCTTTTTTCGTCACATGTAAAATATTTTTTATCGGAAAAAGGTTTGCTTTTGAAAAAAAAAAAAAAAAAAAAAAAAAAAAAAAAAAAAAAACCTTTTTTGGCGCATGTTCAAATTTTATTTGAAACAAAAAAATTTAGAAAAAAAAAATCCTTGAAATTATTTTTTTCTGAAATCATTTTTCACATGTGACAGAAAAAAAATTCAGAATTTTTTTTCACATGTGACGAAAAATAACTTTCGAGAAAAAAATATTTCAAAAAAATGTATAAAAACGGATGAAAGCGTACAAAAAGAGATAAAAACGTATAAAAATATATAAAAACGGACGAAAACATATAAAAAATATTTCATATGTTTTCATACGTTTTTATCCGTTCTTAATTGCTTTCGTCCGTTTCCATTACGTTTTTGTACTTTTTTTTTGAAATATTCTTTTTTGAAAGTAAAATTTCGTCACATGTGAAAAAAAATTCTGAATCTTTTTCGTCACATGCGAAAAACGAATTTCTAACAAAAAAAAATGCGATAATTTTTTTTCTAAAATATTTTGTTACAGATAAAATTTGAACATGTGCCATAAAAGTTTTTTTCTTTTTCTTTTTTTTTTCAAAAACAAACTTTTTCTGATAAAAAATTTTTACATGTGACAAAAAAAAGTTTTCAAAAAAAATTACGTGTCATGAAAAAGAAGTTTAGAAAAAAAAAATCACATGACAAAAAAAATTTCAAAAACAAAATTTGAAAGAAAATTTTAATTATAAACGGCCGTTAATTTAAAGGATGCGCGATGCAATGATCGTTAGCAAAAAGGGCTAACGAGTAACTGCTAACGGAACTCACTTAACGCCGGTTAAAATGGATGACCGAATGCGGATGTAACAGTGGAAAATGTCAAAATACGGACGATCTTTGCTCTTAATGAACCACAAGGACAAAACGTGCAATTTGGCTAAACCACAAGGACGATTTTTGCCAATTTACTCTAGGTAAAAGTACATTTTTTTAAGACTGCTCACAATAGTCACTCGTGAGGACCGTTCTCACCCGTGACTCCATTGTGGAGCTTTTTCTCATGTGTGAGCAAGCAAACAGAAATGATGAAGGGTGAGCCTCTCGGTTGTTTTTATCTCATAAGAAATATGTTATTGAGGTTTTGGAGCGGGCATATATGGTTAATTGTAACCCCTGTCGGACTCATGTTGATACTGAGTCTAAACTTGGGGATGATGGTGATCATGTATCTGATCCGACTTTATATCGGAGTCTTGCGGGTTCTCTACAATATCTTACATTTACTAGACCTGATATATCTTATACAGGTTTGTCTTCATATGCATGATCCTCAAGAGCCTTATCTCTTAGCTCTTAAACGAATTTTGCGGTATGTTCGAGGTACATTAGACCATGGGTTACAGTTATTTGCGTCTTCCAATACATCCTTGGTTGCTTATTCGGATGCAGATCGGGCTGGTTGTCCAACCACTAGGAGATCGATTTCTGGGTATTGTGTAACTTACTCTCGTTGTCCTCTAAGCGTTAACCGACACTTTCTCGTTTTAGTGCAGAGGCAAAGTATCATGGTGTTGCGAATGTTGTTTCTGAAACTTGTTCGCTACGGAATTTACTTCGTGAGCTACACACGCTTTTATCTTCCGTTACGCTTGTATATTGTGATAATGTTAGTGTTGTTTATTTATCGTGTAATCCGGTCCAACATCAGCGTATGAAGCACATTGAGATTGATATTCACTTTGTTCGAGATTTGGTTACTACTAGTAAGGTTCGAGTTCTTCATGTTCCTTCCCGTTATCAGTATGTGGACATCTTCACGAAAGGATTACCATCTGCTCTATTTGAAGAATTTCGCTCCAGTCTAAGCGTCCGGTGTCCTACCTTTGACTGCTCGAGGGAGGGGGGTGTATTATGGTAAGACAAATCATGTATTGTGATAAGTCCATAGTTATCGATTAGTGTAATTAGTTGTACATTAATACGTGATTAGCTTGATTTATGGGATTTACCTAAAATAACCTATGCAATCTTCTTATATGTAGCCCTTGGTTTGACAGTATTCTTCGAGCAATGATTATCAAATCACTTATACATATATCAAACATATTCCAAAACATCCTCTAACACTTATACATATATCAAACAGTTTGTGGATCCCTTGAATGTTTTTATTAGTGTTTATTTGATTTATAAGTGTGTGAGAAGTATTTTGTAAGATATATTTGTATAAAAAATGATTTGTATGCCTAATTGATGAACCTAAAAACAAACCTACAAATGTGATTGGTGAAAGTTAAAAATTTAGAGAAATGATTTAGAGACATAAAAATATGACTACTTTTGTGCTTAAATTGAAGTGTTAGGGGGTGTTTCTTTTTTTTTAGCTAAGAGATGTGTGGGGGCTATGTGAGACCTATGACTCTTAGTGTGTCCTAATGGGGAGAGGAAGAAATCTTATGCCTTGTAGATATAGACTTATTAGTGGAAATAAGTGGGCTCCATATTAAAAAAAATATTATTAAATACTTTTGTGGACCCTTGTGGACCCAAACCCTTAGCTAAGGGAAAGAAGAAACACCCCTTTAGTGTTTTATTAGTTTGTAAAAGTGTGTGCCCATTTACTGTCACCAATAAGAATATGACACATAGATTAGGTATGTCAATTAGCATGTCAATCAATGATCAAAAATTTATTAGCGAATATAATGAGAGAGAAATAAATGTATTACACTTGTTCATCACTCATCTGTATAAATTGAGTATGGGACAAGTTATCTTGACCACCCCAAAAAATATTATTTGGACCCTCTACGTTTTGGTGTTTTTTTTATTTATTTATTTTTTGATTATTTTGTTTATATCAAAAAACTATAAACTTGAAAGTGCGGAACAGAAAAAACAAAATTTATTAAGTCAAACACTTAAAACTGTCAGAAATACGAAATAAAAACTGATAAAAAACTGTGTTGTACTGAAGAAAAAAACAGACAAATGGAATATAAAGTACAAACCCCCTAGTAGGGAGGGTCTGTATAACAAGACCCATTAAGTATTTTTCATAATGGTGAAAGAAATGATAATCATTATAGATAAAAAATGAAAGGAGTAATAATTTAGCACTAGGATAGAAAGTGACTAAAAGATGATCAGTCTAATAAGTACTTCCAAGTTACTAGTAATCTTTACAAAATAGTTGTGTAAATATATATATTCTTTAATAAAGAATTTTTAAGTGAATTATCTCTTTATCTCTCTAAAAAACAACGTAGAAATAAAAATTTAAATATTCCCAAACAAGAGTAACTAAACAAAAAAGATAAGTGTGGTCAGAATTATTGTTGTGCGTCTTTCTAATCTTGGTGTCATGATAACTATAAAAGATTATTTGACCGAAATTATTATATCATTGCATTTTCTAACTTATTGTTAACTAGCGGGGAGGCCCACAAATGGGAGTAGTACCGGGTGGGTGACCACCCGGGAAGTCCTCATTTGTGGTCCACTTGCAGACCTTTTGTTCCGGAGATATATTGCAATGATGGATTCAAAGCCCTTAGACCAAGCCGCTGGGGTTAGAATCCTGAGCATGGCTCGGTTTTCATCCGGCTGTTTCTCCAGCAAGGTAACTTGTGTGGAGGCAGTACGGTTTCCGGGGAAAACCCGTTACCACCTGAGATCAGCGTGGACCCGGTTAAGACAACATAGTCTGGCGGGGTGGCGATGGGGCCTTCGCTGTCCGCGAAGGTGGTCGTTTCTAAGTTGAAATTCACCTTTCAAAAAAAAAAAAAAAACTAGCGGGGAGGCCCGCGCATTGCTGCGGGAACGCGGTGCTAAGTCGTCTTTGATAGTTAGTCATTAAGGACTAAATTTGAAAAAGACCAAGAAATCAAAGGACTATTTTTGAAAATTAATTTTGGAAATATCAATTTTTTTTTTATGGAAAAAGTCCTTAAAATTATGTGCATTTTGCATTTTTAGTCCTAAAGGACCTCACGTGCAAAGAAAGTTACATCACAGGGACTATTTTTGCCAGTTACTGTTTGAACAACTGTTTGCTACTGTTCATTCTACAGTGCCCAAATTCTCATCTTTAGATATATATAGATAATTTGTAACCTATATGGACTACGGAAAGTGTTTCTAATAGGTGGTTTGCGGGTTGGTCATGATATGTCAAAGGTGAGTAGTTGGTTGGAGATTATTGGTAAATCTAATACGCGACAATTTATGTGGAAAGTAAAGAACCTCTCTTTTATGTCGTTTAACACTTCCTAATGCGGTTTTTGGCAGCCTTCCTTTATATCTTATTGATATTTATAAGGCTAAAAACAATTACAGATATGTTGGAAAAAGTTTGTTGTGTATTCGTGCCAAGTACTCGTGCCAAAAACTTAGGGAGTTCTTGCTAAGTGGAGGTGGCACTATTGTACTAAACAAATTCTGTTTGACACAAAGTTATTCGTCGCCTGTGTTAATGATGGTGGTTTTGTGTCGAATGAGCGGTTGGGATGTAAAAAGTCGATTTGGCCTAGTATTATGTGTCATGTGTGTAACAGCGTAAGGCCTTCATAGATAACTTATGGATCGTTTTCCTAGTAGAGTGGTATCTATGCTCTTGAGTCTAATACGATTACTCGACTCGACTTGGTTAGTGACACCTAATCGTCAAAGACGCTGTAAATATTGTCTTTAAAATAAAATTAGTTTGAAGTAAAAAAGTTGCAACATTACAAAAAAGGAAATGCGCACCAGGTTGGTGGGGCATGTGTTGAGGTGACCTGTCTTTTATGGGTAACCTTCATTTCATCATACGTGTCATACTCACGTGCTTTAATTCACGTGCTCTTTTTCCTGGTTCTACTAGAATCTACGTGGCCCCACACATATTCTGACACCTGTCCCTCCTAATGGCCCTACTTACATCACTTTCTTCGATTGTTGATTTATTTTCAACATAAAAAAGAACTTTATGTGATATTCATATGTGAGTCTGTGACATTTTCTTTCATTATAATGGTTCATTTGTATGAGATAAAGTTTGTTTTTTTGTGACAACGAGCTAAAGCGAAAGATGATGGAATTGGGTGAATGAAATAACTAGACATGTCGTTTAAAGTGCATTGGAAATTTTATAAACTTATATTATCCTAGATTTTTTAAGGTTTTGCAGATCACAAATAGTTTTACTTTTGTAATAACTATTTACACTTTTTGAGGAAGACAAATAAATAATACAAATGAAATGAATATTTTTTATCTGAATAAGTTTTTTTACAAGAGATTATACATATACAAACAACTTATGTTATTTTCTGTTTATGAGATTAAGGCTATGTTTGGTAAAAGTAGCTGTGAGCAGTAGCAGTAAACTGAAGTTGTGAGCTGTGAGCAGTAGTCACAGCTCACTGCTCACCGCTCACAGCTTCATAAAAAAGCATTGAAAAAATGAGTTTTCCTAAAAAATAGCAAAGCTTACTGCTCTGTTGCCAAACGAATACTAAAAGCAAAAAACTCATTGCTCACCGCTCATCGCCCCAAAAAGATCGAAAAAGCTCTGCGCCAAACATAGCCTAAGTAAGGATATCTGAAAAAAAAAAAAAAAAAAATTAATTATCCGCGTTGAATAATGACTCAAGATTTCTCTTTATAAGTTTAACACGCGTACAAATTTTAAAATCGGCTTAAATTATTATTAACGGGAATACAAATATTAAAATGAATGCACGACCTCACAAGTTACTACAAGATAAAAATAAATAGACAAGATACTACAAATAACAACGACACATATTTCTTCAAGGTCATTATATGCTACTAAACACACATAATGTCTAAAACATGATATCAATAGTTAAATTTAAATATGATATCAATAACTAAATTTAAGTCGATTTTAAAACTCGTGCGCGTGTTAAACTTTTGGAAAACTAGAAGGGGGGTTGAATAGTTTTCTCTCTTTTTAATTTGTTCAATGTTTATTTGAAAACCTTCAATTAGAGTTTAGTTTGAAATTAACACATAATTAATATGATCAATTATATACGTGTGCTTTCGGATTTGTTTTCAAAACTTAGTTTTATGAATGAAGCTTTGGTTGATCTTTATGTGAATAAGTTTTCCTTTTAAAATATTAAAACGTTTTGTATCAAATTATCGATTAAGTTAAACTCAACATGAGAAGTGTGAATAATACATCTAAGTCCATTAGACCATGTCATATAATTATACATCTTATCACAATATTAACTTCTATCTACAACACAATCAACATCACAACAATATAAGCAACAACTAAGACATATAGGTAAGGATAGATATAAAGCGATAAATGCAAGAATAAATGAAAAGAGATAAGAGAAAGGAAATGCAAACCGGACACGATGATTTATAGTGGTTCGACTACAATGACACCTTCCTTGCCCTACTCCACTCCCCAAGTTACCTACTCCAGAGTTCACAACACTAATCAAAAGCTCCCTTTAGTCGGAGAAAACCGTACACACTTTTGCTTACACCAATTTAACGACACAAATCTAAATGTCGGGTTCGAATCCTAGCTAGAACCAATCTAACACCACTAGTCACTACACAACTTCTTCACTACTTTATTCATGCTACTACTTCTTCACAACTACACTACCTCTTCACGCCACTACTTCTTCACGACTACACTACTTCTTCACGCCACTACTTTTTCATGACTACACTACTTCTTCACGCCACTACTTCTTCATGACTACATTAATTCTTCACGCCACTACTTATTCATGACTACACTACTTCTTCATGCCACTACTTCTATGTTGAAATAACAAATGTGTGTGTTTTTTATGCTTGCAAATTACGCCCAAAAAGAGGAGAAATGCCTTCTATTTATAGGCTCATGAGATCTTGGAATATGCCAAAGAATATTTCAAAGAATAAGGAATATGCCAAAGAATATTCTAAAGCATAAGGAATATGCCAAGAATATTCCAAAGCATAAGGAATATGCCAAAGAATATTCCAAAGCATAAGGAATATGCCAAAGAATATTCCATCCATTCCCTCCTAAATTCAAATTTTGAATTTTGAATTTTCCATTTTCCCTCCATGTTCTAGAGGCTTCGAGAAGCATTGTTGGGTCTTAATGTGCCTTGTTGGGCTGGTTACTATTGGGCCCCGAATGGGCTTGTTTGTTTGCTTGGCCCATTCCATTTAGCTAAGTCCATATGCATGCTTGACCCAATCCAATTAACTAAGTCCATATGTAGAAGTCTTGTATGCTTGGCCCATCCAGTTATCCAAGTCCATAAGAGCCTTGAGATGATGATTCGTAGTTACGAGTTACTTGTGCATTTTACGTTTTGTACTTAAGTGATTGTTGAAGCATACTTGAGACGTTGAGATGTCGAGAGATGTTGATGTATGAATGAATAGATGATTTGTGATCACAAGTAACTTAAGCACTTTACATTATGTGTTGTAGCTTACATCTTTGTCATCATCAAAACATGAAGAGGATGTTTAGATTAAATATCGTAATATTTATGCCAACAATATCCCCCTTTTTGATGATGACAAACTATGTAAACTATAACTCATAGTAAAATGTATAAGTTACTTGTTTACACTTCTTCTCCCCCTTTTGTCGAAGCAAAAAGGTGGACTCCAAGATGAGACTTTCACTACACTTGAACCTTTGAGATAGAATGTATAAGGCGAGCTTGCATCATCGTAAGTAAAGCCTTGATAGGGATAAAATACACATAGCCAATGCTCCCCCTTGGTGTATGCTCCCCCTTGGTGTACACTCCCCCTTGGTGTATGCTCAAAACTTGTTTTGGCTACCAAAGAATCGAGAGATGAAGTAATCCTACAAAACAAAGTTAGTAGACAAGTGCACATATATATAATGATGATGATAGATATATGCATGACAGTAATAGGGGAACAATATATGGACGTATTAGGTATATGCAATAAAAAATATGACACATGCAATGATTGTTTTAAAAACAACAACCTAAATACCAAAAAAAATAACATGACCAATGCTTAAGACATAACAATGATTAGGACCTAATGCAAAGATTCAGCCGACTTATGCAAAAGAAAAATGAAGATAAGAATGGTACGTTCTTTTAAAAACGTAGAAAAATGGAGAAGGATGACCATGAATGGAAAGGGAAGGTGATGACACAAGGTTGGCAAATATGGTTTAGATTAATATATCGTTTATCTTAGGTGGATGATTAGGAATTATGGAATTTTTCAGGTGTTTTGTTGGTTGACGACTAAAGGTGGATATGTGAAATGAGGTGGTTGAGTGAGGGTAAGGATATTGGATTAATGGAGGTATATTTTTGGGTGCATGGATGTTGGAGAGTTTGGTGGTGGAGAGTTTGGAGGTGGAGAGTTTGGAGCGGAGGAGGTTGATTGAGGGTTAGAGTGTTGTGCTAGTGGAGGTTTTGGATGAGATCTAGTGAGAAGGTGCTCAATCCAAGAGAAATGCTCATTTAAGGCAATGGTTTGTGTGGAAAACTAGAAGGGAAATCTTGTTTAACGTAGCTCTGATACCAATTGTGGAAAACTAGAAGGGGGGGGGGGTTTGAATAGTTTTACGTCTTTTTAATTTTATGAAAACTTAGTTGTTTAAAACAAAACTTCGTTTCTAGTTTATGTGAGATCAATACTTTTATGCTTATAAGTACATATATCTACGCAAGTAAATAATAACAATATGGATGAGTATGACTTATAAGAACTTATATCTACGCAAGTAAACAATAATAATATAGACAAGTATTTTTACGTCCCTTTTTATTTATGAAAACTTAGTTTAGTTTTAAAGCATTGTTAACTCTTAAAACTTTGATTCGATCTTATGTGAACTCAAGTCTTGAACAATATGAACAACTATATCTAGGTATGAAAAATAATAACGATGTAAGCTAAATATGTAAATTCAACACATGCATAATATAGACAATTATAGCTATATACGAGATGTAAGTAAGTAAGCAAAGTAATAAGTTAGAGTTGGAAAGATCTAACCGCGAGACAAAGGATTTATAGTGGTTCGGCTACAAGGACACCTTCATTGCCCTACTTCACTCCTCGAGTCACTTAATCGAGAGTTTTCTTCACTATGTCAACAAGCTCCCTTATGGCGGAGAAAACCTTACACAACTTTTGCTTACACCAATTAACGACACGAAGCTAAATGTCGAGTTCTAATTTTAGCTAGAACCAATCTCACACCACTACACAACTTAGCACGACTTCTACACAACTTGTACACTCCACAACTACTACACACCTTCACTACTTCACTACTTCTTGCTCTACAAAACTCTACTTCTTCTTCACTACTTCTACTCATAACTAACACACCTAGATCTATCTAATTACAAGCCTTCTACACCTTTACAAGTAACATACACAACTACTAGACAATATATACAAATGTACAATACTTCTTAACTTGATTGTTGAAGGAGTATTCTTCTTTTGCACTTAGAGAGATGAGGGAATGAAAAGATTGGATCACTTGAAACAAGGATTAATAATCTTATGATCAAAGGGTTTTAGAAAGATGTTTAGAGAGAATTGGATCTGAAAATTTTCGTGCAAAAGGTGGTAAAAATACTAGGTTTGAGGTGGTATTTATAGGGAAAAATTTCTGACAGAATCTGACATGGGAGCGTGGCCGGCCCCTTTAATTGTGTGCCGACCCCCTTAAAATTAAGGGGGCCGCCCCTTATAATTAAGGGGGCTGCCCAGACGAAAACATCAGTTTTCTTGTCTTTTTCTGGGGAAAGTTTATTTGGTGAAAAACTAACTGATTTTGGTTAAAAATTTGAATTCATATATTTATTATGAATAAAACATTTTTCTTTATTACCAAAAATGTTTTTCAAAAATATATAATAAGTTTATTTAATTTTATAAACTTTGTAATATCTAAATAAACATCCCTTTGATCATAAAATGTATTAGTCACTTGTTTATTCATACCTTGAGTGATTATGTTGGATGAGATGATATAAACTTACTTAAGAACTTGTTTTCGTATTAACTTTGAGTTTAATGTTTTTACATTTTGTGATTGTCAAAACATAGAAATATCGAAAAATATAAATAATGTGTAAACAAGTTTTTAGTGTGAGTTTATATCACTTCTCCCCCTTTTTGTTAGCATCAAAAAGGTTATCCCGACGAGTTTGGAGCTCCCCCTTGATGTATACTCCCCCTCGTTTTGAGGTTATAAGAAGAATCGAGATATGGAATGCTTGCAAAAATAGTTAGAGCACAAGCAATATATATATGATGCATGTAATACATATAGTACAAGAGAACTAACAAGAATGCATGATAATAAAATACAAGAAACATTTATTAATAGTTTAAATAGATTATGTTGAAAACATAATCATTAGTACGTAAGCATATATAAATGTTTTTCTAGCAAATTACACTAGATAATACTAAGTTGTCAACTTGAGGTCTCTTGGACTTGCTTGGAACACAAAAGGTTTGTGGAGATTTTATTTGAAGATAGGAAGCATGGTAGTTGGATTTAGTAGAGATAGATTTTTGTGGGAATGGTGTTTGGAGAGTTTGGTGGTTGTTGATGGAACAAATTTTCAAGATATGAACTCATCTCTTAGGCCAAATATGATGGTTTGGTTATGGATGAACTCATCTCTTAGGAAAAGTGTGCATTAAGGGATGTTATGGGTGATAATGAAAGGGTGATGTCTAAGGATGCATTTTCAATGGTAGATTGTGGGTTTAGAGCGGTTGATGAATTGTTGGTGTCTTGAGTGAGTGATGGGTTTGGTTTTGTTTTTGGAGAAAGGTGAAACAAGAGTAATTTTCGTCATGGTTCTCAAAATGGATCAAATTTTTTGATGGAGAGGAGTTGGTGGAGGAAGGTTTTTGATCCAAAATGCGTTGAGTAAGGTGTAACGCAAGAAGAGCATTAAGCTCATGAGCTTCTTTGAGCTCTTTAACGAACTTTTTATGTTCGGTGGATGGTGATGGTGGAGTTGTTGAGTTATGATTTGGCATGTGATTCATGTTTTGTTGAGGGTAATGGTTGTTGCTTTGAAATTGAGTATGTTTCTCAAAAGGATCATTTGGTAGATGTGAGTGAGGTGAATGTGGGATTTTATTGGTGAGTGTGATTGTGAGGTTGTCTTGTTGATGTAGAAGGGTGGTTTCATATGGGTAAGTTGGAGGCTTAGGTGTTGGTTGGTTAGAGACAACATCATTTATTAATGAGGATTTTTGACTTTGGTGTGTTGGGAGAAGTCATGATTGGTTAAGTCAATGAAGAGTTATTTAGGAGTGATGATGAGGATCTTTTGTTTCTTTGATGTTTTGGAAATGGAAGTTTTTGGTGAATCCATAGTGGATTATGGTGTGGTGTGTTGAAGGTGTATTTGGGTGAAGTGAGATGAAGGTGTATTTTTTGGAGCAAGGGTGAAGGTGTATTTGGGTGATGAGATGGATGGTTTGTTATTATGATGTATGGTTTGACTTTCATGGGTTAAGTTGTATTGGTAATGACACACTTTGTAGAGTGTAGGGAATGGTTGACTCTTTTTGTGAGGATGACTGGATGGAGTTATTGGTGAAGATGGGAAATGAGTATCAAGTGGTGTGATTGGTGAGAGCGATGTTGATGGAAGGGATGACTTGGTTTTTCATTTCACTTTGGTGGTTTGAGTGTGTAAGGGTTATGAGGTTTGAGTGTGTAAAGGTTATGAGGTTTGGTTTTGGGCAAGTCCAACTCTTTAGGCAACAAGGCAAGTATTATCTTAATGAAATATGCATTAAAAGTATATAGGCAAGCAAGTAAGCACATAAAATAGTCATAACTAAGCATGCATGCATAACCAATAAGACAAATAAGCAATTTAGCAAATCATTCAACCTAAAACTCCTATCTTAGTGTAAGGCAACTAGTTAGTGAGAAACTAGTGATGGAACAAATGTGATTTTGTAATTCTTGATTTTGTTCTAGTGTGTGCCTATATGAAACAAATGTTGAGTTAAGGTTGTTTCGACTTCTATGAAGAGAAAATAAATTTTCCTAAGAAACAATTTTTGATCTCCTTGATTTATCTTTGCTCACTTCTAATTGTCATATATAAGTATATATTGGATTACATACATATAGATAACGAGAGTGTGACTATTACGAATGATTTGAGAAAAACGTTTTTATCATTATTCAACAATGAGTTTTCCTAAACGTGAGAATAATTTCAAAATGAATTGAGGTTTTCTTTGAGAATATATTTATGCAAAAACAAAATATCTCAATTCTTGATTTTGTGCAAAATAGAATCCTAGACCAGATTTGAGAAGAAAGAAAACTTAAAATTTTATGCTCAGATGGACGGCCCCCTTAAAGTGAGGCCGGTCCCCTTAATTTTAAGGGGGCCGCCCTTATAAATTAAGGGGTCCGCCCATCTGACAAAGAAAATTTTTCAGAACTTTGATTTTTCAAAAGATGTTAAGTATTCCAAGAATTTAATCAATTTGGTCCATCATTCCTAATCCTAAACGTAAGTGGTTAAGTAAATCACGCTTAAGAAGCTTAGTGACTATATCGGCAATGTTACCTTCCGAAGCTACCTTCTCTATTGTTATATTTTCTTTTTGTATAATGTCCCTAAGAAAGTGATGATGTATTTCTATATGTTTAGTCCTAGAGTGTTGAACATGATTCTTACTTAAATCTATAGCACCTTTGTTATTGCACATAATAGGAATATTTTCTAACCTAATGCCATAGTCTTCGAGAGCTTGTTTCATCCATAGTTTTCTTACGCGAGGGATCTAGTCTTACTTCTATATTAACGATTAATCCACTTAACTCATTTCACTTCATCACCATGAGTTTTCTACTAGTGGACATAGAAGATTTCCATTTTCTATGTTGTTCGACAATGAACAATTTTATTAAAATCCTAGGAAAGCCAACTAAGAGGGGTTCATAATGCGTGAGTAAGTAAGTATAACTAGCTATATAACTAAGCATTAATCTAACTAGTTGTTAATCTAAGAATATAAATTTTAACGATGAACTTAAAAGAAACGCGTACCTTATAGTCTTCAATAAATTTTCTTCAAACACTTCAAGATGCCATGTTGACTTATAGAAGCCATTTGTAGAAGAGATACCAATATTTTCAAAGAGTGACAACTTAGCTACTTGGTTCCCATGGTCTCATTGGTCCAAAGTTGTTTGAACCAAACATGGTTTGCAATTGACTAGGATACATGTATGGTGGAAGTATTCCCCATGGGTTAAAGCTTGGTTGATGTGGATAATTCCACATTGGGTGACTATTATTAGAAAAGTTTTGTCTACTTTGATTTCTCCTATGTTGAGGGGTTTTAGACCGAGGATGAGGATTATTTGGTCAATTTGGACGTGTAGTTTTAGATCTTAATTTTAGTTTAGAAAATCTGGTTTTGGCTTTTAATGATGGTTTATAAAAACTTTTTACTTCCTCATCACTCGCAATAGGTATTTTTCTATCTTTTATAGGTATATACTTAGGTTTTGAGTCTAATGGTTTTTGTTTACTAGATTCATATTCAAACTTTTTATTTTTATTTTAACTAGTTGAAACATTAGTTAAGTTGAATCCTAGACCGGTTTTATCTCCCAAAGTTTCTTGAACACTTATTATTTTCTTATCTGAGTTACTACTATTTTTAAACTTGTCAAGTTTGAAAATTTCATCTTTAAGTTTTTCGTTTTCAATTTTGACCTCTAAACATGTTTTACATTCTATAAAAACTTCTTTTTCTTTTTCCAAATGTTGTAGTTTAATTTTTAATTCGAGTACTTCATTTTCTAATTGATTATTAATATGTTTTAGTGACTTATTTTTAGCTATGGCCTTTTGACCTAATTTACACAATCTACTATATTCGTTATTTAAGTCTTTTTCATCTAAAAATAAATGTTCATCACTATAGTATTCGGTTTTAGAACGTACCTCATCGGATGCCTTTGCCATGAGGCACTTTTCATTTTTTGTTGTCTCATTTTTATCATTATCACTATCACTATCGCTCCATGCTCCTCCTACAAAGGCCTTGTGGTTTTGACTTCTTGACAATTTCGGACATTCTCCAATAAGATGATTTGGATCTCCACACTTAAAACACTTTCTTTCATTATATGGTTGCCTAACGTATCTTCCTCGTCTTTTGAAGAATTTCTTGAAGTCTCGTACGGCCATAGCATACTCTTCATCACTTTTGGAGGTTGAGCATTCTTTGTCACTAGAGTCCTTTTTAGCTTTCAACGCAATTGATTTGCTTTGCTCCCTTTTTCCTTTGACCATCTCGGAGTCTTTCTTTATTATTTCTTCGTAAACCTTTAAGTTGCCGATCAATTCGTCAAGTTGTAGAGTTGACAAATTCTTTGATTCTTCAATCGCCGTAACTTTAGCTAGCCATTTTGGATGAAGAGCCCTAAGAAATTTCCTAACAAAATTCTTACAAGAAAAATTCTCATCAAGTGCTTTTAAACTTGTGATAATTGTGTTAAATCTAGCAAAAGCATTATCTATTGATTCCTCTTCCGGAATCGTAAATTGTTCATATTGTTGTACAAGAAGATCTATTTTATTATCTTTGACTTGACTATTACCTTAGTGAGTGATTAGTAAAGAATTCCAAATTTCTTTAGCGGTTTTACACATAAAAATTCTTTCATATTCTTTGCATGGTAACGCATTATAAATTACCATTTTAGCCTCATTATTTTTAACAAGTTTCTTTTTTAAATCATCATTTTGTTTTTCAAAAGGTGCAATTTCATCCCTTTTAGTTTCGGGATTATTTTGTATAGGAGGAAAATCACCATTAGTAATAACATGCCAAAGATCTAGATCCTTTGATTTCGCATAAGTTTCGAATCGATTTTTCTAATAAAGAAAACCATCACTTTCAAATAGTGGTGGTCTTTGAATAGATTGACCTTCTAAATATTTTTCCAATTCCATAGATCGATACAAGTTTTAAAATATAACGTATTTTAAAAAATCTTGTTTAACGTAGCTCTGATACCAATTGTGAGAAACTAGAAGGGGGGAGGGTTGAATAGTTTTACGTATTTTTAATTTTATGAAAACTTAGTTGTCTAAAACAAAACTTCGTTTCTAGTTTATGTGAGATCAATACTTGTATGCTTATAAGTACATATATCTACGCAAGTAAATAATAACAATATGGATGAGTATGACTTATAAGAACTTATATCTACGCAAGTAAACAATAATAATATAGACAAGTATTTTTACGTCCCTTTTTATTTATGAAAACTTAGTTTAGTTTTAAAGCATTGTTAACTCTTAAAACTTTGATTCGATCTTATGTGAACTCAAGTCTTGAACAATATGAACAACTATATCTAGGTATGAAAAATAATAACGATGTAAGCTAAATATGTAAATTCAACACATGCATAATATAGACAATTATAGCTATATACAAGATGTAAGTAAGTAAGCAAAGTAATAAGTTAGAGTTGGAAAGATCTAACTGCGAGACAAAGGATTTATAGTGGTTCGGATACAATGACACCTTCCTTGCCCTACTCCACTCCCCGAGTCTCCTACTCGAGAGTTTTCTTCACTATGTCAACAAGCTCCCTTATGGCGGAGAAAACCTTACACAACTTTTGCTTACACCAACTAATGACACTAAGCTAAATGTCGAGTTCTAATTTTAGCTAGAACCAATCTCACACCACTACACAACTTAGCACGACTTCTACACAACTTGTACACTCCACAACTACTACACACCTTCACTACTTCACTACTTCTTGCTCTACACAACTCTACTTTTTCTTCACTACTTCTACTCACAACTAACACACCTAGATCTATCTAATTACAAGCCTTCTACACCTTTACAAGTAATATTCACAACTACTAGACAATATATACAAATGTACAATACTTCTTAACTTGATTGTTGAAGGAGTATTATTCTTTTGCACTTAGAGAGATGAGGGAATGAAAAGATTGGATCACTTGAAACAAGGATTAATAATCTTATGATCAAAGGGTTTTAGAAGGATGTTTAGAGAGAATTGGACCTGAAAATTTTCGTGCAAAAGGTGGTAAAAATACCAGGTTTGAGGTGGTATTTATAGGGAAAAATTTCTGACAGAATCTGACATGGGAGCGTGGCCGGCCCCTTTAATTATGTGTCGGCCCCCTTAAAATTAAGAGGGCCGCCCAGATGAAAACGGCAGTTTTCTTGTCTTTTTCTGGGGAAAGTTTATTTGGTGAAAAAATAACTGAATTTGGTTAAAAATTTGAATTCATATATTTATTATGAATAAAACATTTTTCTTTATTACCAAAAATATTTTTCAAAAATATATAATAAGTTTATTTACTTTTATAAACTTTTTAATATTTAAATAAACATCCCTTTGATCATAAAATGTATTAGTCAATTGTTTATTCATACCTTTAGTGATTATGTTGGATGAGATGATATAAACTTACTTAAGAACTTGTTTTCGTATTAACTTTGCGTTTAATGTTTTTACATTTTGTGATCGTCAAAACATAGAGATATCGAAAAATATAAATAACGTTTTTATGCATTATTTATATCAACAGTTTTTTTTAGAGAAAGATACAACAAGGATAATTGTTGATATGTTTTTCAACTTGATTCGAGTTGTGGGGTGATGAAGGTGAACTAGAAGGGGGTTGATCCAAGTTGCATTGAGCAAGGTGTAAAGCAAGTAGAGCACTAAGCTCATGGGCTTTTTTAAGTTCTTCAATGAACTTATTGTAATCGGAAGAAGGTGATGATGGTGGAGTGTGGTTGTTATTTGGGATGGATGTTTGGACACGCAACATAGGAGTAGCATGTGAGTTGGTGGACTAGGTGGAGATGACTATGTGGAGTTATTGGTGAAGATAGGAAATGAGCATCAAGTGGAGATGACTAGGTGGATGACTAGGTGGAGTTATTGGTGAAGATGGAAAATTGTGGAGATGACTAGGTCGAGTTATTGGTGAAGATGGTAAATTGTGGTGGAGACAATGTGAGTTAAGGTAATCATTAATGGAAGAATATAAAGGTATGGAAGAAAAGGGTGTTCCATGAGTGGAGGGTGTTTTGGATGGTGCATTGGTAGGTGGAACAAGATGTAAGGTGTTGGTGATGAGATAAGGATTGTTATTTTGAGATTGAGCATGTTCTTCATAAGAATCATTTGGGTGAGATGAATGTGTATTTTTGGGAGCAAGAATGGATGGTTGGTTATTATGATGAGGTTTATGAAAGGGTTCGTTTGAATGAAGATGAGGTTTGAGTGTAAGGTAGAGATATATATGTGAGTGAGTGTGTTTTCCCTTCCCATTAAATTCGTGATCATCCGGACATAAAGTGTAACATGAATAAGGAAGTGAGTATGCATGGAGACTCTAGGACACTAAGGTTCTCATGAAATAAGGGTATAAATTTTAAGGACAAGAAGAATATACCTAGATGGATGAGACATCTAGAATTAAGCATTTAAGAGCATTTAAGCAAGTATTATATAGATGTCCTAATGTATATCATGTTGGAATAGTTTGATAAAGACAAAAACTTTTATAATGAACATGCATTCAATAACTAAGCAAATAATTACGAAAGCATACAATCAAAACATATAGGAACAAGTAAAAATCTAAAAATAACATATATGCGAGATGCCATAGATCTACAATGAAAAACTTTAATGAAAAACAAAGTTCATAAAAGTAAGCTTAGCGTTAAGTATATTTAGGAATAGCACTTTAATCAAGTTGGAGAATGAGTATGAGACTATTACTAGTGGTGCTTAATTAAGGCTAAACACGACCATTTTTACGGGTTACACACACCCAACTTCTCACATAGAAGCAATTCAACCGTTAGGTTTAGTCAATAGATTCTCCAGTAGTTATTCTCTTTTTAGAAGAAACTGAGTTCCTAAATTTACCTATCGAAGAGTACCAAATATAAAGTTTGCTTGATTCACTAATACTTGGCTTAATGTGACTCAAACGTCATGTTCTTATGAAGATAAATCTAGATGATATGTTTTTTACTCACGATCTCTATAGAGATGTGTTGAATGTTTTGATAAGAGTAAAAAAAATGTTTTAATCTTTTGTTCATGATTTAGCGGTTGTTTGGTTTTGATGGCATATTACTTGATTTAATAAATGTGCTTGATTTAAGAATGCTCCTTAGCATATCTTGTGAAATGAATCTCATTAAGATGATTTATCTTAAATGAGTCTGTGATTTTCAAATAATATTAAAACTAGACATTTATGTATTCTTAAACAAATATTATTTTCTATGATTTTTGCCAACGTTATATTCTATAATTTAACTAGTATTAAGAAAAATGAATTTTACTTGTTTTTGCATTGTGATAAGTTATTTTTCAATTCTAATAACTTATATTATTTCAAAAAGGAATATATAGTGCATTATCTTGTAACACAACCATTCATGCTACAAAGAAAATAAAATACATAGAATAAATAGTGTGTATTATTCTTAAATATGTATTTTATCTTGAAGTGATAATTTTAAGTAGTGTGAGCAAAGTTTACATATGTTGTTAGTTTGCTCATGTTTGGTTTTTTTCGGATATGACAAATTTATCCATTGTATTGCAATGTAAATTGCTTGAATATTTCGGACGAAACATCCAAGTTGTCAATCCTACTTCATTGTATATTTTATGAATGTATTAAACATGTTATTCTAATATTTGGAACACAACTATTGGACAAGTAGACTCAATATGACATTATCAACACAAGTGTGAGTTATGATCCAATGCATATTTTTTTCATCTACAAAGGATGTAAATATTTTCATATCAATCTAGTGTGATTGCGTATGTAGATTCAAGACTATATCTTTTGTTGTAATTTGATATAATCTTGAAACTACACAAATAAGAATCCAATTTCTTGTCCATACACAAAAACATGTCAATTATATTTGATAAATATATCAACCGTAATTTGAATAATGAATTGATATAATATCAAGATATTTCTTGGCCCTCACGAACACTCATTTAAAATAAATAAACATTTTGATAGTGTGTTCCATTAATCCTAAGATTATTTATGAGTGAGATTAGTGAATAATTGAAAGTTGACTTAGTACTTTATAATTGTTATATGTTTTGTTTATGTGAAAAACTATTTATTGTTATGTATAATGAACATACTTAGATTTTGAAAATACTTTTTCTTCTATATAACTACTAATGTTTTAAAGTAATCCGATTTCTCTTGTTTAAACAACCTAAAGTGAAACAAAGTAATTTGTTGAAAATATTTAAGCGTTTGTTGAAAATAGATTAGATAATTTGAAATATTTAGGTAATTAAATTTAACTCATTTACAAGATGTTTAAGTAACATTAAGCCATCTATACTTATATGCAATGCAAGACTAATTATGCAAACTTAACGCAAGAAATTTAACATAAGATCTAGTAAGGCATAATTTGACAACTAGATACGAACTAATAGAGTACATGGCACGTATGCTAAAATATCTAAATTTCAAATAGCAACGATTATCTAATATACTCTATTAAAAAAATAAAATCATAAATAAGTTCACATAACACATACAACACTTGTCGTCGTTTTGTGTATTATATACACTAATGTTTACTTAGCTCGATTTTATTTAAAAATAAAATAGTTTCCTCCTCATTTTATAATTTAATTAATATCAATATTTCGAAAGCATAAATACATAATTTTTCAAAGATAAAACGACTAGGAATGCCCGACTCAAAGGAAAGGGTAAAATACAAGTTTTACGTTAAAACGAGACACAAGTTTTTGACCACCGTGTAGTATTTTGACTTTCTGACTTATTTAAGTTTGTAATGGTTACTTGTAAGTATTTTTAAATGAAAGTAGACTCAAGTACCTTTAAAAGGACGGGTGGCACGACTTCTACGGAGTTACGGTTATTTTTATATGATTTTTCAAAGTTTCAAAAAAAAAAAAAAAAAAAAAAACAGCGAACAGACAGGCGGACCCTTAAATATTTATGGGGGCCGCCCAGTATTTAAGGGGCCGCCCATCTGGTACTCAAAATTATATTTTTTATAAAAAAAATTGTTTTCTGACTTTGCGGAAAGGTGTGAAACTTTCTGAGTTTAAAACCGAACATTTAACACTTATTTTAAACATAATCTTATCTCGAGCTAGTAGAATTAGTGTATATAACTTCAAAACTAATACAAGTTAATCAACAAAACACTTTTCATATTTAGTCCTCCTTAATGGGTAATTTGATATATGGATCGTTCTCAATTTTTAAAACAATTTGTTTTGAAAATTAGAGCGACGTGGCTCTGGTACCAATTGTGGGAAACTAGAAAGGGGGGGGGGGGGGGTGGGTTGAGTAGTTTTCTCTCTTTTTAATTTGTTCAATGTTTATTTGAAAACCTTCAATTAGAGTTTAGTATGAAAATAACATATAATTAATATGATCAATTATATATGTGTGCTTTCGGATTTGTTTTCAAAACTTAGTTTTATGAATGGAGCTTTGGTTGATCTTTATGTGAATAAGTTTTCCTTTTAAAATATTAAAACGTTTTGTTTAAATTATCGATTAAGTTAAACTCAACATGAGAAGTGTGAATAATACATCTAAGTCCATTAGACCATGTCATATAATTATACATCTTATCACAATATTAACTTCTATTTACAACACAATCAACATCACAACAATATAAGCAACAAGTAAGACATATAGGAAAAGGATAGATATAAAGCGATAAATGCAAGAATAAATGAAAAGAGATAAGAGAAAGGAAATGCAAACCGGACACGATGATTTATAGTGGTTCGGCTACAAGGACACCTTCCTTGCCCTACTCCACTCCCCAAGTCACCTACTCGAGAGTTCACAACACTAATCAAAAGCTCCCTTTAGGCGGAGAAAACCGTACACACTTTTGCTTACACCAATTTAACGACACAAAGCTAAATGTCGGGTTCTAATCCTAGCTAGAACCAATCTCACACCACTAGTCACTACACAACTTCTTCACTACTTATTCATGCCACTACTTCTTCACAACTACACTACTTCTTCACGCCACTATTTCACGACTACACTACTTCACGCCACTACTTTTCATGACTACACTACTTCTTCACGTCACTACTTCTTCATGACTACACTAATTCTTCACGCCACTACTTCTTCATGACTACACTACTTTTTCATGCCACTACTTCTATGTTGAAATAATCAATGTGTGTGTTTTTTATGCTTGCAAATTACGCCCAAAAAGAGGAGAAATGCCTTCTATTTATAGGCTCATGAGATCTTGGAATATGCTAAAGAATATTCCAAAGAATAAGGAATATACCAAAGAATATTCTAAGGCATAAGGAATATGCCAAAGAATATTCCAAAATACAAGGAATATGCCAAAGAATATTCCAAAGAATAAGGAATATGCCAAAGAATATTCTATCCATTCCCTCCTAAATTCAAAATTTGAATTTTGAATTTTCCATTTTCCCTCCATGTTCTAGAGGCTTCTAGAAGCATTGTTGGGTCTTGATGGGATGGTTACTATTGGGCCCCGAATTGGCTTGTTTGTTTTCTTGGCCCATTCCATTTAGCTAAGTCCATATGCATGCTTGGCCCAATCCAATTAACTAAGTCCATATGTAGAAGTCTTGTATGCTTGGCCCATCCAATTATCCAAGTCCATAAGAGCCTTGAGATGATGATTCATAGTTACGACTGACTTGTGCATTTTACGTTTTGTACTTAAGTGATTGTTGAAGCATACTTGAGACGTTGAGATGTCGAGAGATGTTGATGTATGAATGAATAGATGATTTGTGATCACAAGTAACTTAAGCACTTTACGTTATGTGTTGTAGCTTACATCTTTGCCATCATCAAAACATGAAGAGGATGTTTAGATTAAATATCGTAATATTTATGCCAACAAAACTTATAAAATCATGAGTCATTATTATTCAGTGCGGATAATTAAAAAAATTATTATTTTTTCCAGATATCCTTACTTAATCCCATAAACATAATAACTAAGTTGTTTGTATATGTATACTCTCGTATATTTATTTATATCGTCTATTTATGTTTCTAATTTCGTGCAAATAGATTAGTTTAATATTTACTGATAATAATATTTATAGATAACAACAACGTATTGTCGTATTTTTTTAAATAAAAATATAAAGTATAGAGGGTATCAAGTCCACTTAGTATTTATTAAGTTTATAAAGTTGTTAAAAAATTATAACAAAGGATACATGTAATAATTAAAGTCTTACAATTACCCTTCTTTTTTAAGTTTTTAGTTTTACAAAATTGACGCGCATATACATACATGCATACATGCATGCATACATACATACATACATACATACATACATATATATATATATATATATATATATATATATATATATATATATATATATATATATATATATATATATATATATATATATATATATATATATATATATATATATATATATATATATATATATATATATATATATATATATATATATATATATATATATATATATATTGATGATGTACCCTCCGATTAGCTCGAAGGATCCCCCTTCGAGTCTGATCGCAACCTACATAATAGAAGGCTCTGTCTAGCCTCCTTAAACTTTCTTTGGCGTAAAACTAATCATCAATGATCTAGTTATCAAGTGGGAATTCGCCAATCGAAGGATTAAGCCATTCGGGGTATCTCTCGATAAGTTTTAAGGAAGGAACAATGCCAAGTCCAAATATTGGTGAGACCAAGTCTTACCAACGTTTCCTCTTTCTCTTTAGCTTCCCCGCTAAACCAGGAAGAGTGGGACACTAAACCCTAGCGGTTACCACAAATCATGGGATGCCCCCATGATCTCTCTCAAACGTGTGACCACTCTACAGGACAGTTTTCTTCACCTATAAATAGTCTTGGACGATGACAAATCTGGTATGCAATCTCTCTCACCTTACTTTACTACATTTACACTTAAACTCTCATATCGATCACTTATTCACACGCCGGAGGTGGTTCGCAGGGTCCAACCCCTGCGCAATCACTTAACGTAGTGTTTTTGTATTTCTTATTTCAGGTTATATCCAAGCTTGGCGTAATCACAACACCCCTCATTTCCTTTGATCACCATCGAAGGCCTGGTAGTGCAGATTATTGTACAATCAGTGGCGCCATCCGTGGGACCCGCTACAATTAGTCCCGTTATTTCCAAGTAGAATAACCAAGTCAAATACACTCGCTATTATTCCGGCATGAATCCAGAAAGAGAAGTTACACCCCACCGGGTTTCTCGTCTTTAACCCCTTTACCCGTAACTGACACCAACAACCTTTCGCCAACCACGACCTCCACCTTTAACACACGATCTCACCCTAGAATAACACCTTCAACCAATCAGTGGCAAGCTTGAGAGTTGAGGAGTTCCTTCGTGTTCGGTAAACCTGCACATTGTCGAATTAAGAGCTGCTTAAAGCTTTCAATTAATTTTGTGGTAGTATGTAGGTCGTCATAAGCGCTTACCATGAATGTCTTCATCATCCGAATCTTCGAAGGGTATGGCAGCAGCAGTCTTATCTTGGGAGTTCTTCTTCTTTGAAGCTTTGGATAAGAGAGTGGGTATGTCAAGTTTCCTCTTGATTGGAGGCTTCGAAGCCTTCATTTCAGTCCCTTTCCTTTCACGAACCCTGTCAGCTATACCAGAGGTACCGGCATATGTCATGGGGACATCATCGGAGGAAAGGATCTCCACGTCAGGAAAGGCTTCGATTGCCAAAGGTACCTCCTCAGCATTAAGGGGAATTACCTCTTCAATTATTGTCGCTGGTTCCAGCACCATGGCTTCCACGTCATTATTGTTGACTGAGGTTGAAGGGGAACCTACCCCGTAGCTGAATTCTCTAGGATCCCTGGGAATGAAGCTAGCTTCCTTTGCACCATCAGATACAACGAAGTTCCTGAATGCCATTACTGCAATATAAATAGATACCTAAATATAATCAGATATGTTATTCATTTATGATAAGTTACATATACATACTCTGGCCATCAAAATGGATTTCTGGCGACAAAGGAGATCCTTCCTAATGGTCCACAACACCAACCATAAAGAGGATGGGTTCTGGAAAGGTTTGCGCATCAATGGGGTGTCTGGCAAGACGTTGATAAAGTGGGTCATCTCGAACATTAAGGGGAAGTTGATCATTGAATTTATTACGGTCAAAATGGAATGCTTCATTCAAGAGTGCTGGATACCCCGGAGGTATGATTGTATCTTGTACATAAAATAATTTCCCTTTCCAGTTTGTTATATTTGTGAAGGGTTTGGTGATTAGCATGGGCACATCTTCATCATTTCTCTTTGACAGTGTCAACCAATCTCCTCCGTGACACATGTTAAGGAAGCCTCGAAGCACATTTAGTGTGGGCTCATAACCATATGCCTTACACATTACTATGTAGGTGGTAAGTTTGTGTTGACATAAATAATGCATAAAAACGTTATATATATTTTTCAATATCTCTATGTTTTGACGATCACAAAATGTAAAATCATCAACTGTAAGATTACTACGTAAACAAGTATTAAGCTAGTTTATATCATTATATCCAACTTAATCACTAAAGGTATGGATAAACAAGTGCTTAATACATCTCATGATCAAAGGGGTATTTAATTAATTATTACAAAGTTTATGTAATTATATAAACATATTATATATTTTTGAAAAACACTTTTGGTAATAAAGAAAAATGTTTTAATCATACTAAATATATGAATTCAAATTTTCAACCAAAATCAGTTAGTTTTTCACCAAATAAACTTTCCCCACTAAATGACAGATTTTCTGGCCGTTACAGCTGGGCGGCCCCCTTAATTATAAGGGGCGGTCCCCTTAAAATTAAGGGGACCGGTCATGAATTAAGGGGACCGGCCAGGCTCCTGTGTCAGAATCTGTCAGAATTTTCTCCTATAAATACCACCTTAAATCTGCTATTTTTTCTCACCTTTTGCACGAAAATTTCAGATCTAAAACTCTCTAAACATCTTCCAAAACCCTTTGATCATTAAATTACTAATCCTTGTTTCAAGTGATTCAATCCCTTCTCATCCATTTTCATCCAAAGTGCAAAAGAAGAATACTCCTTCTACAACAAAGTTCAAGAAGTATTGTAGAGTAGTTGTGTATATTGTGTATATTATTTGTGAAGTTGTGTTGTGCTTGTAATAAGTAGTTTAGGAGAAGTAGAAGTTGTATAGGGAGAAGAAGTTGTGTAATAGTGAAGTAGTGTGAAGTTGTGAAGAAGGTGTGGTGTGTATAAGTAGTGTAGAAGTTGTGAAGAAGTCGTGAGATTGGTTCTAGCTAGGATTAGAACCCGACATCTAGCTTTGTGTCGTTAAGCCGGTCTAAGCGATAGTTGTATAAGGTTTCTCCGCCACAAGGGAGTTTGTTGACATAGTGAAGAAAACTCTCGAGTAGGTGACTCGGGGAGTGGAGTAGGGACAAGGAAGGTGACCTTGTAGCCGAACCACTATAAATCCTTGTGTTGTGGTTTGATCTTTCCAACTCTTCTCATTACTTACGTATTTATTTATACAATATTAGCTTAGTTAGATAGTAACTATATAATTGTTCATATAGTGCAAGTATTGAAATCACATAAACTAGAATCGAAGTTTTTAAAACAAACTTGTTTTTATAAATTTTAAAACGGACATAAAACTATTCAACCCCCCCTTCTAGTTTTCCACAATTGGTACCAGAGCCACGTCTTGCAAGATCTTTAAAATATATTGTATTTTAAAACTTGTAACGATCTATGGAATCTGAAAAATATTTAGAAGGGCAATCTATGCAAAGACCACCACTATTTGAAAGTGATGGATTTTTATATTGGAAAAATCGATTCGAAACTTATGTGAAATCAAAAGATCTAGATCTTTGGCATGTTATTACTAATGGTGATTTCTTACCTATTCAAAATAATCACGAAACAAAGAAAGATGAAATCGTACCTTTTGAAAAACAAAATGATGATTTAAAAAGAAAACTTGCTAAAAATAATGAAGCAAAAATGGTTATTTATAATGCGCTACCACGTAAAGAGTACGAAATGATCTTTATGTGTGAAACCGCAAAAGAAATTTGGAACTCTTTACTAATAACTCACCAAGGTAATAGTCAAGTCAAAGATAATAAGATAGATCTACTTGTTCAACAATATGAGCAATTCACGATTCCGAAAGAGGAATCAATTGATAATGCTTTTGCTAGATTTAACACTATCATCACAAGTTTAAAAGCACTTGATGAGAATTTTTCTAGTAAGAATTTTGTTAGGAAGTTTCTTAGGGCTCTTCACCCGAAATGGCGAGCTAAAGTGACGGCTATTGAAGAATCAAAGAACCTATCAACGTTACAACTTGATGAATTAATTGGAAACTTGAAAGTCCACGAAGTTATTATAAAGAAGGACTCCGAAATGGTCAAAGGAAAACGAGAGCAAAGCAAGTCAATCGCCTTGAAAGCTAGAAAGGAATCCAACAACGAAGATAGCTCATCTTCCGAAAGTGATGACGAAGAATATGCCATGGCCGTAAGAGATTTCAAGAAATTCTTTAAAAGGCGAGGAAGATTCGTAAGGCAACCACATGATGAAAGGAAAGCATTTCAAAAGAGTAAGGATGACAAGAATAACAAGAATGAAAGGAAATGTTTCAAGTGTGGTGATCCAAATCATTTCATTGGAAAATGTCCAATGATAACAAGAGATCAAAATCAAAGAGCATTTGTTGGAGGAGCTTGGAGTGATAGCGATGAAGATGAGAAAGAAACGACAATGGAAGAAAAGTGTCTCATGGCTAAGACATCAAGTGAGGTACGTTCCGAAACCGAATACTTTAGTGATGAAAATTTATCATTAGATGAAAAAGATTTAGATAGTGAATATAATAGATTATGCAAACTAGGACAACAAGTAATGGCTAAAAACAAATCACTAAAATACATAAACAACAATTGGAAAATGAAGTACTAGAACTAAAAATTAAAATACATCAACTTGAAAAAGGTAAGGAGATTTTTAAAGAATGTAAATCATGTCAAGAGCTTAAAGGTGAAAACAAAATACTCAGGGAAGAAATTCGAAAACTTGATAAATTTGAAAATAGTAATCAATCACTTAGTAAAATAATAAGTATTCAAAGAGTATCCGGAGATAAAACCGGTTTAGGATTTAACTCAACCGAAGCTTCAACAAGCGAAATCAAAAATGTCAAATTTGAAAGTGAACTTAAAGAGCTAAAACCTCTAAAATCTAATCCTAAGTATATACTTATTAATGATAGAAAAATACCTCTTGCAAACAATGAAGAAGTAAAAGATTTTTATAAACCGACTTTAAAAACCGAAGTAGGATCCTCTAAACCTAAGACAAGATCTAAAACTCCACCACCTAGAAAACCAAATAACATTCATCCTAGGTCTAAAACACCTCAACCAAGAAAAAACAAAAATAGGAAAAACTACAATAACACTAGTAATCAAATGTGGAATTATCAAAAAAGATACAATCCTTGGGGAATACTACCACCCTTCATGCATCCTAGCCAAAAGTTAAACATGTTCGGATCAAATAACTTTGGTCAAATGAGACAATGGGGACCACCATAGAATATTCGCCATTCAAACTTGGAAATTTTAGTTGTCACATCTAGTTCGTACAATTCCTCGAAGACCTTGAAGAAAAACGCATTGAAGACGAAAGGTACACATTTCCTTTTACTTCCTTATCAAGAAATGTATGCTTAGTTTAGTCTCTAGTATTTATGTGATTTTGTTTGGCTTATAGTTTTCTCTAGATTTTATATCTATACATATATATACTTATCTATATATATATATATATATATATATATATATATATATATATATATATATATATATATGTATATATATATATATATATATATATATATATACACACACACACACTAGCTATATCTAGGATCTTATAACCTAGAAAATTCATTTGTTGACTTTCTAGAACTAGAAATTGTTCGTTTACGAACCTTTTCTTTCCCCCCATTTGCCATCTTGAACTTCAATGTTCAACGACACTCATGTTGATGTAGAGAAATGAGTCGAAAAATCTATGGATGAAACAAACTCCCATCTTCCGTTGCATACGTCTCCCTCCTATATTCTCGTCTTATAAACCTATACTATATATATATATATATATATATATATATATATATATATATATATATATATATATATATATATATATATATATATATATATATATATATATATATATATAAACCCTCCACAACTCTCTCGTTCACTTGACAACTTGATAAATTTCATCCGAAATGATCAAGAAATTTTAATTGACGAAATGTCAAGTAAAAGTGTCAAGTAACTCCTTCCGTGCGAATACTCTCCTACGTACTTTTGATTAAATATAAATCTAATATATATATATATATATATATATATATATATATATATATATATATATATATATATATATATATATATATATATATATATATATATATATATATATATATATATATATTTTCTTGTTCTTTTCAGAAACCAAAACCACGAAATATCAAGTTTTGTAGGGCGGCCCCCTTAATGTTTAAGGGGACCGGCAGCCAAATAAAGGGCTGCCCCCTTAATGTTTAAGGGGGGCGGCCATCTGATAGTCCCAAATCATTTTTCCTCTTATTTCTTTTGCCAAACACTCCACATTTCCAACACTCCTTCCATCTGCTACTGTTGTGACGAATTTTAAACCCCAAAAACTCAATAACCAATCTCTATTTCACTTAATTCTGGTTAATTCGCAAAGGGCACATTCATCTAACACGATCATCATTACATATTGTAAGTTTTTCATAACACATTTCATCTAATTCCATCTAATTTGGTCAAACTTAAGATTATGCATGTTTTAATAATTTTTTCAAATTCATAATTTTTTTCGAATTGGGTCTAAAATTTCCATAACTAAATGCTTCCCTTAGGATTAGGATGCTTAATTAACACTAGAAACTAATAATTACAAACCCTCTTGTCGAAAATTTTTGAAAAATTTCATACACTCCTTTTCAAAATTTTTGGTAAACACATTGTTGAATAATGCTATAAAAACTTGTTAAAACTAATCACACTATGTTTTTATAACTTGTAAAACATGAAACTATATTTTTCGACTAAGTAAAAATATTTGTGTAAACGATAAGAGGGTGTTTGGATTATGTCCAAATAATGTCAAAATTAAGTCGTTGTAATTTTTATAAAACATTGTCAAGATTATAAACCTATAACTAGTAATTCGGACTTGTCAAGATATATAATTCATATATATATTGACATACTTGTAGTGTAAGTGTCTAGTTAATGAAGCGTTTGGTTTAGTACGAAAAATGGCATTTTTGAGTCAAAACATAAACCATCCTTTTCGAAAACAAATCACATGCATAAGAAACTCGTAAGAAATGGCTAGTTTTACAACCTAAAGTAAATCTAGTAAATTTCATGATATATTAAGATGTTTAAAAGGGCGTTTGGATTTGTCCATAACTACTTGCTAAACATCGTAAAATATATATAGAACGAGTTAAAAATAAAATTAAGGAACATGGTAAACTACTTCTTAGGATTATCGTCTTAGAGTCGAAGTATGTTTACGTTCCAACATAAGTCTTAACAATATATACATCTTTATTCCTTGTTATATTTATTTTGGTCTTTTGTATTGTTGTTGTGTTTAGGTGAAAATGCTAAAAGCGACTACCGAAGATCTTTCCCTCACTAAAAACTACATTCCTAAAGTTTCCCAAATCCATACTACATCTCCTTCCATTGGACGTATATATCGTCAAATTGAAGATAGAAACGTTCATGAGGGACGTGTAGTAGATCTAGCTTATGCTCAATCCGACTACATTGATCGCTTGTTTACAAGCATCAACTTCAATTGCCTCTTTGAAATCAATGAACCAATCGTTCCTCGTTTCATAGTTGATTTCTATAGCCAAGTCGCGGTTCAAACCAATGATCTTGGTGCCATCACCATCTCCTTCATGATCCAAAATGAATTTTTCACCTTAACTCTTGAGCAATTCGGTCAAATCCTCCAAATTCCTTTTAGAGGTTGAGCCGTTTTCACAAACGAGTGGGACCTCGAATCACTACATTTTTGTCGACCAACCTTTGGTCCATATCTCTCCGACGTCCCTCATCCCGATGAAATTCGTCAAGTCCTTGGTGTGGAGCGTGCCACTACAACCCGAAAAATAAAATCCAAAAATGTCCAAATCTCTTCATACCAAATTCTCCTCAAGGAATTAGGCCCCCATATGAAGCGCTGGGAAGAACTCATTCGTGAGAATGCGTTCGGTACCGGAGGTCACCGGGACCATCTCCCGGCGTGCCTTGCTCACATGTTGTATTGTATCGCTATTGAAAAGCCATACAATTTGGCCTACTTCTTTATAAAACGGATTGAGTGTGCTAGAAAAACTCCCAAAGCAAATCTTCCATATGGAATGTTTCTAACTCGTCTCTATCGTTATGTTATCGAGTACTACCCCGATCTTGACAATAGCATCTACGAGTCCATCTATCCCACCTTACATCCTCTCGCTCTAAAACAAACTCGACGAACTCGAAGTGACAAGGGAAAATCTCGTCGTCATAGCTTTCACGGTTCATCTTCTCGACAAGACGATGACGATGAGGAGGAAAACACCCATGGTGCTAGTACCCCTTCGTTCTCCGAGTTCGTTGATAATCTAGAGGATCTCGACTATCCCAAGTATTCAACCCCATCTCCTAGCGATCAAACCGACGAAGTACTTCATGAACGAACAACCGAGGTGCTTAGACGACAAAAGAGTTTGCATGAAGAAGTTAGAGGTGGCTTCAAATCCATCGGGAAGACATTGAAGGGTATCTTCGGGAAGAAAAGGAGATGATGGAGATTAGCTTATGATTGTTGAACAATATTTATTTTTATGACTTTTGATATTTATGTGCTACTTGTCCGACTTATCTTCGGAAGTACTTGTAATTCTCTTAGATAATTGTTTGGTTATTTGATTAGGATGATAACTTGCTTAATTATGTTTAATATATGCTTATAATTGCATGTTTTATCACTTAATCTATATATATGCTTGCATGATTAGTTTATGTGTGTATATATATATATATATATATATATATATATATATATATATATATATATATATATATATATATATATATATATATATATATATATGTATATATATATAACATGTATGCTTTCTAATAGACCAAAACAAATGTGAAATGTCCAAAATAGAGCATTCTGCAAAAACAAAACAGAATATAACGTTTTTCCAGAAATTTTTTGAAAAATCTTGATTTCTGGGTCGTCAGATGGGCGGCCCCCTTAAATTTAAGGGGACCAGCCTACATTTAAGGGGGCCGGCCACCCATACAGTAATTTTTACTGTTTTCTTTTCCATCTTGTGACTTCTATTGCTAGTCTCAGCTACCATTTCCCTTTAAATCTAAACTGCTTTTGGTATCTAACCATCTATTTTCAAATTAATTCCATTTCTAAACATGTTTTCATACTATATAATCCCCATGCATGTTTAATTCACATTCCATCATCTTTAACCTTCATCAAACCTCATCATTTCATCATGTCATCACCAAGAACCACCTACTCAAACAATGCCAAGAAACAAAAACTTGTCATTATTCCACCAAAACAACTCTTCATTGATCTCACCAATGAAGACAACACCACTCCATCACCACCACCTCAATGCTCATCTCCTAGTGCACCAAATGCACCTTCCAAAACACCATCAACAAATGGAACCTCCACTTCCTCCATACCATCCACTTCATCCATAAATGACTACATAAACACCCACTTGTCTCCTCCACCAAGAGCTCCACCACCACAACCTACTATTGAAAACACAACTCTTGACATAACCCTCTGATGAGTGCTCAAACACTCATCATTTTTGTCGTATTTAAACTGCCAAAACATACAAAAACAATCAAAAAGTTATCAAAATACTTAAATTATCCCAGGGATTGTGTTTTATGTGTTTTAAAAGCAAAATGAGCAAAAACAAATGAAAAACGATCAAAGTTTGCAATATTGGCAGTTTCAGTCCCTCGAGTTTCAAAACTTGTAAAAAATAGTCCCTATGCATTTATTTTGAAAAGAAAAGTCAACCCAAGCTTTTGAAAGTCAAATATTACAAAATATGATACTTGGGTCATAAGTTTCCAAAATTACATGTTTGGTCCCTGAGATTTCAAAAATGGCAGAAAAGGTCCCTGGGAATTTTGAAAATTGGAAAAATACAAAAATGGTTCTTGGATAATTGGTACTTGGCATGTTTGATCCTTTGGAGCACTTTATAAAATGAACAACTTCAGCCCTCAAAGTTTCAGCAAATTACAAATTTGGTCCTTGTGATACTCTAAATACCAAACGGACCCTTTTTGTTATTATTACCCAAAAAAACCATCCCAAGTCCAAATCCAACATCTAAGCCCAAGCACCATCCGGCCTGATGCGTGGGAACTGCACCAGGCTTTACCTCTCGAGGGATCTCGAGAAGCTTACAACCCCCACCAGGCAGTGTACCTGATCGTTGTAGTATAGTATAGTGAAAAGTACCGGGGGATTGATCGTTCAACTCAGGAATAGTGTCGTTAGGATTGAAATTGATCTAACTAGCTCTAAAGGTGAAGGGTGATTTTTTTTTGTATTTTTATATTTTATGAAAAGCAAGTAAAAATCTCGGGTATTGGAAGGAGGGGCGGAATTAGTTGCTAATCAACTAACCCAAAAGCTACTAATTAAACTAATGTGCAAGAAAACTAAACTAAGGTTCTACAAGATAAGTGAAGCATGTCTACCCATGATATGTTACTCCTTGCTAGCTATCCAATTCTACCTATTGAATTGGCACACCTTGTTTTAATTGACGGGTTGTATTCCTTAATACCATTCATGGGGTGGCGTACTTACTTCCCCAATTCTATAAGCTCCTACTTCACTCCTATGTCGAGCCGGCTAAGAAGCTCCTAACATGGGATAACTAGAATTCGCTCATGCATTAAATACAACCATAAAAACCTAGTACACATCGGCTCATGTTTCTTAAGACGTTCAAGCAAGTTACACAATGGAGATCTGCTAGTTTTCTTAAGCCTAACATCGAATTCATTCAATCAAAACAAGAATCAATAGGAAACAAGAATTATAAACTAAACCAACTAGATCTATTGAAGTTGTCACGCCTTAATTGATGGAGATAGACACACACATCAACAAGCCCTCATTGATGGAGATAGATACAAACATCAACAAGAAATCAATGAGATATAATTAATTATACACAAGTTTCATACAATCATAAGTAGACACAAGGTGAATTAGCAAAACATCATCAAAGAAGAGCAATCAACAATGATAATGGAAAACATAATTAAGATAGAATCAACAAACCAATACATGATGTTTATGGAGTGATTGAAACCCTCTAAGTTGCTGGAAAAACACCTACCTAAACCCAGGAATCGACCTTAGGGTTCAGGGCTTACAAAAAGTGAAGTTATGATGTTATATTTATAGGCTGATTTTCTGTCAGCCCATCTTGATGGCGTCAGCCCGTTACTCTTGACGCCCTTGTTGTGACGCCGTCAGGATTGCACTGGGTCATCAGGAATTTACTATTGACGCCGTCATGGTTTTCCTATTGACGCCGTCAGGTACTGTTCTCAGCATGGAAAATTAAGACTTTGTCGTTTTCTTCACTTTTATGGTCCAAAAACGTCCGAATTGCATCCTTTTCCAGATTTCACTCCGAAAGTACCTAAAATCACAAAAGGAACGATTTAGGGTAATATTTGATCAAATAAATTCAATTTTGGGCTTAAATGACCCCTTAAAAGTGGTTCATTTTTCGCCTCAACACGGCCCAACTCCCTTTTTATTAAAACCCCGGTCAAACAAAGTCAAACCGGTCTCCATCCCCTACATCCCTTTCCCCCATTTTTTAGGCCAATTGTCCCCCCCTCCTCACCTTTTTACAATCATGAGCCACCCCCAATTAATACCTCTCACCAAACAATCCCACCACATTTAATTCCCCACACCCACCCCCACTTGTAACTTCTTTTGGACCTGTATAATAAAAAGGGCGGGAAAATGCAATCAAAGGCTTGGATTCATCAAAGACTAATTGAAGGGTTGGGATTTGGTCTCTGGTCAACAAGGAACCCTGTGGGACAGTCAGATATAAAAAAGAAGCCATGTGATGAGAGATATGACCTAATTTTGGATCGTTATATATATGTAAGCTCATATGAGCCCTAGTGTGTATTATTATTGTATTTTTAGTTAGTGTAAGGTTTAATTTAATCATCTGTAATCTTTTTAAAGTTAATGAAAAAGTTGTTTCAAGTTTATTCACAGTTTGCAATTTTCAAGCTTATTTAGAAATTTCAATCTCTTGTTCAAAGATCATTAGTGTTATATAAATGTTTGTACACTCATATAAATCCTCATGTATCTGTTTTAATAAGTTTTCAAGTTTTTGGAATGGTTTTTACTTAAGTTTGGGTTTTTACTTAAGTTTGAGAAAAATAGAAAAAATAATAGAAAAATAAAAATAAAATAAAAAACTATGAAAGAAAAGGAGACAAGCATGTAGCATGGTAAATTTGGGATGGCCATAGGTTAGTGGCTCTATGGAGGGCCTATAGGATTGTACTTGGTTCATGGTTCATTGAAAGTTGCTTGGAAGGCTTTGTAAGAATTTTATTTTGATTTTTACCATTTTAGTGTAAAAGTAATATTAGTAGTTTATTTGTGTCTATTTTAGCATGTAGCATGGTAATATGTGATCATTAAATTGTGGTTTGGAAGCATTGGTACCAAGTTTGTTTGTTAACTGAGTTTTAAAAGGGTGTTTGGATTGGACTGTGTAGGGTTCATTAGTTTGTTGTAGTGGTTATAACTGGTTCACATAGCATACTCAGACCTCTAATACACCAAATCAAGCAAGTCTTTGTTAGAAATAGGTTTAAAAAGTCAAAATCAACTTTAAATTGGTCTAGGCTTAATCTGTTTTGGAATGTGAGTAGCATAAGCTTCAATTTAAGTCACACTTTGATAAGTTTGCTTAATTTAGTCTTTTTACATCTTAACTAACAACAATCAATCATAAAATCAGTGTCTAAAGTTCATAAAAGTCAAATATCAAGTTTTCATGAAAAAGTCAAAAACAATCTTTGGTAGAAATCCATTTCTTGGATGATTTTTCTAGAATTTTGAGTTTTGAATTAGAACTTGAAATTTGTTGTGGTGATAGTGTATCAGTAGAGCTACAAGATCCTATGTTTGTCTTATTTTTGTAATTTTTTCACAAGCTTGTGCACAAGCTCAAAGTGAGTTGCAGGGGAAGCACCTCCCCTGTGCACAAACTCAGTCTCACTCACCCAACTTGAGTGGACCCCACAGGGCTACTTAGTGGGCCACATACCTAGATTTTTGGCTTATTAGAAAGCTGATAAGCCAGGCTTTCAGACCTTAAGCTTATTTTGTAGTTTAGAAGCCAATTGATAGGGCTGCAAGTGCCCTCAAGTGGACACCTTTTCTGACTTAAGCTGAGTAATCAGCATTTGTACCAAAATATCAACCCCCTCCAGGCCTAACCTGTGGGACCCAGTGACCAAGCCCTAGCTTTTTAGATAGCTTATCACCCCAACCTTTTGGCTTATTTCTTTGTTTGGACTTCCGAGGTCCCTAGTGGACCCTACAAGCCTCAAAAGTTGACCCTTTGAACATGTTGTGCACTGTTTGGTGTGTGGATTGCTTATAGCTTATCTTGTGCTTATTTCTTGTGCTTATTTGCTCAGTTTGGCTTGCTTTGAGTAGTTGAACATATGTTTGAAGTTTATTTGTGTTTTAAATATTATTTGGTAGCTTTTGTTAATCAATAAAAGTCCTAATAAGCTTTAAAAGCTAAACTGCCTTCAAATAAGCTAATCAAATTGCTTATTTTTTAGTTCCAATCAAACTTCCTTCACAAAACTTGCTTAAAAACATCTAATAAGCAGGTTTGAAACAGAAAAAATCCAAAAAAGCTCAATTTGATAGAAGTGATAGCTTCTATTTAAGCCAATTGGCTTATTACCTTAGCTTATTTATAAGCTAATTTCATTTTCATATTTTTCCTAGGCTTCTGGTATATAAAAATAATTTTTGTAATTTTCTCAGATTTTTCTTGTATCATTTGGTATTTTTCTTAATTTAAATTAGTTTTTAATAATGATTAAACAGTTAATAATTAATATTAATTAATTAGAAAATCAGAAAAATATAAATTAAATTTTAAAATTAGTTTTTAGTTATTTTTTATTTTTCCAAATTTTAATTTCAATTTTCTAGTCTAATTTAATAATTAATTAGAATTTAGGTTAATTTAAATAATTAAAAAGTAATTAATAATTAGTTATTAATTAGTAACAATTAATTAAAAAGTCCTAAAAATATATTTTCAGTTCTAAAATTAGTTTTATAGTATTTTAGATTTTTTTAAGTTTTAATTTTATTTTTCTAGGTTAATTTCATAATTATTTGTAATTTAGGTTAATTTAAATTAAATAGGAAATTAGTATTTAATTAATAGTAAATATAAAAATAGTGTAAAAATTAATTTTAAATTTCCAAAAATTTTCTTTAATCATTAGGTTTGTAAAAATATCATTTTTATACCAGTAGCCTTTTCAGATCACCTCACCCACTTTTATTTTACGTACGTTTGTTCACGTTTTCAGCAAACGTACGGTTTTTAGGTTTTAGGTAATTTTTCTCAATCTAAATTCCAGTAATTAATCACATAGCTTTTCTAAGCTATTTCTGTTCTTAATTTCCAAATAATTCTCATAACCACCCTTTTCTGTGAATAATCACCCGATCACAATCACGCTCAGATACAATTCACACCTCGTCGGGGTATAACGACCTGGTGATTTCCTATATTACCCGGAGATTGACTCTAGGCTATTTGACTTTGTTGACCATTCCTTGGTCAATATAAGTTGACGGTTTAGGGCAAATCAAAATTTGGCGCCGCTGCCGGGGAGGTGTGAGCATTTTTGCAGCGTCTTTTGAGATTAGTGTTATTTCACCACAATCACTGTACAAATACCACCACTTTTGTAAATTTTGAAATCAAAACACAAAAAGTCATTAACACTTTTCCTAAAGTGTTAAAACACAAAAAAAAAAAAAAAAAAAAAAAAAAAAAATTAAAAACAACAAAACAGATTGTAACGTTTTCTGAATCGGTTTTCTTTTAAGGTGATTCTTAAAGAGAAACGATTTTAGATTACGAGACGATACCAAAAATATTGTCCAAAAGTTTTTCACCCATACACAAAACACAAAAACATCCGTCTTTTCTTGTGAATAATAATCATACATAAAAATAAACCGTCGCAAACCAAGACAGAACACCTACCAACTGGGGGTGTGAACATAATAAGTTCCCAAACCTAAGATTTAAAACTTGCCTTTGTATCCCTGTAAGTGGTGTACCTTTCTTAAAGAAGCCACTTGCTTGTGATTATTGGTTTAAGTTCACTGTGGATTTGCCTCGATTTTCTTTTGATTGGTTTTTATCTTTAGTGCATGCGCACTCGTTCTTCAAGGTCCACTAGCCCATTACGTGAGCTTGTCCAGAAACCTCGAAGACCTCGTAGACGTTCTACACCAACAGTCGGATCTGAGATCCGTACTGTTGCCACACCCACTGTCACCATGGCGGAAGACCGCCCCATGTGTGAGCTTCTCCAAGCACCCATCTAGGGTTACGGAGATGCCATTGTTGTTCCAGCCATCGTGGCTGATAATTTTGAGCTCAAAACTGGGTTACTCAATCTTGTAACCTCAAGTCAATTCTACGGTTTTTAGAGGGACGATCCTCATGCTCACATTCGATGGTTCAATAAAATCACTTCGACCATCAAGTACAAGATTGTCCCTTGTGAAGCAATCAAACTTCTTCTCTTTCCATTCTCACTAGAGGGACAAGCTTGGATTTGGCTTGAAAAACAACCTCCTAGATCTATTGAGACATGGGAAGATCTTGTGAAAAAATTTGTGAATGAATTCTTCCTACCTTCCAAGACCACGAGTCTTAAGAACAAAATCACCAAGTTCACTCAGAAATATGATGAATCTTTTGGTGAAGCGTGGGATCATTTCAAAGAATTACTTCATAAGTGTCCACATCATGGTTTCTCAGAGTTGATGCAACTCGATACTTTCTACAATGGCGTGAGCCAAGTTGATCAGAATTCTCTCAATGCCTCCACGGGAGGTAATTTCTTGAGTAGAACCACGAAAGAAGCTTTGCAAATCATAGAAAACAAGTCCAAGGTCCGCTCTACACGAAGCAAACCAATTGTTTCTCAAATCAATGCGGGTCCTTCCACTTCATCTTCTGTGGGTCAATCTAGCACGGATGATAAGCTTGACAAGCTCACTGAAGCGATCCAAGCTTTGGTTCTCACCCAAACAAAGAAAGTTTCATTTCCACAACATCCTCCCCCTGCTGAGGTTAAAAAAGTGGAAGTCTGTGTGACTTATGGTGGGCCGCATGCCTACTACAATTGCACAGCTACTGATGGTACTCCATATGAAGCTCATGCTGTTGTCGCGTCCCAAAATCAAGGAGGCAATCATTACCGCCCTCCTATGGACCCGAATTATCGTCCTCATCATTATCCTGGACCTCCCGGTTTTAATCAAAAGCAAAATGTCCAAAACCGTGGCCAAAATCAAAATAGAGTGAACCAAGGTTTTCAAAACCAAGGTAACTTCAATCAGGGTCACGGTTTCCAAAATCAAAACCAAGGTTTCCAAAATCAAGGTTTCCAACACCAAAATCAAGGAAACTTTAACCGGAACCAAGGTCAGGGTAATTTCAATCCCGGGAATTTTCATGGAAACAATCACCAGAACCAAGGGAATTTCCATCATCAAAATCAAGGAAACTTCAACCAAGGTCCCAATCCGAACAATCGTGCTCAAAATTTTCCTAATCCGAATCAAGCCATTGTTCCAACCGGGCCTTCATCTGATCAGTTGTTAAAGCAATTCGTGAAGTCCCAAGAGGAGTTGAACAAGTTGCTGGTCAGCCAGATTTCTGATATCAAGAAGTCTTTAAATGATCGGCCCTCGGGCTCAGGTACTACTTTACCGAGCAACACGATCGCTAACCCGAGGGGTGATGCTAAGGCGATCACAACACGAAGTGGTGCTTCATATGATGAACCCGCAATTCCTACTACCTCTTCTCCTTCTCCTCCAAAGGTAGTGGAACGTGAACCTGAGGTAACAAAGGACAAGGTGCAAACTCCTAGCCCACGAAGTACAGCACACGTCCAACCTCAAGTTATTCCAGAAACCAGATGTAAGCCTGGAGTTGTCTTTGAACCACCAGAAACTCCAGTGGACAACCCTAAATCTAAAATTTCTATTCCTTATCCATCACGTCTCAATGAACAAAAGCTCCGCGAAAAGGCTAATCACCAAATGGATAAATTTTTCCAAATCTTCCAAGATTTGCACTTTGATATCAGTTTCGCGGATGCTATTCTCTTGATGCCCAAGTTTGCATCAACAATCAAAAATCTCTTAAGTAATAAGGAAAAACTCTTCGAGTTGGCAGGAACTCCTCTGAATGAGCACTGCTCAGCGGTTCTCTTGAAAAAGCTTCCTGAAAAGCTTGGAGACCCCGGGAAATTTCTCATTCCTTGTACTTTCCCGGGTATGGTTGAATGCTTCGCCTTAGCCGATCTAGGTGCCAGCATTAACCTAATGCCATATTCTGTATGGAAGAAACTCTCTCTTCCCGAACTCAGTCCCACGTGCATGACTTTAGAGCTTGCCAATCGTTCGATTTCTCGTCCTCTTGACAATGCCGAGGACGTATTCGCTAAAGTGGGAAAGTTCAATTTTCTGGCAGATTTTGTGATTGTTGACTTTGATGCCGATTCTAGGGTCCCTTTCATTCTTGGAAGGGGATTCCTTAGAACTGGGCGTGCTCTTATCGATGTATTTGAGCCTGAGATCACATTGCGTGTTGGAACGGAATCCATCACTTTCAACCTAAATCAAACTTCGAGATACTCCTCCAATTATGATTGTGAATCGGTGAACCAAATAGATGTCATCGATGTTGCTACTGAGGAGTATGCTCAAGAGATTTTAGGTTTCTTTGATGATTCTGAGTGAAAACCTCACTCAGTCTTCTCATCCCATCATTGCCAATTCTTCTCCTTCCCTCACTTCGTTTGAGGGAAGTGACTTCATCTTAGAAGAAATTGTGGCCTTTCTCAAAAGTGATTCAATTCCCGATGGAATCGATAACCAAGAGATTGACCCCGAGAGGAATATTCTCCTGCTTGAGAAGTTATTAAACGAAGATCCCTCTCCTCTTCCTGTTCTACCACAACAACTTTATAAGGAGGAAGTCAAAAATGTTGAGAAAACTGATGACTTTCCTGAGGTTGAACTTAAGGACTTGCCGCCTCATCTTGAATATGCATTTCTGGAGGGTGATGATAAATTAACCGTCATAATTGCTAAAGACTTAAGTGTTGAGGAAAAGACTGCTCTCATAAAGGTTTTGAAGTCACATAAACAAGCAATTGCTTGGCGACTCTCCGACATAAAGGGCATTGACCCTGAATTTTGTACTCACAAGATTTTAATGGAGGACGACTTCAAACCTGCAGTCCAACAACAAAGAAGGGTGAATCCAAAAATTCACGAGGTAATCAAACAAGAATTTTAAAACTTCTTGATGCCGGATTAATTTACCCTATCTCGAACAGTCCTTGGGTTAGCCCAATTCATTGTGTTCCAAAAAAGGGTGGCATCACTGTTGTCACAAACGAGGAGAATGAGTTGATTCCAACTCGATTGGTTACGGGTTGGCGTGTCTGCATTGACTATCGCAAGTTGAATGACGCCACCCGCAAAGATCATTTTCCTCTGCCCTTTATGGATCAGATGCTCGAGAGATTAGCGGGGAATGAGTACTATTGCTTCCTCGATGGTTTCTCGGGTTACTTCCAGATTCCCATTGATCCGCAAGATCAGGAAAAGACCACTTTCACGTGCCCCTATGGAACTTTTGCTTATAAACGTATGCCATTTGGCTTATGTAATGCTCCGGGCACGTTTCAAAGATGTATGATGGCCATATTTTCCGACATGACCGGGAAAACTATGGAGGTCTTTATGGACGATTTTTCGGTCATTGGGAATTCGTTTCAATCATGTCTCTCCCATTTAGACAGCATGCTAAAACGTTGTGAAGACACAAAGTTATGTCTAAATTGGGAGAAGAGTCACTTTATGGTCAAAGAGGGCATTGTCCTCGGCCATAAAATTTCAAAGAACGGGATTGAGGTTGACAGAGCCAAAGTGGACGTCGTTGCAAAATTACCTCATCCCACAACCGTAAAAGGTGTTAGGAGCTTTTTGGGTCATACCGGTTTCTATCGTACGTTTATTCAAGATTTTTCTAAAATCGCCCGGCCTATGACCCATCTCCTCAAAAAGGATGCTCCTTTTATCTTCTCCCCCGAGTGCATCGAAGCTTTTGAAACATTAAAGAAAAAGCTTACTGAGGCACCGATTCTTGTTGCCCCCAATTGGGACTTGCCCTTCGAGCTCATGTGTGATGCTAGTGATTATGCGATAGGGGCAGTCTTGGGGCAACGAAAAACAAAACATTTTCAGCCTATACACTATGCCAGCAAAACTATGACCGAGGCTCAAAGTCATTACACCACCACTGAAAAAGAATTATTAGCTGTGGTGTATGCTTTCGAAAAATTCCGACCATACTTGATACTGACCAAAAGCATAGTGTATACGGATCACTCGACTTTAAAGTACCTCTTCGCAAAACAAGATATAAAGCCGAGACTACTCCGTTGGGTCCTCCTCCTACAGGAATTTGATATCATTATTCGTGATAAAAAAGGAGTTGAGAACCTAGCTGCTGATCATCTCTCCTGATTGGAAAACCCCCCACCAAGATGTCTTCGAGAGGAAATAAATTAATGAAACATTCCCTCTCGAGACACTCAATGCGGTTACCTTTCGTGGAAACTCTATTACCCCATGGTTTGCCGACTTTGCAAACTACCTTGCGGGTAACTTTGTGGTGAAAGGGATGTCGTCCCAACAGAAAAATAAATTCTTCAAAGATGTAAAACATTACTTCTGGGACGACCCCTATCTTTTCAAAATCTGTGCGGATCAAGTCATCCGGCTGTGTGTTTATGGCCAAGAAGCCACTGAAATTCTTAAGGCTTGCCATGCTGGTCCCACGGGGGCCACCACAATCCAAACTACACTGCCAAAAAGGTGTTTGATTCCGGCTTCTATTGGCCCACAATTTACAAGGATGCCCAAGAATTGGTCAAGTCCTGTGACGGTTGTCAACGTCACGGGAACATTTCACAAAAGAATGAAATGCCTCAGAATGCAATTCAAGTATGTGAAATCTTTGACGTCTGGGGCATCGACTTTATGGGGCCATTTCCATCTTCTCATGGCAACAAATTCATACTCGTGGCTGTTGACTACTTGTCAAAATGGGTTGAAGCGAAAGCTTTACCCACAAATGATGCCCGAGTAGTTGTGAAATTTCTGAAAGCTCTTTTTGCCCGATTCGGAACTCCACGTGCTATTATTAGTGATCGTGGTACGCACTTCTGTAATGACAAATTCGACAAAGTCATGCAAAAGTATGGTGTAACTCACCGTATTTCTACTGTGTACCACCCTCAAACAAGTGGACAAGTAGAAGTTTCCAATCGGGGCATTAAATTTTTTTTACTAAGAACCGTAGGTGAAAATCATGCATCGTGGTCAGATAAATTAGATGATGCACTCTGGGCTTTCCGTACGGCCTACAAAACACCCATTGGGTGTACGCCTTACAAACTTGTGTACGGGAAAGCGTGCCATCTTCTGATCGAGCTTGAGCACAAAGCCTATTGGGCTCTCAAGTATGCCAATTTTGATCTCAAAACTGCGGGTGATCATAGAAAAGTTCAACTGAATGAATTAAATGAACTTCGTGATCAAGCTTACAAGAACTCTTTGATCTATAAAGAAAAGACAAAGAAGATTCATGACTCCAAAATCAAGAACCGCGTTTTTAACGTTGGTGATCGAGTCCTTCTTTTCAACTCTAGACTCACGATCTTCTCGGGAAAGCTAAAAACCCGATGGACTGGTCCATTCACTAACGCAAAGGTTTATCCTTATGGCACCGTCAAATTATCTCAAAATGACGATCCGAATTTCAAACTGAATAGACATCGGTTAAAACATTACTTTGGAGAGGACATACCATCAATGGTTGTCCCGGATCTCCAAACTTTCCCCAAGGACAATTGAATTCGGGGATCGAGTCAAGCTAGCGACTCGATGAACAAAAACAATAGCACAATACGGATTTTCACCCGTATCTCTGATTTCTTTCTACTTTCTACCATCTTAGTGTGGGGGAATGGCCAACCCCCCGCTGTTTGAAAATGTATATATGTATATAAGTTTAAAAAAAAAAGTGTATATATAGAAATAAAGTGAAATATGGTGTTTCCACAGTTAGATTCGAATATTGGCTTTTTCCGTTCAAAGAGTCGGCATAATAGCCGGGACTTTGAATATTGAGGAAAATATTCATTTCTAAGTGTGGGGGGGAAATTCTAGTGAATTTTATCACAATATATCTTCTAGTACCCCCGTTTTTGGCCAAAATTTTCAAAATTTTTTCACTTTATTTCAAAATTTTTGTGGTTATCAGTCCGCCTTGTCTAACCGACAAAAGGATTGGCTAATCCTGGAGCAAACGGCTCTTGGTAAAGATAACTCAAATCCGTTGACGGCTTGCAATTTGCCCAAAATTGTATGGTACCTCAACTCGCCATATCCTAAAAAGTGAATGAGTTGGCTAGCCCGCAAGATTATGGCTTGTGGTAAAGGCAGTGGAAAAACCATAATTGGTAATCAGCTCACCAAGATGTCGACTAGGTCCATCAAGAGTTGGCTAGTCCAGGAGCAAACGGCTCTTGGTAAAGACAAATCAAAACCGTTGAAAGCTGGTGGTTTGCTAAAAATCACATGGTTATCAAGTGGACCATAGTTCTTATTTGAATCGAAACATTTGGCTACTCCAGAAGTGATGGCTTTTGGTAAAGAGTTTTCAAGTCCATCAAGTTTTCTAAAAAGATTGTTAGGGACTAGCAATAGTTTAGTGTGGGGGATTGATGAGTGCTCAAACACTCATCATTTTTGTCGTATTTAAACTGGCAAAACATACAAAAACAATCAAAAAGTTATCAAAATACTTAAATTATCCCAGGGATTGTGTTTTATGTGTTTTAAAAGCAAAATGAGTAAAAACAAATGAAAAACGATCAAAGTTTGCAATATTGGCAGTTTCAGTCCCCCCGAGTTTCAAAACTTGTCAAAAATAGTCCTTATGCATTTATTTTGAAAAGAAAAGTCAACCCAAGCTTTTGAAAGTCAAATATTACAAAATATGATAATTGGGTCATAAGCTTCCAAAATTACATGTTTGGTCCCTGAGATTTCAAAAATGGAAGAAAAGGTCCTTGGGAATTTTGAAAATTGGAAAAATACAAAAATGGTTATTGGATAATTGGTACTTGGCATGTTTGATCCTTTGGAGCACTTTATAAAATGAACAACTTCAGCCCTCAAAGTTTCAGCAAATTACAAATTTGGTCCTTGTGATATTCTAATTACCAAACGGACCCTTTTGTTATTATTACCCAAAAAAACCACCCCAAGTCCAAATCCAACATCCAAGCCCAAGCACCATCCGGCCCAACTCCCTTTTTATTAAAACCCCGGTCAAACAAAGTCAAACCGGCAAAAGATCGGTCAACTCCATCCCCTACATCCTTTTCCCCCGTTTTTCAGGCCAATTGTCCCCCCCCCCCCTCCTCACCTTTTTCCAACCATGAGCCACCCCCAATTAATACCTCTCACGAAACAATCCCACAACATTTAATTCCCCACACCCACCCCCACTTGTAACTACTTTTGGACCTGTATAATAAAAAGGGCGGGAAAATGCAATCAAAGGCTTGGATTCATCAAAGACTAATTGAAGGGCTGGGATTTGGTCTCTGGTCAACAAGGAACCCTGTGGGACACTCAGATATCAAAAAGAAGCCATGTGAAGAGAGACATGACCTAATTTTGGATCGTTATATATATGTAAGCTCATATGAGCCCTAGTGTGTATTATTATTGTATTTTTAGTTAGTGTAAGGTTTAATTTAATCATCTGTAATCTTTTTAAAGTTAATGAAAAAGTTGTTTCAAGTTTATTCACAGTTTGCAATTTTCAAGCATATTTAGAAATTTCAATCTCTTGTTCAAAGATCATTAGTGTTATATAACTATTTGTACACTCATATAAACCCTCATGTCTCTGTTTTAATAAGTTTTCAAGTTTGTGGAATGGTTTTTACTTAAGTTTGAGAAAAATAGAAAAAATAATTGAAAAATAAAAATAAAATAAAAAACTGTGAAAGAAAAGGAGACAAGCATGGAGCATGGTAAATTTGGGATGGTCATGGGTTAGTGGCTCTGTGGAGGGCCTATAGGATTGTACTTGGTTCATGGTTCATTGAAAGTTGCTTGGAAAGCTTTGTAAGAATTTTATTTTGACTTTTACCATTTTAGTGTAAAAGTAATATTAGTAGTTTATTTGTGTCTATTTTATCTGTTTATTGCTAAATAGATAATCTGTGATCATTAAATTGTGGTTTGGAAGCATTGGTACCAAGTTTGTTTGTTAACCGAGTTTTAAAAGGGTGTTTGGATTGGACTGTGTAGGGTTCATTAGTTTGTTGTAGTGGTTAGAACTGGTTCACATAGCATACTCAGACCTCTAATACATCAAATCAAGCAAGTCTTTGTTAGAAATAGGTTTAAAAAGTAAAAATCAACTTTAAATTGGTCTAGACTTAATCTGTGTTGGAATGTGCATAAGCTTCAATTTAAGTCACACTTTGATAAGTTTGCTTAATTTAGTCTTTTTACATCTTAACTAACAACAATCAATCATAAAATCAGTGTCTAAAGTTCATAAAAATCAAATATCAAGTTTTCATGAAAAAGTAAAAAACAATCTTTGGCAGAAATCCATTTCTTGGATGATTTTTCTTGAATTTTGAGTTTTGAATTAGACCTTGAAATTTGTTGTGGTGATAGTGTATCTGCAGAGCTACAAGATCCTATGTTTGTCTTGTTTTTGTGATTTTTTTACAAGCTTGTGCACAAGCTCAAAGTGAGCTGCAGGGGAAGCACCTCCCCTGTGCACAAACTCAGTCTCACTCACCCAACTTGAGTGGACCCCACAGGCCTACACAGTGGGCCAAAGACCTAGCTTTTTGGCTTATTAAAAAGCTGATAAGCCAGGCTTTCAGACCTTAAGCTTATTTTGTAGTTTAGAAGCCAATTGATAGGGCTGCAAGTGCCCTCAAGTGGACACCTTTTCTGACTTAAGCTGAGTAATCAGCATTTGTACCAAAATATCAACCCCCCTCCAGGCCTAACCTATGGGACCCAGTGACCAAGCCCTAGCTTTTTAGATAGCTTATCACCCCAGCTTTTTGGCTTATTTCTTTGTTTGGACTTCCAAGGTCCCTAGTGGACCCCACAAGCCTCAAAAGTTGACCCATTGAACCTGTTGTGCACTGTTTGGTGTGTGGATTGCTTATAGCTTATCTTGTGCTTATTTCTTGTGCTTATTTGCTCAGTTTGGCTTGCTTTGGGTAGTTGCACATCTGTTTGAAGCTTATTTGTGTTTTGAATATTATTTGGTAGCTTTTGTTAATCAATCAAAGTCCTAATAAGCTTTAAAAGCTAAACTGCCTTCAAATAAGCTAATCAAATTGCTTATTTTTGAGTTCCAATCAAACTTCCTTTACAAAACTTGCTTAAAAACATCTAATAAGCAGGTTTGAAACAGAAAAATCCAAAAAAGCTCAATTTGATAGAAGTGATAGCTTCTATTTAAGCCAATTGGCTTATTACCTTAGCTTATTTATAAGCTAATTTCATTTTCATATTTTTCCTAGGCTTCTGGTATATAAAAATAATTTTTGTAATTTTCTCAAATTTTTCTTGTATCATTTGGTATTTTTCTTAATTCAAATTAGTTTTTAATAATTATTAAATAGTTAATAATTAATATTAATTAATTAGAAAATCAGAAAAATATAAATTAAATTTTAAAATTAGTTTTTAGTTATTTTTGATTTTTCCAAATTTTATTTTCAATTTTCTAGTGTAATTTAATAATTAATTAGAATTTAGGTTAATTTAAATAATTAAAAAGTAATTAATAATTAGTTAATAATTAGTAATAATTAATTAAAACGATTTCATAATTATTTGTAATTTAGGTTAATTTAGTTAATTTAAATTAAATAGGAAATTAGTATTTAATTAATAGTAAATATAAAAATAGTGTAAAAATTAATTTTAAATTTCCAAAAATTTTCTTTAATCATTAGGGTTGTAAAAATATCATTTTTATACCAGTAGCCTTTTCAGATCACCTCACTCACTTTTATTTTACGTACGTTTGTTCACGTTTTCTGCAAACGTACGGTTTTTAGCTTTTAGGTAATTTCTTCTCAATCTAAATTCCAGTAATTAATCACATAGCTTTCCTAAGCTATTTCTGTTCTTAATTTCCAAATAGTTCTCATAACCACCTTTTTTTGTGAATAATCACCCGATCACAATCACGCTCAGATACAATTCACACCTCGTCGGGGTATAACGACCTGGTGATTTCCTATATTACCCGGAGATTGACTCTAGGCTATTTGACTTTGTTGACCATTCCTTGGTCAATATAAGTTGACGGTTTAGGGCAAATCACCCTCTCATTATCACCATTAACACCTCTTGATGCACACTTCTCATCATCCCCTATCAATCCACCAACCTATAACCCCGTCCCATGGAGCTTACTTGAAGCTCATGGTGACACTTGCCTTTGTTGCATCCACAACCGAACAATTATGTTCGGACTAAGAGATGAGCTACTTTACATGTTTTCACACATTGAAAACTTGTTGCATCAACTACCAACCACCACTACTACAACTCCACCACCACCAACAACAAACACATCTCCTCCGCCATCACCATCTCCATGTTCACCATCAATTCCACCCAATTAAACATGCTTGGTATTTTGCAAATAAAATTGTCTTAAACCATTTTGGATGGCAAGCTCTAGAGAGGACCTTCATGTTAGAGATTTGGTTTATTTTAGTTATGATTGTAAGCCTTCAAGGCTTTTATTATTTGCACTACTTGTTTAATCATTTAGTTTGTTGATGTAATGCTTGTTTTAACCTTTTAATTCTATTAATGATTATGGTTATGTTTAGTTTCTATTCTTGCATGCTATATATATATGTTGCTTGTCCACTAAATATTTTTTGCAAGAATTCCATATCTCGATTCCTTTATGACCTCAAAACGAGGGGGAGTATACATCAAGAGGGAGCTCACATTAAGTCGGGATAACCTTTTTGATGCTAACAAAAAGGGGGAGAATTGTATAAACTCACAATAATACTTGTATATATACTAATTTTCGCTTAATGAGTTTAGATTTTGTAATCATCAAAAAGGGGGAGATTGTTGACATAAATAATGCATAAAAACGTTTTATATTTTTCGATATCTCTATGTTTTGACGATCACAAAATGTAAAATCATCAACCGTAAGATTACTACGTAAACAAGTATTAAGCTAGTTTATATCATTATATCCAACTTAATCACTAAAGGTATGGATAAACAAGTGCTTAATACATCTCATGATCAAAGGGGTATTTAATTAATTATTACAAAGTTTATTTAATTATATATTATATATTTTTGAAAAACACTTTTGGTAATAAAGAAAAATGTTTTAATCATACTAAATATATGAATTCAAATTTTCAACCAAAATCAGTTAGTTTTTCACCAAATAAACTTTCCCCACTAAATGACAGATTTTCTGGCCGTTACAGCTGGGCGGCCCCCTTAATTATAAGGGGCAGTCCCCTTAAAATTAAGGGGACCATCCATGAATTAAGGGGACCGGCCAGGCTCCTGTGTCAGAATCTGTCAGAATTTTCTCCTATAAATACCACCTTAAATCTGGTATTTTTTTCTCACCTTTTGCACGAAAATTTCAGATCTAAAACTCTCTAAACATCTTCCAAAACCCTTTGATCATTAGATTGCTAATCCTTGTTTCAAGTGATTCAATCCCTTCTCATCCTATCTCATCCAAAATGCAAAAGACGAATACTCCTTTTCCAACAAAGTTCAAGAAGTATTGTAGAGTAGTTGTGTATATTATTTGTGAAGTTGTGTTGTGCTTGTAATAAGTAGTTTAGGAGAAGTAGAAGTTGTGTAGGGAGAAGAAGTTGTGTAGTAGTGAAGTAGTGTGAAGTTGTGAAGAAGGTGTGGTGTGTATAAGTAGTGTAGAAGTTGTGAAGAAGTCGTGAGATTGGTTCTAGCTAGGATTAGAACCCAAAATCTAGCTTTGTGTCGTTAAGCCGGTCTAAGCGATAGTTGTGTAAGGTTTCTCCGCCACAAGGGAGTTTGTTGACATAGTGAAGAAAACTCTCGAGTAGGTGACTCGGGGAGTGGAGTAGGGACAAGGAAGGTGACCTTGTAGCCGAACCACTATATATCCTTGTGTTATGGTTCGATCTTTCCAACTCTTCTCATTACTTACGTATTTAATTATACAATATTAGCTTAGTTAGATAGTAACTATATAATTGTTCATATAGTGCAAGTATTGAAATCACATAAACTAGAATCGAAGTTTTTAAAACAAACTTGTTTTTATAAATTTTAAAACGGACGTAAAACTATTCAACCCCCTTTCTAGTTTTCCACAGTTTGACTAGTCCAAACGGATTAAACCTTGAAATATGCACCTCATAATATTGTAGCAACTCTAGAAACAATGGGTGCATGGGTATTCTTAGATTTGACCGGGTAAAGGCATGAGTATACAGGCCCACATACCCTTTTGGGGCGTCATAGATGCCCTGACTATTTTTTGGGAGAATAACTTTGTGTTGTTTGGGTATTGGGTAATCATCTAGAAAGAGGGCTAGGGCTTCTCTTGAAAGAGTTTATTTTTGTTGTCTTATAATACGTTTAGCATCCATACTCATGGCTACCTGGTAATACCTAAAGGGCCTAACTACAAGAGGGGGGGGGGGAAGAGTTTACCTTTTGATTGTTGCAGATAAACACATCACAGCTTTGTGAAAGTTGCAGAGGAAAAAGTTGTGGTTTAGAATTTGAGAGTGCACCAGTATTTATATTACACATAATTATATCTACTCAACATTTTAAATTTTGAAAGATGGTTGAGCTTACCGATAATTATGCCGTTACATTCTTTTGTTCAATGGATAAGTCATAAGCATGCGCATTTAATGCATCTTTGTATTTCAAAAATTTATCTTATCCAATTTTCGAGGATATGGTGAAAGCATTGAACTATAATAGAGTTGAAAGCCACATATTCTTGTGCGCATATCTAACTTTCAACTGGGGGGCTTGATGATGTACCCTCCGATTAGCTCGAAGGATCCCCCTTCGAGTCTGATCGCAACCTACATAACAGAAGGCTCTGGCTAGCCTCCTTAAACTTTCTTTGGCATAAAACTAATCATCAATGATCTAGTTACCAAGTGGAAATTCGCCAATCGAAGGATTAAGCCCTTCGGGGTATCTCTTGATAAGTTTTAAGTACGGAACGATGCCAAGTCCAAATATTGGTGAGACCAAGTCTTACCCACGTCTCCTCTTTCTCTTTAGCTCCCCCGCTAAACCAGGAGGAGTGGGACACTAAACCCTAGCGGTTACCACAAATCATGGGACGCCCCCATGATCTCTCTCAAAAGTGTGACCACTCTCCAGGACCATTTTCTTCACCTATAAATAGTCCTGGACGATGACAAATCTGGTATGCAATCTCTCTCACCTTACTTTACTACATTTACACTTAAACTCTCATAGCGATCACTTATTCACACGCCGGAGGTGCTTAGCGGGGTTCAACCCCTGCGCAATCACTTAACGTAGTGTTTTAGTATTTCTTATTTCAGGTTATATCCAAGCTTGGCGTAATAACAACACCCCTCATTTCCTTTGATCACCATCGAAGGCCTGGTAGTGCAAATTATTGTACAATTATATATATATATATATATATATATATATATATATATATATATATATATATATATATATATATATATATATATATATATATATATATATATATATATATATATATAGTGTAAGTTTCAAACGAGAACCATTTTAACTGCGAGAACTGAGAGAACCACCAAAAACATTCATGTACGCCTTCAATAATTGTGTTTTTGCACATATGTTTTAAAAAGAACATAGTTGTTCTAAAGAATTTGATAAGAAATTGGAAATACAAAATTTTTCTTTGAAGGTGTGCATGTATGTTCTTATAAGACGTGCAACGACAATATTGCGGTCATGTGTAAGTTTTTTGTGAAAAAAGAGGATGAGTTCATAATGATATTGAAGAACATAGGTGGATGCTTACGATTATTGATGATTTGCATGTATTTTTATTTTATTTTAAAAGACGTCCATGTATGTTTTTGGTGATTCTCTCAGATAAAATGGTTCTCGCAAGAAAGTCCCCCTATATATATATATATATACGTGTGTGTGTGTGTGTGTAAGTATGTATATATATATATATATATATATATATATATATATATATATATATATATATATATATATATATATATATATATATAAGGTCCCTTTTTTACAAGAACCACCATATCCGCAAGAACTGCGAGAACCACCATTTTACAACGAATAATAAACGATGTACACCATTTAATGCTCCATAGTATTTTGTTATTTTTATTTAATTCAAAAGGATATAATAGTAAAAGACATTTTCATATTATTTTTTATTTTTTATAATTCCCATTTTTTATAAATGTTAAAATTCGGATTTTTTTTTCATCAAAAATTCAGATTTTTTTTTCTCAAACAGTCATGGTGCATACATGTTCTTTTTAAGCAAATGTGCATACATGTTTTTTTTCCTCCAAATAGTCAAGGTGCATACATGTTTTCAATTAGTCAATATGCATACATTTTTTTTTAAGATAACATATTTCTAGATTTAGTGCTGCAATATATGTTTCAAGAAATAGATAGGTGCATATAGGTAATTTAATATAATGAAATTTATAACAAACCAAGTACATAAATTTTATATACAAACTTCGATATCGTTTGAAATACAATTAAAATACAAATTTCAAAAAACATAAATATATGAATATAATAGATCTATACATGTGAGCACTAATAATATTCAACAAAAATGGACATATGCGTATGAGTAGTCGTCAACATTTTTTCAAAAGTCGAACATATATGCACACTTGTAGCCGCGAACATTCTTGTAATTACACCTGATACAAAGAGAAATACAAAAATTAGCAACAATAATATTATTAAAAATTATTCATGTTCATAATTACATGTATGTTTTACGAAACATACTTGTTTGCCAAACATGAAGTCTTTGAAAAAAACAATAATTACACTTACTAAATTAAAAAAAAAAAACATACATGTTTTAAGCAATCAGTTTTTAAAACATACATGTTTTAAAATATTTTGAATATATATGCATCCATTTATCATTGAATCTATATTAACATTAAAACATATATGCACCTCACTTTTATTAATTTTGTAGAAGCCAAAAAACACATATGCACCATTATACAATCAATACTATGTATAAAATGAAAATTTATATTACGTGGTTATGTGTCATTATAAAACAACGAGCCCAATAACAAGCCAAAACATACATGAGAACATAAACCTTATTTTATAGCCAATATTAAATCAAAGAACCCCTGCACAAATTAGTTACGCCACGTATTTGATCCAACCGAAAGAAGACATCGTATTCCATTATAGCGATATACGATAACAAGATTAAAGAACACAAATTAATCAATTTCTTTTACATAACCAATTAAATATTTTATTTTAATAGATTTGTTAGCATTATCTAAATAGCAAAGCCAAAATAAAAATTTATTAAACAAAAATCATTTAGGAAGGAGCAGACAAAAAGCGTATTTGATCCAACCATCCCATGTGGCCACCTCTAATTTCTATATCAATCCAACTAAATATCAGCCAATCTATATTCTATAACAAGAACCACATCATCCAATACATCAAAAAAACATTAATGATACACCAAAAGCATACCGATTCATAACAATTTCATATCGATTTCAGTGGTGGCGGTTGGGATTAGAATACACAAAAGTATTTGACAAACTCGTAACCTTGATACTCGTTATTTTTAATAAACAAATGTGCATATCGCCGCATCTTGTTAGTTTTCATTTGTGACGGCCAAGAAAAAAATAGGAGTGGGTCGTTGGTACATGGGAGGAGGAGGCAGATCTACATATCTGTGGTTGTTTGGTTGTGTGAAAGAGAAGGTGGGCGGTTAGGGTTTTAAATGATAAAGATGCCCTAAAATATTGGATCTAATTAAAAAAGAAAAAAGAAAAAAAAGTGACGGGTATTTTTTGTATTGAGGTTAACGTGTTTTTTGAATTGTCCATAGTACCCTTTTAACTTTTCACAGAATGCCTAAAGTTTTCAG